>CM062804.1:1308246234-1308846234 GCA_031772625.1 Pinus tabuliformis | reverse complement strand
CTGTTCGGGATATTTTCATAATTACTATTTTAATATTTAATTTAAATATATTACTAAAAATATTTTAGAATTTTCACTAGATATTAAATTCTAATAAATTACTTAATAATTATTAATAATTAAATTAAAATCCAAAAATTCTATTTTAAATAGTTAACCTAATTCTATATAAAACAATAAAAGATTCCAATGATTCGTGGTACTCGACTTTGGAATTAGGCCAAAATGTCAACTATTTATAGTATTAGACTTTGAATTAGGTAAAAATATCAACGAATTTCTATTGCGGGGTTGCATCTACGTTTTCATATTTTAATGGATTGTTTTCTTTATAGTGCATGTGCCCTCGGTGAACAACCGGAGAAAAGCAGCTAAATAACTGCAGTTTATCGACAAAAAGCAAAAGCTTCTACCAGCAGAGAAGAAAAGCAAAATCCTTTACATTGGCACTGGTTGTGTCACAAGTAAACAACTCAGGATCCCATAATCCTTATTCATTGAATCCTATGAGATTGGGAGCGTTTCAATTATTTCATACAATTTTTTTCATAATCGTAATTTATTGAATCCTACGAGACTTGGAGAGTTTCAATTTATTGAATCCTATGAGACCTGTATTATGTGGTTGATGGTAAACTGTAATGCTGGCTTTCTTCTTCCACACGTTTTTGGTATTGTATTGGATTAAAGAAGTTGGTTACTTGGGTCAAGTTGGTATCTGTGTCACCTATGTCGATTCTACCTACAATCACTATGTTTTTGGGGTTTAGCGCAGTTAGACCTAGTTATTTCAAGGATATTTAAACCTTAACTTTAGAGTTTTTGAATTGCACAATGTTTTATATAATTTATAACTATAACCAATTGGCTTATAACAAAATTATAATCTTATTAACTTTTAAATTATTTTTAAATATTTAATAAAATTATTAATTATTTAATAAAGAGATAATTTAAACAAATAAATTTTTAATTTATAAAATAAAATAACAATTCAATATTTTAAGTAAATAAAGTAAACAATTAAATACTATTAATGTATTTAAATATAATTATATATATGAAATATTTTGATATTATATATATGACAAGGCATCCTAATTTTTGTTGGATCAACCTCTGTGTAACCTTTGTTAATGAGAGGCCTTCTTTTAATGACATGATTAGAGTGTGGCTAGATCAAAAACCCCCATTCACTTTGCCCCTCTCCCCTCAGACCTCCCAAAATCCTATTCCACTGTGAGTTAATGGAAGGGGTGGAGGTTCGGATGCGGGTGAGGGTGGGTGTTGGTGCGGGGCAAGTCTAATGTGGGGATTCCCACCTAGGGTTTGACATAAAAATGGTGCCATTTTGTGGCAACATAATTGTATTAAGGGCCCGATCAATGACCCATATTCTTCCAAAGGCCCTCATGGTCCACGATGAGTTAACAGGGGAAGGTACAAAATAGGAAACTATCCATGTTAAATCCACTTTAGTTTTCGAGAACGTGGAATCAAATATAATGTAGAGTCATGGAAAAACATGAAGGGTCATGGTCCAATGGGATACACATGCCAATATTCACTTGGAAAGCACCAAAAGAACTTGGTAGTGGTCACATGGAAGCCACATAAGGTTGTAGATAATGTGGATTATGTACAATGACATGGTAGGGTCACGTGGGCTACACGTGGGAATTCGTAAATGCTGTGGCATTATCTAACTATCTAAACTTAAAATGGACATTATTTTCAATTTCATATTCAGATTAAGATGAAATCTGTATCATCAAAAATATATTTATGAGATGGTTACAATGGCGGTATCATAATTTCATTTAGAAACCTTTGAAAAAGGAGAGGATTTTGTAACCCCATCTTCAAGACAATCTTTGGAGCTTAGGTTAAGTAGGTAACAATTCCTACAACTTGAGATAGAAGCAGGCGGTGGGAGGGAGCGTTAAAAAGCAGTATCAGAGTTTAGGTTCAACAATGAACCTGGAAAGGATCACAGATAGAATTTAACATAACATTTAATTATTGCATATTTTGAATTTCTTTAGATTTACTACTAATGTGGTTGGTAACCTTGCTAAAATTATTACATGTATTTTAATCTATGTAACTAACATATATTCTAAATTAGTGAATGATTTCATATTAGCGTGCATCATGCTAACAAGACAAGGTAAGGAATATGTGTACTCAAGATAGATTTAATTAATAGTTGTTTGAATGTGTGTGTCTATGTGTGTGACAACACATAAAAAAATGCATGTTCTAGTAAAAAGAGAAGAATTATTAGGAGAATGGTGCAATGTAGCACAGATAGATCCCAACATAACTAAGAAGATAAATTAATTGGGAAGAGGTTGGAGGAGAAATCCATTGATTGGATGAGAACTCTTAGGATCTTAGAGGGTGAATTGAGAAGTTTAAAAGAATAAAATTAAAATATGTTTAGATCATAAGAGAAGAAATAAGAGGTGAATGCGTTAATTTTGTAGATTTTCTCACATTTGCAAAGGCAAAAACACCATGACCATGGTTCCAAATATCTAGGAAAACACAAGACCAAGAAAATTCCATCATAAGCACGGAAACATGGATTGGAGAATAATAACGAAAACGGAAGTAATTCAATGAAATTACACAGAAAAATGAGTGAAGGGATAGTGAGGGATAATACCCCACATAGTACTCTAAAATGGGCATCTAACAACCATGAAATTTCTAATGTTGCAACTACAAGGAACCGTTAGCAAAGGCGAAATGAGAGGTGTGTGATGATAGAGAAATTTTAGAAGGAAATGGTGAACAATGTTATAATTGGTGCCAACATAGATATTTGAATTCTCTTAATATTCATCTATGGATTGCATTGGTTGACAACTCCACTAGTCAAGAAACCCTAGAAGGATGAGAAGGTCATGTGGTGTGGTCATGATGCCCCACTTTTGAGTTTGGAAGATTAATACATTTCGAATCGAGTCCATCATTACATAAATTATGTTTCTAACAATAGGTGGAATGCCTCATAACTCCTCATGATTAAGGAGATATGCCTTGTCAAAGTTGGTTCAATGAAAGGGTGGTCATGATGCCCAAATAAAATGGAAAAGGAAGACTCATTATTTGTCAAATATTGGGAATATCATTCAAGAAAATATGTTGGTATTTGGATTATTTTTGTTGGCATTTATTTTTATGGAGTGTTTTCCAAGTAAACCAAGATTAAGGAGTTAAATAAAATTTTAAATTTGAAGGAAAGTAATCAAATAAGTGGTGGTAGAAAACACTTTTGAGAATTAATATAATTATGTTATTTTTTCCTCTGCACAATTTTTAATGGCTCAGTTGGATGTGTCATCATCCCTCCAAATCGTGTGACCGCACGATATATTTACCTATCAAGAACAACAAGTATATAATATAAAGATACTAGAAGGATATACAATGCCAAAGTACAATTACTTAAAGAAAGAGCAACAATAACTCGGCAACTTCAAGTGATCCAAGAAGCAATGTCGAGTCAAGTGTCAGGTGTTGTCAAAAAACCAATGTTGTAAAAGAGTCATCATTGTAAATTTGTAAAAGTGTCATCCTTGAAAGAGTCATTATTGTAAAAGAGTCAATATGCCTAGATTCAAAGAGGCGTTGTTGGGAGGTATAGGAGTCACTATTGGGATGATGTCATGGTTGGGTTGTAAGTCATAGTGTGATTGGGTGTTCAGTCAAGTACAAGAAAATGATTTTAAATCATATTGTATCATGGATCATTGTCCCTGGTATGAGAGTCCACACTCTTCTCTCACTTATGATCATTATAGGGTGCCACAGAGGTGCTAGGCAGGTTCACGAAATCACCTTTGTTCATGTAACTTACGTTATTTTGGCCTCTGCACAATTTTTAATGGCTTAGTTGGGTGTGTGGTCATCCCTCCAAATTGTGTGACTACATTATATATTTACCTATCAAGCCCAACAATTACTTTGTTCATACCTATCAAGTCCACTCACAAGGAAATTGACATAGCTCAAATTTTTATGAAGGAGATATTTAAATTGCATGGCATAACCAAGAAGATCATCTTAGATTGACTAGTTCACATCAATCATTTTGAAACCATTTTTTGTTGGCTTTGGTGCTCAACTAGCATTTAACATAGCTTATCATCCTTAAACTAATAGACAAACTGAAAGGGTGGACAATATCTTAGATGATATGTTTCGGATATGTGTTACACATCAACCAACAATGCGGGAAGAATTCCTACCATTAATTGAATTTGCATACAAAAAAAATTACCAAGATCCATTGAAGATGTGCCTGTTTGAGTCTACGTAGACAATGTAACACCATAATTAGATGGGATGACCCAATCAATAAAGTGGTTCTTGGACCTAATATGATAAAGGAAATGAAGCAAGATGTAATTAATATCACACATACACTAAAGTCGTGTAATGATAGACAAAAGAGCTATGAAGACCTATAGAGAATGCATAGAGAATTCTGTTGAAGTTTCTAAGTATACTTAGTTAGAAACCCTCCATGTGCTTTATCTGATTATTCCTACCTACTTGTTATGTTACTTAACAAGTTATTTACAATGTAAATATTGAAAATAAACATTGGTGCATCATCACATATTACAGATCAACTACTGAAGGAAAGAGAAACAATCACACCATATGACACCATTATTTTTGGACCAATGTCCCCGGAAAAACCCAATGTGGGAAAACCGGTGCAACTATCTGAGGGTTTTCTTATTAAGCAATATTAGAGTACAATGTGGGTGTCAAAACTGGCCTACCCAACAGAGAATTTCCTTGGCAGTAATATCTCTCAGTTTGAGACAAATATCCTAGCTGAAACCCTGGACAATACTTCTGGTAGCTCCTGAGCACCAATCTACCCTAGAAACCCCAACGTCAGCCTTTTCTGGATTGCATCAGCCCCTCTCTACCCAGTGCTAGCCCTGCTTCACCTCGGATGGGTCTGCGTCAACCTTAGGAGGTCCTACATCAGCCTTCTAGCCCTCCATGTCAACAAGGCTAGCCTCTCTGAGGCTCTGTGCATGTCCCAGCTACCTCTACGTGGCCCTCCGTGAGCCCTGAATAGATCTACGTCACTCTCCATGGATACTACGTTACTCTCACAGTACTATCTCTGCCTCTCTTCTCTCTCTATTCAATGCCCCTCAGCTGCAACTCTCAATCACTAATTCTATCTCTCTTAGCAAACCCCGCTCTAGAGAATAGAATGATTGATCACTCTAGTGTATTGTCCAACTGACCCTGAAGCCTCCTCTTATACTTTTCCTGTTGACATATCAACAACCAAGATTAAGTCCCTGATCAATGGCTAAGATTAGATTTGGCTTGATCCATGTCTTTTGGACCCTTCTAGCGTAGTTCCATATTAATCCACATTAATATTTTATTTTCCCTAAGTTTATACTTAGGGACTCCATTAAAATATTAATTATTTTAATATCTCCTGAACTGTTTAAAATCTGCACAAACCCTTTTCGAGTATTGGAGATCTCATGTGCCCCAACCTCTCCATCAAATTGCGTGGCTAGAGAACATCCGATGCTACCCCAAATCAACACTCCCTCTGAGCAAGGATTGTGCTCTAGCAATACTCCTCACTGTGTATTACTCTAATCATCCGACATCAGTCCTTGTGTTGATGCTAGGCCTGCTGCCCACCATCCTCTTCACTCTTGTATCCTGTACTGCTACTCATGGCTCTAACACCACCACTACTAGATCTGTACGATAGCTCCCTCTACATCCGTGTTGTTGTTGGTCCTTTCTCCCAGCACTACATCTACACTGCACTTCCTCTTATCATGTTGCATCGTGCTACCCAATGAAACTCAATTACTTAGAAGTAAGTAATTGATCTCCCAATCTTACCTCCCTATTAGGATAGAGACACCTATTGATGCTGAAGCTCCCTCTGCCACTGACAAGTGCTCCCTCTAACCTCTGTGCTACTACAACAACTCCCTACATCTCGCATCATTGCACACATCTCTGTGCCATTCTGCACTGGTACAATACTCTTGTGCTTCTCGTGCTGCTGCATCCTACTAGCCTCACGTTGTCTTGAGACTCCTGCATTGTAACTTTCTCTGCCACTCCATCTGCTTCCGTCTCTACTCGACTCGGCCAATCCTACTACTCCTCTTCATGGCTCCGGCAGCAAGGTCTAATCCAAGAGGCTGGGTACCTCGAGGATCCTGCCCCTCATCGCATGTAGTCTGCCTTACTACAACTGATGTCTCCCCACTTCCACTTAAGTGGTGCGAGTGCACTCATGGCACAGTCATCGTCTGTCAATACTTCCTTCCGTGCCCTTGCTAGCACTTCCTTAGTCTCAGAAGACTCTCCCATACTCTTCTTCCTTGGACACTGGGTTGCATAATGACCTGAATCCCCATAGTGGAAGCACTTGATCTTGGAGAGGTCCTTATTCTTCCTCTTTTCGTACTTTCCCTCAGATGTTAGGGAAACATCTTCCTCCTCCTACTTTACTTTGATCCCCTTGCTACTACTACCTATCTTCGACTACCATCTAATCTCTTCCTGGCGAAGATCTGCCCATATCTGATCCCAAGATGGGAGTGTCCCTCTGCCCAGTATACTCTGGACAAATACCTCCCAGTCTTCTAAGACAACATTCAGGGCTGTCCTCACCATCAACTCCATATCCGGTGTGGCTACTATAGCAGTCAACTAATGTTGGATCTCAATTAGTCCTCGAGGAAGGTGTTAATGAGTTCTCCCTTCTTCATCTGATACGACCTCAACTTCTTCTCAGGTAACATTCTTCTCTGAAGAAAACTATGCTGGTACAATTTCTTGAGGGCCTCTCACATCTCATATGTTGTTTCCTTCTCAACAATGTGTGGTACTACATGGTCCTTGATCTCGCCAAGGATGATGCTCTTGGCCCTCGCCATTGCCTTCTCCTACTTTTCGTTATCATTGGGGTCAACTGGGATATCTATAAACTCCAAGGCGAAGTTCTTGACATGATTTCTGTCAAGTACGGATAAGATTCTGGCCTTCCAGACTATGATGTTCGACACTCCGTCTAGTCTATCCTACTCTCTCCGTGTAGTGTCATGATGATCTTCTACTCTCCTCCTGGAAGTTCTCTATTCGACTCCTCTAAGCCTCTATTTCCTATGTAGAGGTTCTCTTCTGGACTCCCTTTGAGTCCCGATTTCCTTCCTAGAAATCCTTATGCCCCTATCGAGATGCCCCCTATTATGATTGTCTTGTGCAACTGCACCACTGATCTCGGTTCCTCGACTAGAAACCCTCAGTAACAATTCCTCTTGCCCTTGCTCTGTCAGGTACTATTCTGACTGCAGTACCTCACCAGCTCCACTCTTTAATATTCCCACAGCCTTCTAAACCCTAGCAAATTGAAGGTGAGAGCTACTAGGCTCTGTGCAATCCCGGCACCAGCAACCCAGCCTCCTCGACTAACTCTGTTAGTCCTTCTAGCTTCTGTATGGCTCTACATGAGGCTCCCTTTGCCTTCCCTAGCCTTTGTGCTACCTCTTTTCAGCTCACCCTTGATGACGTAGGCACTGCTTCACCCTTCCCTTATTACTGCTATGTTAGAAACAACTTTTGTCACCTCAAGACAACTGTTTTCTGCTACTATTTCTTCGCTAAGATGATTTCTTTAGTCCTCGTGTGATATGAAATCATGATCTAATTCCATGTTGACGTTTCGAAGTCTACTTAATTAGAAACCCTCCATGAACTTTATTGGATTTATTCCTACCTACTTGTTATGTTACTTAATAAGTTATTTACAATGTAAATACTGAAAATAAACACTAGTGCATGCTCAAAATATTACAGATGATATACTGAAGGAAACAGAAACAGTCACACGATACTATTATGTTTGGACCAATGCCTTGGAAAAACCCAATATGGGAAAACCAGTGCAACTATCTGAGGGTTTTCTTATTAAGCAATATCAGAGTACAATCTGGGTGCCGAAGGTGGCCCACCCAACAGATAATTTCCTTGGTAGTAATACCTCTCAGTTTGAGACAAATCTCCTAGCCGAAACTTTGGTTAATCCTTCTGGATACTCCTCGGCACCAATCTCTCCTAGAAACCCCGGCGTCAAAATTTTCTGGACTGCGGCAGCCCCTCTCTGCCTAGTGCTAGCCTTGCACCAGCCCGGATGGGTCTGCTTCAGCCTTAGGAGGCACTACATCAACCTTCTGGCTCTCTGCATCAGCAACGCTAGCCTCTCTAAGGCTCTGTGCAACTCCTGTTTTCCTCTGCATGGTCCTCTGTGAGCCCTGCCTAGCACTGCATCACTCTTGCCGGCTACTCCACTGCTCTCCCAACACTATCTCTGCCTCTTTGTCTCTCTCTACTCAATGCCCCTCAGCTGTAACTCCCGATCACTAATTCTATCTCTCCTAGCAAACCCCGCTCTAGAGAATACAATGACTGATCATGCTGGTGTATTATCCAAGTGACCCTCAAGCCTCCTCTTATACTTTTCCTGTTGACATATCAACGACCAAGATTAAGTCCCTAATCAATGGCTAAGATTAGATCTGGTTTGGTCCATGTCTTTTGTACCCTTCTAACACAGTTCCATATTAATCCACATTAATATTTTATTTTCCCTAAGTTTAGACTTAGGAACTCCATTAAAAATATTAATTATTTTAATATCTCCTGCACTGTTTAGAATCTACCCAAACCCTTTCTCGGTATTGGAGATCTCATGTGCCCTAATTTCTCCACAAAATTTTGTGGCTAGAGCATATCCGCTTCTACCCGAAATCAACAAATTCCAAGTGGGACATCACATATACCTCTACATTAGAAAAAGGAGGATCTCACTGAAAGTGACATCCTATGTTATTTTGTGGACAATTTTAGATTTTGGAAAGAGTGGGACTAGTGGCTTATAGATTAGCCTTATCTCCAACTATGAAGGAACACAATGTATTTCACATATCCTTCCATAAAAATATGTATATGGAACAAATCATGTGATTGGCTATTTTTTGATATAGGTGGAATATGAAGGAGAGTTTTAACCAAAAACATTGTACATCCTTGGCTGGAAATATACCACATTTCACAATCAAGTAATACAGTAGTCGGTGCAATAAAAGCCTTACAAACTACACCAACCTAAATTTTTATTTTTCATTGCAAAAGAGACCTCATTCAATAATGGTAGAAATTCCCGAGCTTCTATCCCAGTCCCATGACACTCGATCCATGAGGAAAATAGATCCTATCGGGCTACAATGTTTAAACCGTCACTGCATGGAATCATCTAGAACTTTCTCTTTGTTGTAGTGCCAACCAAGATGATTGTTGGTAAAAATAATGACCATTGTGTGGAGGGCCATCAATGTCCATGCAAGGTTAGCCAATGCAAAATCCCTGAGTTGCCAGTATTTGAATTCCCCACTTCATGTATGTATCATCTCGTCAATGCCAATATTTCTACAAGTCTCTGGATCACCTAGATCTATGGAAGGAAAATCATCCTTTAAACCATATAGATTGTGGCATGGGTCCTTCATCTTAACCTCATCCTCACCTCTAAACATGAAAATAAAATAGAATTATTTTACTTCCATCATCCAATATTTACCATATAGATCCACGAGACATAATAAGAGGTTATATAACACATTTTTTCCAAATACCATTAGATATTTTTTTAATTAATCAATCTAGTTAAAATGTTAAAATAATATCATTACTTTTTGTTGGAAATTGTAACTAGATTCAGTCTTCAAAATGACATTATATATTTTTTATGGAGAAAGGAAAATAAAGAAAAATATTTTTTTTTTTATTCGAAGCTTGGTTTTCATGCTCAAGTCTAGGTATTTCTAGGTTTTTATAGGACAAAGAATAATTTATGTCATATGCTATAGTCCCATTTGGATTCATTGTAACAAAGAAAATCTTTATTGTTGGCATTATGGCTAAAGTGTTGTCCTTGATGGCAACCCATTCAGGTGATAGATCACAGTACTTCAAGTCAGCAGCAGAGATTGATGATCAGCTATCAAATATTGAAGAAAATAAGGGGTACGCAGGTACACCTTACATAAGGTGCGTACACGCAGGTCAGTGTTACATAAAGTGCGTACATACCCGCAGTTATCCCGTTTAGGAGGTGCGTACCCCCAGTGCACACATTTCAAGGCAAAGAAATTCACATGTGGGGTTTTCTTATGTTTTACTCTTGGTATTTAGCCGACGGTATTAGGTTATTATGGTGTCGGCTCGTGGTATTGATCCATGTTTTAAGGAAGAGCTTTCCTATATAAAGCAAAGGAGATCATTTGGCTTGAGCATGTTTTGGGTTGAATATCTTATGAGGGCTAGATCTGGTCTAGATCTAAATAAGGCGAATCTATTGATGGACTGAGATCTCTTCGGCGCATGTTCAGATCTGTAGATCTGACTGTCTGGGTTATTTCTGAAGTCTTGAAATCATCTATGCCCGAAGGTACGTAGGTACAATGAAAGAAAAGTGCGTGCATACGCAGGAACGAAGCGTTTCAGGTGCGCCAGTACGCAGGCACAGAAGGGTTTCAAGTGCGCCGGTATGCAGACACAGAAGGGTTTCAGGTGCGCCGGTACGCAGGCACAGAAGGGTTTTAGGTGCGCTGCTACGCAGGCACAGAAGGGTTGCAGGTGCGCCGGTACGCAGGCACAGAAGGGTTGCAGGTGCGGAGGTCCGCAGGCAGTTCAATGAACTCAGAGCGAGGTACGCAGGCGAACAGTTGAGCAGGGTGCGTACTGTAAGCAGGCAAGCAGTTGAGCAGGGTGCGTACTGTAAGCAGGCAAGCAGTTGAGCAGGGTGCTTACTGTAAGCAGGCAAGCAGTTGAGCAGGGTGCTTACGTAAGCAGGCGAGCAGTTGAACAGGGTGCTTACTTCTCTTAAGATCTTTGTTTATCATTGCTGTGTTCTGGGTTTGGTTCTATTATTGTTGATCTGGTTACTACAGTTGACTGGGTGATTTTCTTATACTTTATGATCATTTGATGCTTACGGATCCAGTTTGAAAATTTATGAAAAGTGGTCCTTGTAAGAAAAGAAGTAGGGGGTTGTAGCTCCCTTCCAGGAGACACTGGAAAACGAGAGAGAGTTGTAGCTCTCTGCAGGTTGCAGCCTGTGTAGTGGTAAAGGACTGCACTAGTACAAAACCATTGTAAAAGGAGTTTCTAATTTGAAAGAAGATAGAGACATATTGCAGGAGGTGGTTTTCACCCACATTGGGTTTCCACCTTACATCTTGTGTTCTTTGGTGTGACTATCTGTTTTCTTTTTTCATGCTCATTATTTTATGGTACTGACATGCAAAAATAATTCAAAGAACAAATAAAGAAGATTTATTAAAAGAATTAGATAATACTGATTCACCCCCCCTATCAGTATTATTTCCAACAATTGGTATCAGAGCAGGTCCTTCAGAGAAGCTTGATCGCTTGAAGGTAGATCGTTCATCATGAGCAACTACGAGAGAGAAGCATCAATCAGGCCACCAGTTTTTGATGGGACAAACTTCAATTATTGGAAGGTAAGAGTTACTGCCTATCTTCAATCTCTTGGTACAGAAGTTTGGGACATCGTAGAGACAGGCTACACTTTTCCTTCAGCCACTCCTATAGATGCAGCCGAGAAAAAGAAGTATGAAACAAATGCAAAAGCAGTCAGTACTCTATTAGGATGTATATCTCAATCAGAATTCATGAAGGTAATGCACTATAAATCCGTGAAAGAGATATGGGACAAAATTGTCACGAGCTATGAAGGAGATGAACAGGTAAAGTGTGCTAAACTTAAAACTCTCAGAATTCAGTATGAGACTCTCAAAATGTATAATGATGAAAGTGTGGCTAACTATTTTCTTTGGGTAGATGAGGTTGTTAACTGTATGAAAAATTTGGGTGAAGAAATAAAAGAGGCTATTGTGGTTGAAAAGGTTCTAAGATCATTGTCCCCCAAGTTTCAATCTAAAGTATCTGCAATAGAAGAAAAGGAAAATCTACGAATTATTACTATGTCTCAGCTACATGGAATTCTAACTGCTTATGAAATGAGAAAGGGAGGTCCATCAGACAGAAGAGAAGCTGCTTTCAAGGCATCAGGCAAAGGAGATTATTATGAAGCGAGCCACGTCCCAGAAGAAGAGGAAGAAGAATCAAATTTTGTCAGAAATCTTCAAAGGGGTTCTAGAAGGTTCAGAGGTAAGTTACCTTTTAAATGCTTTGCTTGTGGAAGAGTAGGTCATTATGCTGCAAAATGTCCTTATAAGGATAAAGGAAAGGAACCTGCTAGATGGAACAAGAAACAAAATGCAAATAAGAAAAGCTACTACACTCATGAAGATAGTGATGGTCTATCAAACAATGATGAAGATGAACAAGGTAATGAATATAAGTTGTTAATGGCATTTGAAGATGATGATTATATGGATGCTATAGATGTGGATAACCTTTATGATGAAATTACTAGACTCAAGAGATGTATAGAAGAAAAGAACATGATCATTGATACTCTACAATTTCAAATTGATGAAAAGGAAAAACATCTTGAAAAATTAGAAGGTGAAATTGTTGGTCTTAGAAAGGAGATTGAGAAAACAAAAGCTATTAATCTCAAGTTTGTCAAAGGATATGAAACTTTGGATGAGATTATCAATGTGCAGCGGTCTCCACTAAATAAGACAGGTCTGGGCTATAATGGAGAAACTTCTCAAGCATCCACCTCAAAAAGTTATCTTGATGCAGCAAGAAGAAATGAGCAAAAGCACAATGAAGATCATCAGGTAAAGCAGGGACGAATTACAAACAGAAACTATCAGGGGCAATCCATCTTAAGAGTGAACAAAAGCTACAACCAGCCACAGGTAAAATCTTCTCAATTTGGTTCAAGAATAGATGACAATAGAAATTACAATCAATTGGTTGGTAGATTCGATAACCGCAAAAGTTTCTTCAATGGACAATGCTTTTCTTGCCATAACTTTGGTCACAAAGCAGCTCAATGTGTTGCATATAAAACGATCATGACTAGGGAAGCTCAAAAACAAAGAAGTATGACCGGGATTACAAAAAGGACCTATAACAACTTTTCGGTTCTTGAAAATGAAGTTGAATGTTCTATTTGCAATAACTTTGGTCATGAAGACTCTGAATGCAGGAGCAGGTTTCAGCAGAAAAAGGAACAAGCCTCAAGCACCAAAACATGGAGAATAAAGGAACCACAAACAGAAAGATGTGGGATAGCATTTTATGCAGAGGGACAGGAAAATCTATGGTACATTGACAGTGGATGTTCGAAGCATATGACAGGTGATAAAGAAAAACTTGAGTCATATTCTGCTCTAGAAAAAGGAAAGAAAGTCTCTTTTGGAAATGATACTCCTGCAACTATAAAAGGAAAAGGCATTGCTCAGTTAAAAGAAAAGGTCAAGGCTGGAAATGTTTTGTATGTTGATGGATTGAAGCATAATCTTCTAAGTGTCAGCCAGATGTGTGATCAAAGAACCGAGGTTATATTCAGATCAAATGGATGTCTTGTTCGTGATCTTGATACAGGTAAAATAGTGATCAAAGGCAAAAGAACTCCAAATAATATGTACATATTTGAAGAAGGACAACAACAATGCTATCTGAGCAAGGATGATGAGCACTGGTTATGGCATCGGAGGTTGGGACATCTAAGCTTTTCACAAATAAGGAAAGCATGCAAATATCAGGGAGTTCGCGATCTTCCAGATATCGAAATTCCTGACAACACCATATGCAAATCATGTCAGTTTGGAAAACAAACCAGAACTAACTTTCCAGAGAAAGAAGGATCAGCTAGCATGCCTCTTGAGCTAGTACATACAGATACATGCGGTCCTTTCAGGAAAAGAACACCTCGAGGAGAAGAGTACTTGATATTATTCATTGACGATTTCTCCAGGTTTGTCTGGTTAGGACTTATGAGGCACAAAGATGAAGCATTTGAAAAATTCAAATCCTTCAAAGCCTTGGTTGAAAATGAATCATGTCACAAAATTAAGTGCCTCAAATCCGACAGAGGTGGGGAATTTACTTCAAATGAATTTTTAGGTTTCTGTGAAGAACATGGGATAAGAAGAGAATTATCTACAGCAAGAACTCCTCAGCAAAATGGAGTTGTGGAAAGAATGAACAGAACGGTCCAACAAATGGCTCGTGCTATGCTTGATGAGTCAGGAACTCCCGCAACTTTCTGGGGTGAAGCTGCACATGCTGCAGTTGTTATTCTCAACAAAACAAATGTCCGGGTGAACAGCACTCAAACTCCTCATGAGATCTGGAGTGGTAGGACTCCTTCGGTAAAGCACTTCAAAATATTTGGGAGCAAATGCTATATCAAGAATACTGATGAGCAGCTTGGCAAACTTGAACCTAGAGCAGATGAAGGCATTCTTTTTTGTTACTCTCCACATAGCAAAGCATACAAATGCTACAATAAAAGACTTGGCAGAATTGTTGACAGCATTGATGTAGTGGTTGATGAGAAGGGATACATTCCTAGGAAGTACATCATGAAGACATAGAAGAAGATGAAGGCTACCCCCAACGACAGAATGATGAAGAAGAAGAACCTCAAGAAGAACCAGAGGAGCAAACAAGAATAGAAGAAAAGACTCCATCCAGATATGTTCAGAAGAATCATCCAGAATCTCAGATTATGGGGCAAAAAGAAGCAGGTGTACAAACAAGAAGAACAGTTGCAGAAGCTTCAAGATATTTGGCATTACTCTCCTCTACTGAACCACAAAATGTAAAAGAGGCATGCGAAGATGAATGTTGGGTGAAAGCAATGGATGAAGAACTTGAGCAGATCGAAAAGAACAACACTTGGGAGCTGGTTCCTAGACCAAAGGATAAGAATTTTATCGGAACAAAATGGGTCTTCAAAAATAAATTGAATGAAAATGGAGAAGTAATTAGAAACAAAGCTAGACTTGTTTGTAAAGGGTATGCGCAGCAAGAAGGAATAGACTTTGAAGAAACCTTTGCTCCTGTTGCAAGACTTGAGGCCATCCGAATGTTCCTTGCTCTCTCAAGTTTTCAAAACTTCAAAGTATTTCAAATGGACTTGAAATCAACCTTTCTGAATGGAGACTTGGAAGAAGAAGTATACATTGAACAGCCAGATGGGTTCATTCTTGGAAATGATCCAAATCTTGTATGCAGATTGAAAAAGGCTCTCTATGGTCTCAAACAAGCTCCAAGGGCTTGGTACTATCGTTTGGACAAATATCTTCATCAACAAGGTTTTTCAAAAGGATCAGCAGATAGCAATCTTTATATAAAAGTTGAAAATGACAAATTGCTAATACTTGTTGTGTATGTAGATGACATTATTTTTGGGAGAAATGAAGAAGCTATGAGTCAAAGTTTTGCCTTGGTCATGCAGAAAGAATTTGAAATGTCCTTGCTAGGAGAACTGACATATTTCCTTGGTTTGCAAATCCAACAAAAAGAAGGAGGAATCTTTTTATCTCAAACCAAGTATCTCAAACAGATTTTGAAGAAATATGGTATGGAAGATGCAAAACCAGTATGTACACCCATGGTCACAGGATGTAGCCTCAGTGCAAATGATGAATCTGCAGCAGTACATCAACCAACCTATAGATCTATGATTGGAAGTTTACTTTATTTGACAGGTACCCGACCGGACATCATGCATGCAGTTGGAATAGTTGGAAGATTTCAGGCAAATCCGAAGGAGACTCATCTTCAGGCAGTGAAGAGAATTTTCAAATATCTTCAAGGGACTCAAAATTATGGCTTATGGTATCCTAGAGATACAGATCTTACACTTCATGCTTATACAGATGCAGATTGGGTCGGAAGCGTGGATGACAGGAAAAGCACAAGTGGTGGTGCGTTCTTTATGGGTTCTAGACTGGTATCTTGGTTCAGCAAGAAACAAAGCCTTGTCTACAGCTGAAGCGGAATATGTTGCTGCTGCATCTTGTTGCACCCAACTCCTTTGGATGATGCAGACTTTGCAGGATTTTCAAATCACTTGTACACCACCTATCCCCATCTTATGTGATAACACAAGTGCAATCAGAATCTCAAAGAATCCGGTTATGCATTCAAAAACCAAGCACATACCAATCAAGTATCATTTTCTCCGGGAACAAGTGCTTGAACAGAAGGTCAAGTTGGAGTATGTTCCTTCTAAGGAACAAGTTGCTGATATTCTCACCAAACCATTGCCCAGGGACACTTTTGAATACCTCAGGCAAAAGCTGGGGGTTGTTGATGCATCATCTTATTGCTGAACCTCTTCTCATTGATGGTACAAGTTCAGGGGGAGCATATAATGCATTGTTGGCATTATGGAGGATGTGCAGAAGGAGATCTTGGAAGTAGCTGCAATATGTCTCTATCTCTTTCATGGTGGATTATGGTTCTTCGTTGCAGATCTGGTTCATATTCAGGGGGAGCATGTTCTTAGGGGGAGCATAACCCTTTGCCCTTGATGTCAAAGGGGGAGAATGAAGCTGAAGTTTTGAGGTTGCCATCAAGTCCAAAGGGGGAGATTGTTGGCATTATGGCTAAAGTGTTGTCCTTGATGGCAACCCATTCAGGTGATAGATCACAGTACTTCAAGTCAGCAGCAGAGATTGATGATCAGCTATCAAATATTGAAGAAAATAAGGGGTACGCAGGTACACCTTACATAAGGTGCGTACACGCAGGTCAGTGTTACATAAAGTGCGTACATACCCACAGTTATCCCGTTCAGGAGGTGCGTACCCCCAGTGCACACATTTCAAGGCAAAGAAATTCACATGTGGGGTTTTCTTATGTTTTACTCTTGGTATTTAGCCGACGGTATTGGGTTATTATGGTGTCGGCTCGTGGTATTGATCCATGTTTTAAGGAAGAGCTTTCCTATATAAAGCAAAGGAGATCATTTGGCTTGAGCATGTTTTGGGTTGAATATCTTATGAGGGCTAGATCTGGTCTACATCTAAATAAGGCGAATCTATTGATGGACTAAGATCTCTTTGGCGCATGTTCAGATCTGTAGATCTGACTGTCTGGGTTATTTCTGAAGTCTTGAAATCATCTATGCCCGAAGGTATGCAGGTACAGTGAAAGAAAAGTGCATGCATACGCAGGAACGAAGCGTTTCAGGTGCGCCGGTACGCAGGCACAGAAGGGTTTTAGGTGCGCCGGTACGCAGACACAGAAGGGTTTCAGGTGCGCCGGTACGCAGGCACAGAAGGGTTTCAGGTGCACCGGTACGCAGGCACAGAAGGGTTGCAGGTGCACCGGTACGCAGGCACAGAAGGGTTGCAAGTGCGGAGGTCCGCAGGCAGTTCAATGAACTCAGAGCGAGGTATGCAGGCGAACAGTTGAGCAGGGTGCGTACTGTAAGCAGACAAGCAGTTGAGCAGGGTGCGTACTGTAAGCAGGCAAGCAGTTGAGCAGGGTGCTTACTGTAAGCAGGCAAGCAGTTGAGCAGGGTGCTTACGTAAGCAGGCGAGCATTTGAACAGGGTGCTTACTTCTCTTAAGATCTTTGTTTATCATTGTTGTGTTCTGGGTTTGGTTCTATTATTGTTGATCTGGTTACTACAGTTGACTGGGTGATTTTCTTATAATTTATGATCATTTGATGCTTATGGATCCAGTTTGAAAATTTATGAAAAGTGGTCCTTGTAAGAAAAGAAGTAGGGGGTTGTAGCTCCCTTCCAGGAGAGACTGGAAAACGAGAGAGAGTTGTAGCTCTCTGCAGGTTGCAGCCTGTGTACTGGTAAAGGACTGCACCAGTACAAAACCATTGTAAAAGGAGTTTCTAATTTGAAAGAAGATAGAGACATATTGCAGTAGGTGGTTTTCACCCACATTGGGTTTCCACCTTACATCTTGTGTTCTTTGGTGTGACTATCTGTTTTCTTTGTTCATGCTCATTATTTTATGGTACTGACATGCAAAAATAATTCAAAGAACAAATAAAGAAGATTTATTAAAAGAATTAGATAATACTGATTCACCCCCCCTCTCAGTATTATTTCCAACATTTATTTTATGTAAAGAAAATACATTTATTCCTCCAAGACCATGTCAGACCAATGAAGGTAAAGTCGAAATAAAGTAGGGTTATTCAACCCCTCAAGAAAGCTATAAATAAGAGGGACTTAGAATCATTTGGAATAGACACTTAAGCAATTTTCATCTACAATAGCGAAGAATACAAGGAGAAAGAAGAAGAAGTCGAAGAAGCAAGGTCACTTTGTAATGATCCGGGTGGATATTGTTGGCTACCCACCTATTGCACCTATACTCCCACCATTGTTTTCATTAATATCCTTAATTGTAGCGCAATTTACAATTTTTTCATCTTTTCTAGTCATGAACTTCTAGAGCCGTTTTGAGGTCCTAAATGATGTATTCTAGAAAACATCATAACCATGGCCAAACACATCAGTTTGCAGTCAAAATTTGTATTCTCGGATAGATATTTCTAAAGTGGAATCACACGTGTCAAATAGAAATCGTATACCAAATTTACGACCTCGAGAAGTTGATGTACCAATTTACCCCAACGAATCCCACAAACTTTTGGCGCTTCATCTCCTAGGGTTATGCTTTTCGATTGTTAGAGTTTTTTGTTGTTTATCAATAATATATAGGCCTTGGAGCCTGATTCTAACATAGTTTAGAAGGCATGTACTTGTCACATCTCTTCTGAGAGATAAGCTACCACCACCTTAGCCAGTTTATTTCCATTCTGCATGTAAATAGTTTTCAATACTTTGCTATTAATGAATTGAAGTTCTACTTTCACTGTGTCTCTTCATTTCTATTGATATCCATATTTCATTTCGTTCCTTCATAGATCTAGATAAGGGAAACTATAATTTTTTTCCACACGTGCAAATTCTCTTAGGGTTTCTGTGTGAGTTGTAAGGGGCTGAAATTGCAAGGAAAATTACAATGCGAAGTTGTAGGGGCCAAATTATGGATTAGAACTGGGGTGACTCTTCGATATCTTGGAAGAACTAGTTAGCTTGAAGGATATCTTGTTGCTGGGATAACTTGGTGAATGGGAGGATTTTTCACTTTCGTGTTGGTGTCTTGAATGTCTCATTGTAAGAAGATACTATAATAAGAGAATCATTATTTCTAGGTTTCCCCTTGGGAGGGTTTTTCCTTTGCTTGGAGCCTATATCCTGTGCAGTTTGTCTCATTGTGATCTTCATTATTTTTGGTAATTTCTTGAAGAACAAAGACTAATTAGTAATAAACAGGGAAAATTTTAACAACCCCCCTAAATTTATAAATATAATAAATGGTTGAATCTCCATGGTATATAGGAAAAATGGAAGGCGATTTTATCAATAATATAATATGTATATATAATTTTTTGGCGAATCTCTCACCAGGCATGGCGAATATTTTACTCAATTATAAAATCTTGTAAGATCTTGGCGAGTCTTTCACTAAATAATAAAATTTTGTAAAGTCCTAGTGAATCTTAGCATCGGCTACATGATGGTTTAATTCCCCCATTTAAATAGGCTACATTTCCAGGTGAATACCATGGGTCAATACCATGTGCCATTTTGGTGAATACCATGCGTCAATACCATGTGCATTTTTATTTTTATTAATTCTAATATTAGGGTTAATAATGGTTTTTTGCATGGTATTAATAACAATCTAGTCCATGGTATTTGTCCCATAGTATTTTGGCCATAGGTTTCAACTAAATATAACCCATTTTTTGAGTGTTCGTAAATATAAGGTGACTTATGGAGTAAATATAAAAAAATGTTTTATTTGTTTACCATACCTCTCGTTTATTTATATTTTTATTAATTTACCATACCTCTTTTACAAATATGGTATTTGGCCCATAGGATTCACTTAAATAAAACCTATTTCTTGAGCCTTCATAAATAGAACGAGGGTTATGGACTAAATATAAAAAGAGGTTTTATTTATTTACGATACGTCTAGTTTATTTATATTTTTATTTATTTACCATACCTTTTGAGTAAGTATAAAAAGACGTTTTATTTATTTACCATACCTCCACTTTACTTATATTTTTATTTGTTTACACCCTTACATGTATATAAGGTGACTTATGGAGTAAATATAAAAAATGTTTTATTTATTTACCACACCTCTCATTTATTTATATTTTTATTAATTTAACATACCTCTTTTATAAACATGGTATTTGGCCCATAGGATTCACTTAAATAAAACCTATTCTTGAAAATGGGCGAATGGATTCACTTAAATAAAACCTATTCTTGAAAATGGGCGAATGGAAGGTTGTAAGTCATAATTTCAAGGGATAAATTTACCTTTTTTACCCTCTCCCTTAAAATAAGGTGGGCTATTTGAGGTGATTTGTAAAAATGTACTGTGATACAAAATATTTGCCCACTAAAAATTTAAAACCCCTTAATTTCGCCAAAGGGCGAACATTCGCCCCTAAAATTATCCTTGGTAATAAAAAACCAACTAACATCACAAGTAATTATCAAGTAAGGAAAGTCAACAATAATCTGCAAAACACTTTATTTTACACTATGGCATTTGAGCTAACGTGCAAGAATTAGATAAATTTCGAGTTGTAAAATTCTCCTCCTAAGGAATATTATAAATTAATAGTGGAAAAAATAAAACAATATTAGATTAACTCATCAAGTTTTGGAGGGAAAAAGAAAAAACTAGTTTTTTGAGTCGTATTTTCAACTTAGATCCATAAGAATCTACTCAGATTTCAAGTAAGAGCACTTTTTGGATGCAAAATTTAATTTTCAATAAAAGGAGTACCCATGTTGCATACTTTCGATGGACCCTACTACACAAAAAATTTGAAATAAATGAAAAATTTTATTGCAATCATATTCTTTCATGTATTTCACATTTTTCATGTAGTAGGGTCCATCGAAAGTAGACAAGGGTACTCCTTGGATGAAAAGTAAAATTATGCATCCAACGAGTGCCCCCACTTAAAATTTTAGTAAAATCATAGGGAGATTGATTTGGAAATACAAGTTGAAAAAGTAATTTTTATTTTTTCACCTTTTTACATTTTTACTCCAAAAATTGTGAATCATTGCCCATGGTTGACATCATCATATTAAATCTTATTAGTTCTTATAAATATATTTTTTGTTGTACATTTTTGTTTTGAGGCCCACTCTACCACATAATTTCTTTAATGAAGGAGACTTAGATCACATCCTAGTTGGCACTATGGCTATGATTATGAAGAAGTGTTCCAAGTTTCTTGCAAATCTCACAATCTCTATCAAGGGTTACATCTTAAAGATCATCTCCAAGCTATCGAAATAAGTGATTGATGGAATATTATTTTCCACTTTGTCTATGACTTTCAAGGACGAGAATGTATGAATTATTTATAGTGGTTCCTCCAGACATATGACAGGAGAATATTGTCAACTCCACGCTTTGTCATATGGAACCTCCTCTCATTCAATTGAACTTCGAGACAAGAAGAACTATCTAGTGAAAGGGATTGGATACACTTTCTTGGAGATCAAGTCTAGTGGATGTATTCACCTCAACAAGATTTTGTATTTTCTAGGTTTGAAGAAAAACTTACTTTCTATTTCCTATCTAGAGGATAAGGGTGATAGAATTGCTTTGTTGATGGGAAGGTTTTAGTTTAGGGGGAGGATTGTAATATTGATAATGATATGGTAATTTGGATTTGTTAGGGGTCATTATATATACTCTTTACACATGTATCGCAAGCCCTAGTTCAACTAGATGTGAACCCTTACGAAATTTGGCGTAGAAGGTATGGGCATCTTCATTATAATATTTTCCATCTCGAAATCAAATGGTCAATGGAATTCCTTAATTTAAGGAAGAACATGAAGGGACTTGTAAGGGATGTGCTCTAGGCGACAACATGAAGAAGACATTTGAAAGAAGTGATGCCAAATCTACAGAAGTTTTATATCTCATACACTTTGACCTATGTGGCCCTATGATAATAAATTCTCTCAGTGGAAATCAATATTATGTGACCTTCATTGATGATTTATAAAGGAAGACTTGGTAATACCTTCTCAAAAAAAAATATGAGCTATTAAATAAACTATAAGAATTTAAGAATGAAGTGGAGAATATGATAGAAAGAAATATCAATATTTTAAGATACAATAATGGTGGAGAATGTACCTCCAAATAACTGAGTGTTTTGCAAGGAAGTGAGGATTAAGAGGGAACTAAGTATTCCTTGTAATACTGAACACAATGGTGTGGTTGAAAGGAAAAGTAGAAATATGGAAGAATGCGTAAGATCCATGCTTCATGATCAAGATCTCCCTCAATTCCTTTGGGGAGAAGCATGTATGGCAGCTGCTTGCAGAACCAAAGTCGTCACAAGATTCTCAACAACATGACTCTGGAAGAAGAATTTATAACGAAGAAGCTAAATGATGATCATCTTAGAATATGTGGATGTCTTGTTTATATTCATATACCAAAGGAAAAAAAGAAGATGTTGGATCCTACCAGTATAAAGGGAATACTTGTTGGGTATAGCGCTTCATTATAATATCAGAGTATCTATATCAAGGAGGATCGTCAGATCAACATGAGCATGGATGTCACCTTTGATGAAAGTATAGATTAAAACAAATTAAAGGATGTTTTCATCGCTTTTGATGACGAAGAGATACCTATATTTGAGGATATCTCAAGGGACAATGATGGTCAAGATCTGACACCAAATGACGAAGATGTTGAAGGTCCTAGTGAACCTGTGAAATAAGTAATTATTCTTGAAAATCGAAAGAGGCCTCCTTGGTTGAGAAATACTCTACAAGAAGCATAGGGACACATAACAAAGGGGACCTTTAGAGATTAAATGAACAAGAAGGAATTTGTGATATGTAGATTATATGACAAAGCTCACCGAAGCTTAACCCTTCTCCCATGAAGATGAAACTAAACATCAAGAGTGGAGGAATGTGATGTAGGAAGATTACAATTCAATTATGAAGAATGATGTTTGGAAAATCATTCCTAGAGCAAGTGACACATTAATAGTCACTTCAAAATGGATACATAAGATAAAGAATGTTGTGGATGGGAGCAATGATAAATACAAAGCAAGGTTTGTAGAAAGAGGCTTCTCAGAGAAAGGAGGTATTGATTACGAAGACACCTTTGCTCCTACAACTATAAATACAAAAATTAGATTCACTTGGTTATTTGGATAGTAATATGAGATGGAGCATCCATCAAATGTATGTTATCGAAACTTTTCTGAATGGGACTATTGATGAAGAGGTTTACATTAAGCATCCTTAAGGATTTGAAATAAATTAGAGGGAGGCTCATGTATGCAGACTAAAGAAAGATCTATATGACTTAGAGCGAGCACCTAGAGCTTGGTATGTAAGAATAGATGCATGCCTATTGAGGCTTAGTTTTGCCAAGAGTGCTGAAAATCCTATCTTATACATAATGTTGTTCAAGGTGAACCATTCATCATACTATTGTATGTAAATGATCTACTTGTTATAGGTGCAGAGCATCAAATTCAGGAGTGCTAGAAGTAGTTATGTTCTAGGTGGATATTTTTGGTGACCTGCCTATTCTACTTGGACCCCAATATTGTTTGTTTCAGTTTCCTTAATTATAGCACAATTCATTATTTTTGGTAGTTTTTTGGGTCCTCAACATCCAGAGCTATTTTGAGCCCATAAGTGAGTTTTTTTTTTGAAAATAGGAAAAATTAAGGCCTTTGGCAGGGATTTGTAGTCAAAATATGTAGTGATTGGATAGATATTTATCACTAGGTATCATACACATCAAATGGGGATCGTATGCCAAAGTTACGACACCAAGAAGTTGATGTACCAATTTACCCCAGCAAGGCACATAAACGTTTGACGCTTCATCTACTAGGGATAGGATTTTGGATGTTTAGGGTTATCCATTGTCTCTAAATAATAAAAATACCACCAAGCCTCATTTTAACACAGTTCATAAGGCATGTAGCAGCTACATCTCTTGTCAAAGATAAGATACCATCGCTCAAACTAGCTTATTTCCATTATACATGTAATTGTTTTAGTAGTTTGTTATTAATGAATTAAATTTTTGTTTTCATTGTAACTATATGTTTATGTTTATGTTTCTATTTCATTTCATTCATACATAGATTCAAATTAGTGGTACTACAACAATATGCTCTTTCTCTACTTTTTTGTGCATCCCACAATGAGGTTGGAGTATAAGAAGTTGGGACTTGAATTGGTCGAACCCTTACGAGACTTTCCCCACTAATATCAATGAACACCCATGGGGGAAGAAAAAAAGGACGAGGGAGCAGGATATCCTATCAAATTGTTGGTTGAAGAAGCCTTTGAGTTGCAAAGGAACAAGATGATAGATAAATTTGCCCATATCCTTCGGTGGATGAAAATATGCAACACATATTCATCCAACAGTCACTTCGGAGGTGGTGCCCCATTCAAGTTACAAGTTAACTTTGATATACCTATATTTGAAGGTAAAATAGATGCAAATTCCATAGGAAAATGGTTAATCTGCTAGAAGGATATTTTTCGATTCATGATTTTTCCGTTGGGGAAAATGTTACTTTTGTGTTCCTCAAAGCCACCCCCCATGTGAACGATTGGTGGGAAACCTACTGTGAGTAGAAGGACAAAATGGAACCCTCACTTTTTATAGAAAAACCTAGTTTAAATTCCTTCTGAGATTCCATCAAGGAACAATATTAACCTATCAGGAGCTATGACGATAAGTACATTAGAAGGACCACACCGCGACATGGAAGGGACCAAGATGTGCCATAGTTCACAAATATTTTTCATACTCTTCACATGAAGTTGGATATCAAGGATTCTGAGAAACATCTAATACTCAAGTACCACATATGTCTACACAAATACATCTAGGACGAGATGGAGGTATGGGACATTTCCTCGCTTAGTGCCACATACTAATACATTGTCGAGACCAAGCTAAAATTTAAATAGAAGAAGAGAGACTTTGGATATGTGAATCTAAAGTAAGGAAACGGTATCACCAAACCACAGAATGAAGAATAAATCCAAGGTGGGGTGACCCAAGATAACCATCAAAGGCACAAGCAAAGTATAATACCATGAATATGAAGAAGGACATAGGGAAGTGGTGTGAGTTCCACATGATCCCCCCTCATATCACAATTGAGTGTCATGCCAAGAAATCACTAATGGTTGAGTTGAAAGCTTCAGAGTCATATGCATGTTTTGACACTGAGTTAGACCCCAACTAGGGGAATGACAAAGCGAACTAGATTATTAATGCATATCCTAGTGCCACCATTTCCACCACCAAGGTGTAGAAGATTAAGACCGAAGACCCATAGGATGAGGAGCGTCTCTTCCACTTAGAGATGTCAGTGAAGGGGTCACCATTATAGTTTATTATCGATAGTTGGAGTTGTTATTTTGTATTTAAAAATGTGGACAAAAGTATCTTCCCTAGGTTTCATGAAGAACCTAGAAGAAAAAAGAGACAAGGAATATAATGTTTTCCTTAAAGTAAGTAGATGAAGGGATGAAACCTACTTGGAATCTATCATATGTTTCACTCCTTTAGCTTGAATTCTCCAATGCTAGCTCTAGCTACCAAAATTAGAACCCGCACAACTAAAAAACACAGGGCAAGAAACTACAAGATATCTGTAGCATCATCCATCTACTTTATTCAACAAATCAACATGATATTGAAATACATGAAATAATGACATCACATATAGGAAAAAAATAACTCTTTGTATTAATATAAATGGAGTGAGTTAGAACCATAAATAGGTGTTGATCTTGTAGAAGAGCTCCTCCAATTTATTGAATTGTCCTTCCTTTGTCACAAAGTGCACCTCCAATCACCCTAAATGCATGAAAAGATAACTCTCACAACAAAAACATAAGGGTAGAATCACTCTCAAAAATCCAACCCCTTTCATATTGAAGGTTGTAAATATATAGAGGAGTGAGGTAAGTTGGGAGTTCTTATCCTTTTAATAATATTGGGATTGAGATCGACTCTTTATGGGAGGACGAGATCTAAGGATAAGGGATGGAAAATCCTATGTAGGATATGATAGGATTCAAATGTTTTATCTGAGGTAAATGGTTATAACAAATCCCGAAAGCTTCTAAAAATGGAGGCTTCGAGATTCTCTCTGTTTTTCCTGAATCTATAGAACCAACACAGGTGGAAATGGGAGAATCCTAGACATGATCAACACACACTACAATGGATAAACTTGTAGGTGAACACAATCTAGAAAGAGGATAGGGAGAATTGGTCCTAAACCTGGCTCAGATGATGCAGTTTATGGAAGAAACTCTGGGGAATGAGAGATTCATGCATAGGGCTTTATGCAATGATGATGTAAAGGGGGAAATGATGTAAATGATCCAGTGTGGAGGTTGATCGCTCAAATGAGGAAAACTACCTATAAAAGAGTGCCCCTTAAAGCACAAAGTTATAGATGATGACTGATGACTTAAGTGTTTTACGTTTTGACAAGTCAGGATCAAGAACAACTAGTGAGCTTCATATTCTATTACAATAGATTTACTTCATGACATCCTTTTTTCTGAGGGAGGCATACATATACTCAACACATAAGCTAAAATAACATGTACAATTATCAAAAGACATGTCCATTAATGACTAATCATGAATCCATTACTAGATGACTGTTAGTATAATCATAACCATCATACACAATGATATTGTATAATCCTGAAATTGCAACCCGAATGGCAGAAACTAGTTCTAGGGTCTTCTATCTTGTTCACATAGCCAACTAGCATACGTGTCTAACCATGTGAACCAATGAGCTGAGGTCGAACATGGTAGACAACACATGATTACCGCCCAATGATGTAAGTTGTTAAAAAACGTGAGAGAAAATATTGGTGATGTTAATGGCTCTGAAGGTACTCAAATACAATCTATATGGCATGAATAAAAGAGTTGATATCGAACATCAAACAGAATCTTTTGGTCGAAGGTCAATGATGTAAACTTATCACCAAGAGTGAGGAAACTTGCCATTGATGCATGCAAGCACCAAGGTACTGATGGGTGTTTCTAAGTCAACTTCCTGGATAATGTGTTGATGTCTACAATAAGTGACCCATCGTAGAAGGGCCTTGATGTATCCCCCATCAATGACACGAAATGGGTATCATGATAGAGACAGAATGATCAGAATGATGATGATATGGAATTGGATCAAGAAAGGAAAACATGGAATCAAGTCTTAAGAGTATTGCAACAAGTATAAGCTGAATGACTTCTCTTGAACACACCGGTTACATTGAAATGGAGTTGCAAGAATGGACCCAAAACCAAAATGGATGTTCTATTAAGGTATAATGAACCAAAGGACAATAATATAACCAAACTCCACAGCCACAGAGATGAAGTCGAAGAGTTCCATGTTGAAGAGCGACTTGCTGCGATTAACAAAATAGAGTACCATGTTTTAGCAATTTCCCCCAATCGTAATGGTCAATGCCTCTTTATTATTTAACAAGCTTGAGGAGGATAGCATATGTTTGATCTGTAAAATTATTCTTTAGATGAATCCCTTTGAGTGTATTTAACGAACCCTAAGAAGGAGAGGTTTGGTCTGGTCAGGTCCGATAAGTTCATCGTCATTTGATATTTTAACGAGTCTAGAGAGGGTAAAACTCGAAATATTTTTCATGTTTATAGACTTTGAAAAAGATCCGAAAAAGAGAAATCGAGATGTCCCCTTTCGTCAATAGTTTCTTAAGTCCGAAAAGGTAGAAAAAAATACTCAAGAGAACCTGTTAGCCATGCTCAACTAAAGTGTTCCTTTTTCATAGATAATCTATCTATGTCCGGAAAAGGGTTAAAATTATATTGGGTAGAATTATTTTCTTTTACTTTAACGAGTTCCAAAATACAAATTATTTTACAAAATTTTCATATTTCGGGAGTCTGAAAGGAGCTAAAAGAGGAATTTTCCTAGAGGAACGAGTGATATAAAGGATAACAACTAGTTCCAGTCATGGTGGAACTACGCAAAAACACAAAGGTCAAGAAGCTACCTAATAATACCACTCATTGCAGTGGTTACTCAAGAAAGGGTAAAAGCCAAGTGAAAGCATATGATCGACCAAGTAGATGGTGATGATGGAATGAAAAAACCAACTCTCATCTGGAAAAATAGGCTAATAAAAATGCCAATCATGAGGGATAAAATGGGAATGGTTTCATTTTTAGAGAAGCTAGAAACATGGGAACCATGCTTAAAATTTGCTTCATTTTTACACAAGCCTGAAATATGGGAAACTATGCTTGAAATAAGTTTGCATGCCCCCATCATAATGACTCAATTTGGGGTATATCCCACACAAACTTCATTTCATTCACCTAAGTAGTCTACTGGGTACTAATAAGCGGATTGAATAAAGGTTCATATACGAGATATAATCAAAGACTCTAATTAGAAGGGGATTTGTTTCATTCTTTTAATGAGCTTGAGATAGGAAAAGGATTATGCTCAGGATACCTTGTTTAATTTTTTAACGACCTTGACACAACAAAAGGAACTCTCCTTAGAACATTGTTTCATTTTTTGTGAGCTTGACATAAGAAAAGAACTCTTCTCATGAAACCTTCTTTAATTTTTTAATGAGCTTGGCATAGGAAAACGAACTCTGCTCCACTAACCTATTTCATTTTTTAACGAGGTTAACATTGTAAAAGAACTATCCTCATAAGAGATTGTTTCATTTTTAATGAGCTTGACACAAGAAAAAGAACTATTCTTTGGGAACCTATTGTGCTATACAACAACACCCCCATTTTTATTATATATAATACAAATGGGACCCTTTAAAAGAATTAATTTTCCCCATTTTTAAATCAAATGCCAACTCTCAGAAAATTGTTACTCTTTAAAGATCCGTTTTAAAATCTAACTTAAAACATATCAATGTCCTCATCGCAAATTGCAAATTGCATAATTCCTTGGTAACAAAGCTATGCGACTTGCGATTGAACTTTGCATGCAACATCTCGATCGAATATCACACATCGGAGGACATTATGGCAAGAGCTTAATTTCTCTCTATCAAAACTCTGATATTACGACATCCCGATATTGCGATCTTGTGATTTTGCGATATCACATATTGCATTTCTCAAGATCCATCAACAAAGCTTCATTCGCATTATATCTCAAATATCCAATATGACGAATTTGAGAAATGTTTAATAGATTTTTTAAGTTGGACATGAGTTAGGCCAGAATGATTTAGTATGGTTATCATCCCTATGTATGTAGTCATGGTGTTCGTTATGGTTGATTAATGTTGAACCCGCTCCCACATCTTTTTCTTACAAAGTTCAATGATTTCATCAAAACTTTTATTTTATGTGACAATTAATTGTTGTTGGTTTTAATAGGAACTCCACTCAATCGATGTCCACACGAAAGGTGATGCAGAAGCATACCAAGAAATCTATCGTAGAAACAGAAAGCACAAATATGTTGTCCATTTTTACAGATACAGTATGCACTGCAGATGGAGGTGCCACTGCATGGTAGACTATCTATACTACGCTAGAGAATGAACACCCTAAAGTAACATATATTCGACCAACTGCTGATAGTACAGAACCATCAGGAGTATAGTTCAGAGATGCTACATGATCTTTCCTTCACCGAATAGCAGCAAGGGCTAGGCTCTTGCCATACACAGATATGATAAGATGGGTAGTAGAGAATACAGAAGTGGAAGACAGACTTATCAAGACAGCTAAAAACACAGTTTTGGGTTCTTTTAGAGCCGAAGATTTACAACAAATGTACAACCTACCTGATGCCCAAGACATTTACGACAAATAGTTTGTTGTAAAATTTGTAAACAAAAATAAATACCCTTTTCAAATGATACATGAATGGAGGAGAAGAGACAATAAATTCAAGCAAGATAAAGAGGGTATGTACCCCATTGCTTCTTTAGCCAACCCTTATAATTTCGTAGCCTCTATGCTATTTAGTTTGTATGGTCTCCCTGATAATACTAAGTTCTCGATCAATGGGTTTCCTTTAATTGATGCTTGTGTTAATTCTCACATTATGAATTGGGCAACCATTCTGTCTGAGAATTTGGCCAAAGTGATTATTGAATATTGCCAAACCAGGGGTGCCTCCTCTAGAGAATTTCCCCAGTTCTTCATGTCCATATATGTCTTTGATGCTATTTGTTTTAGCACTCATTTTCCAACCATGGGTTGGAAATGGATGATAATGATCCTACTCATATCTTCCTAAGTTGTAAGCAAATGTGGATTTTATTCCAAATTTTCACCAATTATGCCATTGAGTTGTTCTCCCCTTACATCAGTTAGTTTATAATAGAAGATGTTTGAGATTCACAAAATAACCTATCACAAACCTCCAAGCAATCAAAAGGTATTTTCTTGAAGAATCCTTCTCTTATATCAAGATATTTGGTAGCTAAGCATTTCCACATGTCCTCCTTATGTATATCTCGAATAAACTATTGACAAGGGAAGTAGCATAACAAACATTAGGAAATGGCCTCACAAAAACATTGAGGGTAATGAAGAAATCCCTATGCCTAAATTTTCCCTTTCAGTGTGGATCATTTACCCTTGTTAATTATGGTCATGCATATAAAGAGTATTAGAATTTGCGATTATTAAAGCTCCCTATTCTACCATCAATGTCTTTTGATGCACAGCAAGTAGCAAACAAATTCACCCTTTCAGTTAAGATCAGACCTGTAACTCATACAGTAGATGAGTTTGAATATTTACTGGAATCAAGAGAGAACTTTGAGAAAATTCTGAATGTGGTCAAGACAAAGTTAAATCTAGATAAATTGAGAAGATTCCAGGAGTTTTGAGGACAAATATTAGAATACCTTCCACAATAATTTTGGATTATTGAACATAGAATTGAAACCAAGTCTTAGGAGCATACTAAGCCAGGCACATCACGAGATTAGGAAGCAGAAACAGATGAATTAGAAAATCTATGGGATGAATTCAATGACAAACTACAAGATACCACTAAGGTATCATCAGCAAAATAACCCATAGGATTTCAGACCCCACCAGGGCAAATAGCAACAATGACCATTGAAGGTCCAAAAACAAGTTTCCAATATACAGAGGTAATTCCTACAAACACAACTACTGAAATTGTCTTGAATGTAATAGATATCCCTCCTCTGGACGTCTTTTACAACCCTCTTCATAAAGTTGTTGTAAAAAGGCAGAGGAAGAAGAGGAGAATCGAAACTCCTTCAAAAAATGAATTTATGGATGTCCTATGGAAGGACACACAAATAAATCTGACCAAACATTTGACTCAGCTATCTCAATTTGTCGGAACCTATGCTACAACAACAATCAACAAAGCAACTGAAGTCTCAGTTTTGATTGAATAAAAACACAAACATATCACACTATTACATCGACAGTTATGTGAAGAAAGAGCCAGCGTGAACCATCAAGCAGAGGAACAGCTTCATAAGCTACAACACGATATGGAAGTACTGAGAACAAGTCATGAAAATGACTTATATACTAAACACAAACAAATCCTGGAGCTAAAGAGTGACCTAGAAAAGTATAAGGATATTCCTATTGCAGAGGAATTCATTAATGAGGCTTTAACACTGAATACTTTACTGTCAAAGCAAAAGAATCTCTTCCTCCAACATATATCAAATATCGTTCCATATTTGAATACTATTGAACACCTGACAAACATCATTGTTGATCAAAGAATTGAGTTGAATGAACTCAATTCTAAAATCTCTGATTATATTGAATGGTAGGATTCAGATGAAGGGAAAAGGTCAAGTCTCCTAAAGATCAACGAAAGACATAAGGATATTTTATTCACTGATTGGGACTCAGAGGTGAAACATGCCGAACTAGCAATACCCAGAGCATCGGGTATTTCAAAAAGTATTATAAAAACAATAAATAACATGTTGCACACATCCAACCTCATAAAGGAGAGTGATCCAAAAACACTTCCTGATCTTAAAGCATTAGATGAGAATTGGAAGAATAAGAGTCTGCTACAGAAAGAAACAATTGAGGGGTTATCAAAAACTGACTGGGAAGTAGTATGGCAACTTTTGGTCAAACCACACAGTCAAATCATGACCTTGAATTTATCCTTGGATTTAGTACAGAGAATGATGCCACATTTACATGATGCTATATTTGTAGGGTAGTTGAGAAGACAATTCGGGATACCACCACAAGTTAGGCCAATGTCCAGCATTTGTGAGTTGAGAGGCAAATCTGGCAATGGCGATTAACCAATGAAGACCTGAGTCATTTCTGAGCAGTTTTATTTTTGGAAAGTTGGATACTAGGAACGAGGAAGGTTGTTTGAAACCTCCTCATATATATTTTGTATAAGTTATTTTTAGTTAATTCAGAATATTATTTAACTCCTTCTCATGCATTTAGAGAAGGGTCTAGAATTCTATTATGAACATTTACAAAGAATGCACTACCATAAATTTATAGATGCCTTGATGGAATCATGGAACATGGTTTTTTCAATTAAATATATTTTTGTTGATCACTGTTGATGCACTATTATATTGTTTGAGATACTCATTGGTAGATGATTGATTGTGGCCTATTATCACTGGTCAAATGAGCAGAACGGTACACATCTAGTACTATTATCATGTTTGCTAAATCTTTGTTCTAGTATTAGTGATAAGTTTAACTCTCATGAATTATGTATGAAATCTGTCATCTTTGTTTGAAGTATCAATTGCACTATTGTACGATATCATAATAGAGAATGTCTGCTTTATATGTGATCATTAGAATATGCGATATGTTTTTCACAATTCTTTTGATTAACTATTTTTTCAAAGGAATTATCTTACAATATATTAACTCCATATAATCTACGATTGATCTATATCATCATAGATTACATAGACATCCTCTTGTATCATATAAAACCAGCAATACCCCGAGTTATATTAAAATAGAATTACTTTAAAGTTTTTCATCTTGGAATAAAGTTGTGTTGATTTCTAGTTATTCTTTTGCGAATCATTAGAAAAAATCCAACAAATCATATAAACCCAAAACACTGGGAAACTGGTCCCATCATACCCAGTCAAAGCCACTATCCCAAATGGAAACAAAGCTACTTTAAGGTCCGGACTGGGTGGTTATCCCCCTTGTTGTTGCCACAGATTTATGAGGCCTCAATATTTTTGGTGCTAGAAGGAGGGCCCCAACTATGAATGGCCTATAAATCTAAATCTCAAACTCGAAGCCTTCACCAGAGTCAATGTCCCTCAAAAATCCTACAACTTCTCGATCAAATTCTAAGTCACCCACTCATAAGTTGGAAGTTGTAGAAACTTCCCCCTCATCTCCTGAAGTATCTTGGTAGTTAACTTCTTCAGAATATACTCTAGAATCTCCTGAAGTTCAATATTTAGCTCATAAACTAGAATGAATATCTATTTCTGCTGAGAAGCCTGATAAACCCAAAGCTTCTAAAGAAAGTGTTACTTCGCTATTCAGATAAATTGGTATCCTAACGCGATCAAAAAGTGATAAACATGGAATACCTCCGTTTTAGTTTCCAATACATTCACAATGTAAGAAAGTTTTTGTGTCTAGATCTAAGTCAGATATGAGTGAGGTCACATCAAATTCCCCTCCATTCACTCCCTTATTCACTACGCCTCCATTCACATCTTCTCATCTTTCGTTTCTTCTACTCAAACAATTAGTGCTACCAAAATTAGTACTAGTACAATTGTAAGTTCCACATCCATACCTACTACTTCTGGATTTGCTTCTATATCTTCTCAAATCCAAACTCAAGTAATGGCTAATCAGCCATGGACTAATCCTAGTGTTGTGTTGTTTTGAAAACCCACATCCTCCTCCTAATCATCCAGAGAAATGGTTACCCAAATAGAATCCAAATGATGGTCTTCCTACTGAAGAACACATCAACAATTTTACATTGGCCATGAATTTGAATGGAGTTGCACATGAAGATATTGTAGTGAGATTGTTTCCCTATACTCTTAAAGGATCTGCGGGATCCTGGTACTTTTCTCTTCCAGTAGGAACTATGATATACTGGGTAACTTTTGAACAACTATTTCTTGCAAAATTTGGAGACGATAGAACTGTGTCATTTTTAATCAATGCTCTCTCCAACCTGAAAACCAATTCGGGTGAAAGGATAAAAGATTTCAACTCCAGATTTAATAAGTTATTAAACAAAATCCCAACTGCTTCTAAACCTGCTTTCAATGTACAAATAGAGTGGTACATTTGTGCTTTATATTTTAATATAGCCATTTTTGTAGATAGAGCTAGTAAGGCTACTCTTTTAGAAAATATGAAAGAAGCCCTATCTGTAGAAAAGAGAATTCTAGCTTTCTAAAAATGATCTGAGATAGAAGATATGAAATCTAAAAAAATGACTTTTAGCCAAGAATCAAAAAAGAAAGCCCCAAAGGATCCATTCAATCTTGAAGGTCTTCAAAAAGTCTTGAAAACTATGTCAAATGATATGATTGAAATAAAGAAACAAGTAGTTGAATCATTAGTTCCTAAGAAAGCATATTGCCCATACAATCAAAGTCCTACTTTTCCATCTCATCCCTCGAATGTGATTTCAAGTGTTGAATCAATCAACATGTTGAAGACACCTCAGCAACTAAAGAAGAACCAGAGCTGTTGTGGGGATAAATGCCTATGCAGGACGATCCTATCCACCTAAGGTGTGACAATGCCTTAGCAACAAACAGAGACAGCTATTCTAGTATTCTTCCTTTATGAATTAAGAATGAAGAGAGAGATGGATGGACTAACCGGTGTCTTCCGTTTGTCCCTCGATCCAGCTTCTCTTCTCTTGGAGAGTTCCCAGCTACTTGCCTTCTCGCTTGCCCAGCTTCAAGAGGTTTCTGCAAGATCACAAGAAGAGAACACTACACAAGACATGGATTCATATTCATAACTAGTTCAGGATTAGAAATAAACTAAACATACTAATGCAATCATACATCAAAGATACATCAGTATATAGGAGAAACCAAGATAGTTTTATTGATGAATAACAAGGTTCAGGAAGAGATACAACCGAGAGGGCTCCAATCCAGCATCTCCTTCCCAGCAAATGGAATTCCTATCTTCACCCCCTTCAAAGCATTAAGCACCCAATGATTCCAATCTCAAACCAACAAAAATTCTTTGCAATAACAAAATTCCAGCCTCCAGATCTCATGGAGGAGAGATCCATATATATATGTTTGGAGAGAGGATGAGTCAGCTTGAGATCTGACTAGTGTCCTCTCCCTCTGTCAGTTCTTGATTCCACTTGGAGGTTCTTGCTTCCACTTGGAGATTTGGAACCTCTTACTCATTACCAGTCGAATTCCCTGAGGCAAGTGTCATTTTTGAAGCTTCCTGGGTCTTGACATCTCTTGGAATGAACTTGCCACATGTCCACTCTCGCTTAGCGCAGGTAGCCATTGTTGCCTTTGACATTCAGTGCAGGTAGGCAGTGTTGGCTTTGACATTCAGCGCAGACAGTTAATGGAGCCACTGAAATGATCCTGAATTGACTTGTTTTTGAGAAGTTTTTGGTGGAGAACTTTTGTGAATTGCTGTGGTTTGTTAGCCTTGTTCCTCTAGGGGTAGGAACAACATGTTTAGGGAATTTGGATCCCTTAGATTATGGAAATTTCATGCTCAATGCTGCAAGGCACAAAAATGTCTATAACAGTTGCCCCCTAAAGTATGAGGCCGTTTATCGGGTGAAATGCTTTATCAGGGGGATCCGAAGTTCATCCAATGTTGGGAGGAGACCTGTAATAAGATACAATACAATACATTATTTTTCATACTGCTTTCATTATCTAGCTGAGGCGGGCATTCCCATGCTCAGCTTTATAAATTCATTTTTCTGTACATAGAAGAGACAATCGTCTGATGGTAGACTGATAATTTTGATGAAATTATCATCCTTTGAGTAGGATGATTATCTGCTGCAATGATGTACATGTCAATGTCTTTATCTTTCCTGAATATATATCGCAGCCCGGATGGATGGAACTAGATCTGGGGTCTTCAAACTCGTTCGATCTTCACTCTAAGTACAAGTCGATCCATGTGAGAAATGTTCTGAAGTCGAACATGGAAAGACATCGCTTGATTACCGATCAATGAGGTAAACCGTTAACAAGTGCGAGAGGAATCACCGATAATGATAATGACCATCAAGGTACTGCAGTACAATTCACGTGGTGTGAATAAAGGACTTGGCGTCGAACACCACGCAAAATCTTTTGGTCGAAGGTCATTGATGTATACCTGTCGCCGGAAGTGAGAAACTTGCCATTGAGGCATGCAAGCTTCAAAGTACTGAAGGGGTTGTCCCTAGATCAACTTCTTGGATAATGAGCTGATGTCGACAAGAAGCGATCCGTCAAAGGAGGGCCTTAATGAATCCCACATCAGTGACACGGAATGGAGCTAATGATTTTGATGGAGGTGAAAACGATCTGTGACATATGATTCAGGGTGGCGGTCATGAAAGGATGAAGGATAATGTACGGCAGTGGATGGGACACGGTTGACTTTTCTGAACGACTTCTCTTGAACATATGGCGACACTGATATGATGGATTGGTAGCATTACCCCAAATATGGATGGTATGGCGAGACCATGGATGTGACCGGTGAATGAAACAACCCAACCCGATTGTGGTACGGAGGAAAAGTGTCATGTTCAAGAGTGACTTGCTACCATCAAAGTTTTCTTGAGTTTCTCCCAATTTTTCCCCAGTCATTGCTGACCAGTACCTCTTTATTTTTGTCAAGCTTGAGGAGGATAACATATGCTTGTTCTATAACCTACCCTTCGGGCAAGCCCATCGCTATGTTTTAACGAGCCTAGCGATAGTGAAACTCGTTCTCATCTAAAGACAAGTTTGTCGCTATTTAATGATTTTAACGAGTCTAACGACAAGGATAACTCGGTCCTTTTCATTTTTAGAGAGTCTGAAAAGGTACGTAAAGTCATCTCCGAAAGTCCTTTTTCGTCATCTAATCCCTTAGGTCCGAAAAAGTATAAAACAATACAGAAGGGATGAGTTTTCAATAGTTTTAACGAGCCGAACAAAACAAGCGCTCGATCTTTTTGTGCAATAATCCCTCAGGTCCAAAAAGATTAAAATCTAGAGGAGGGATATCTCTTCCGGTCGCTTTAACGAGCTGGAAGGCCAAAACTCAGCAATCTTTTCATATTTTACGAGTCAGATGAAAAGAGCTTAAAGAAGACTCGTCTTTTGAGGAACGAGTGATAAAACGGGTTAGCAGCTGATTCCAGGTACGGGTTGGAATTTTCCAATCATGGCAGTGTCACAAGGATGGCTAGTGAAATCACTCTTCGTAGCTGTTCCTCAAAATGGGTAAACAATCATATGGAAGTGAACGATCGGCCAATGGAAAAGTGGAGGTGACGGTGCAAACACGACCAAGGCTTTAACGGCTGATAATGTTACATTCACGGTGGTTATTTACCGGAAGATAGTTCATTTTTTAACGAGCTTAAACGCAGAAAAACACTGCTCAGTCTTATGTTTATTTTTTAATGAGCATGAACTATGTGCTAAAACTGCTCGGATCTTGCGTTTATTTTTTAACGAGCATGAACTGTGTGCTAAAACTGCTCGATGATAAGTTTAAATGCCCCCAGCATAACAACGCAAATCGAGGTGCATGCCCCCCAAGCTTCATTGCATTCAACTTGGTGGTTGGAATGAAGGTTTACCTTTGAGATTTGGAAAGGAGATTGTTTCATTTTTTAATGAGGTTGACACAGTAAAATAACTATCCTCATGACTCCTTGTTTCATTTTTTAACGAGGTTGACACGAGATTAGAACCGTCCTCAGAGCCCACTGTATTTACAGTATTTCTATTAGGGCGATGATCCATGCTGACAAAATGTTTAGGAATCTTCCGAATCCATTAGATATAGAAGATTTCATATTGTAGGTTTCCACTGTGGCCACTTCCGCCAGATTACTTCCAGGCGGTAGGGCAAAAGTACCCATTAAGGCAGGGTCTTTTAGGAGACCTACTCCAATATTTTGAAGCGAATGATTGCTTCCATGGATCATTGGAATGCTTCCCGTAACTTGTGAACTGTCGGGGAGGAAAGTTTGTTGGTCGATGACTGTAATTCCTCCTTGAAAGGGAAATGCAATCTTCTTGAAGTAGGTCGACACAACTGCAGCCATGGCATATATCCAGGGCCTTCCCAGTAGGATATTGTAATCGAGGTTTCCATCAATTACCTCAACATCAATTCCTACTGTTTTGCCCCCTAGTTCAACTTGCAAGTTACTTAAAATCCCGTATGGAGTGTATGATTTTCCATCAAATGCTTTTAACGTCGTTGACGATCTCGACAAGGGTGGTGAGCCTAAATTCTTCCATTGAACAACTCATCGACATAATACACGTAGATGCCCCCTCATCAATAATTGTTCGATGAACAGTTTTGTTGAGGGCTTTCACTTGAATAAGGAAAGCTAGTTGAGCTGGTAACTGAGGGTCATATCCTTTATGATTAAAGGCCACAAGATTGGAGTCCATTGGGTCAATTTCACCTATTGCTGATAATAAAGCTTGCTCTTGGGAGAGGCAATTTTGCGGTACCTCAAGCGTCGACATAGCGGACGACGATTGGGCCAGGTCGTCTATTATATTATAATTTTGTGCTATTTTTGCACGAGGATTAAATTTCAACTTGTACACTACTCCCTTTGGCGACTTTATCATTTGTTCAGGAATGGTGGGTGGCACAACTTTGGTCAAAGTTGTTGTCGAACTACTAGGTTGTTCATTAGCCTTGTTATTCGACACATGTGGATTCCTGTAATCTTTATTCCTTGCCAAAGCATCATTCTGCTGCTTTGAGATAGACAACATAAGCACTTGGGATCGGGAAGCATTTTGATTAGCAACCAGTTTGGTACCCGGGCTTGGAAACGGATCAGTCAATACTGCTGAGGTTTTTGAACTCTTAAAGAGTTTCTTAACTTCAGCTATATGTGGACAATCTCTCGTCCAATGATCCTCATCGCATATATGACACCCCGCAGGGGGTTTCCTTTTTCTCCCTTTCTTTTTCTTCTTACCCCCTGGTTGCTTCAGTTGTTTGCCCTTGTCGGTCGACGCGGCATTTACTTCCAAGGCAAGAAGTTCTTCATTTGCATTTTGACTGGAAATCTTACGGGCCCTTTTAGATGTAGCCTTTGTCGATTTCGTGTCTGTCGTGCCAATCACGCCATCGATGGCATGAGAGTCATTGTTTGATTTAGGAGGAGGAGGAATTGAGAATTCTGGCCTAGGGGCGTCAGGTATTTTGTCGTAGAGCGTGCCAGACTGAGTATAGACCAAGTCTAGATATTGCGCACGAGAGATGACTTGCTCTTCCGTTACGACTCCCCCCTTTGCCACATCTTCCGTGATTGTAGGAAGTAAGGATTTGATAAACCATTCAGCTAATAGCTGATCGGGAACGTACATTTTTACCATCCTACGACGACGTCGCCACTCATGTATATGATCAGATATGTGAGTGGCCGTTGTCTGTTTGAAGTTGGTTAGGAGTTCCGTTCCCATTTCATACCTTATCGGTAATTGAAAATGGGTTAAGAAAGTCGTGGCTAAGGTACTGAAGTTGTTGAACGAAGCTCTAGGCAATTCAATATACCATTTTGCCGCTAGACCAGTTAACGTCCTCTGAAAAAGGCGAAGCCTAATCGAATCATCGTTTAGGGTGTTTGATGAACACCACAGATGAAATGTCATCACATGATTCGACGGATCTTCACCTGGATTTCCATTAAATTTAGGAATATCTGACGGAAGTTTATGCAGAATCGCTGGCCACCAAGGGGCATAAGCAATTGGATCATTCGTCAGCCGGTTTAGATCTGGTAATTCTAGAGTTGCTACAAAGGGCAACTAATGATTCAGGTTAGGCGAAGCATACCCAGGATAAGATGGAATCGCCTGAGCAGTGGGTCTTTGCATACCAGCATAATGTATTTGATGCTGGCAACTTTGACAAGGTTGATGGGCATAACCATTATAATATGGTTGTTGATTACCGCTTTTGAAATGCGATTGCCCATTACTTACAAAGACTTTTTGCTCAGGTCCTCGATATGATTGCTGGAATGGGAGTTGTTGAGTTTGAACCAGCTCTGGTTGTTGAACCATTTGCTGTTGACCAATACTGGATGATTGACCAAGATGAGGAGTCACAGTACTTGTTTGATCCTGAGTCGCTCCAGATAAGGAGGCACTAACCTGAGGTTGTGATTGAGTCGTTGAGACAAGAGGTTGTTGTATTGCAACCTGAGGCTGTTGGGGTTGACATACAACAGGTAGCGCTTGTACTTGCGACGCAGTAACCATAGCAGGTATAGTGGGAATATTCGACACAGGGTGGACTGGTTGCATTGAATATATAACCCTTGGTTGCTGAGGCAGTATTGGTACCCAACCGCTGGATGTAATTCCAGTTTGACCTGAACTTTGTTGTAAACTCCCATATGGTTGTTCTCCGGGAGGGAACAATGAAAAGGCATACTGCCCTCCATATGGTGGCAATCCAGTACTTAAAGGGCAGATTGGCCTTTGAAGACACATTGGATCAATTTGTTGAGTTTCAACATAAGAAATACCAGATGATAATCCGGATGAAGAAATAGGAACTAACCATGTCGTCGAAGCAGTCCCTGATGGGAATTCAGCTTGTTGTTGATAACTTGCCGGGACAGATGGTATACCATCGAACATCGTTGGGGTAGCAGCAAGAGGCTCTGCCACTGCTGTGTTGGATGACACAGTCCTAGATGTTGACGGTTGTTCAGACATATCTAGTCTATCCAAAAGATTTTCTAGCGATTCTACAAGAACTTACGATGAAAAGAGACTAACTTCGAAGATCAACGAGGGAATGGTGATGATTATTCCGTTTAAAATAAATTTTAACGACGCTTAGACACAACCTGCTTTTTCAATTTTAAAGAGTCGAGAAAAAGCAAAAGATGACTCTAGTCTCCTTCGATGTTTTAACGAGCCCGAAGTGACAAATGCTCGGATGGACTTTTTCTGTTATAGAGTCTGAAAAAGGCCAAAAGGAACTGCTCTGGAGTTCTATGCAGAGGGTGTGCCAAACTTTTCGCAAAACCACAGAATACTTTTTAAGGTATGGGCGGTCGATCTTCCTGAATGTTGTATTCAGTGCATTGCGATCAGTAGGGCGGCCGACACGGCTTCCTAAGGATAAAGGTTTTATGCCTATAGGGGTCTCCCAATATATACGTGACGGTACGTGGGAGCACAATCCGTACTGGCGCTATCGTCCCTCAGGAGGAATCACCCACCATCCACGAGATCGACAGTCACCATGCTTTACGACACCGGAACACGTCTCTAGCCTAGACCTCTATGTTGTGCGTTATGTTGCAAAGCATTGTTAAGTTCATTCAATTTATTTTAGGTTGATCTTTTTAGAAGTTTGCCTTTCAAGGTTCACCACGAGATGTATGAGACACTTCCTAAATGCAGTCTAAAGATGATAAGCAAGCTTTATATCTTTTCAACTTTGAAAATCCTAGCTACTAAGGGAAAAGAAAGACACCATCTTTTCTCAAAGAGCAATCAGCACACTCTAATGCATTTTTCCTAAATCAAACATGTAAACTATCAAGATGCAAATGCACAATGCAGGTGTTTGTTTTCCTCTTTCTTAGTATTGATGCCTACAAAGAAAGCTTTTTGTACAATTTTTAATTCGCTTTTAAATGACAAATACAAACAAGTTTACTTTTTCGAAATGAGAGAGGGTAGAAGAGATTACAACACTTAACGATTTTCGAAATGAATACTTGTTTCAACACTTAAAAGAGACAAATTCAAACCAAGAAGCAAGAGTAAATGCATAATCAACTGCAAACAGCCAATGAACTCTCTCCTAAGATCACAATCAACAGATCTGAATCAAGGGCTACAGGATGACTATTTCACTCATGCAAAGGAAAACTGCAAATGATGCCACAAACACATAAAAAAACTCACAGTCTTTTTGTACAAAAGGAAGCGGAATTCAAGCAGAGAAAAGGAGTTATCAGACTAGTACCTATGCTGGTTACAGGCTGCAAAAATCAGAGATCAAAACAAGGCAAAACAGAGCAGAGAACCCCAGCTGCACAAGGCCAAACTGGTTCAGCGCAACCTCAACACAGGGGTTTTGACATTCAGCGCAGTTAGCCTTCACGGGACCTGCGTTGAAATGCAGAATCCCTTCACAGGGTCTGCGCTGAAGGAGAAACTCTCGTTTCTCACTGGTTCTGGGTCACAGATTGCTATTTAATCTACTGTTTCAGGCCAAATCAAAGCAAAAAGCAAGGTGCAATCAAAGGGATGCTTTGAGGGGGTACTAAGATCTATCACAAAGGATCATCAAATCATTTTTGAGTCCATTGTTCAGATCATAGACAAGTCCAGTGATTGGATCAAAGCAGCCACTGTCTACTTTGCATCCGGGAATAACAGACACAGTTTGATTGTTGCTGTCGAGTCTATGAAACAAACAATGATGGAAACACAAGTAAAATGACTAAATAGATCTCCCCAGTGGAGTCGCCAATTTGTTGTGGGGAAAAATGCCTATGCAGGACGATCCTATCCACCTAAGGTGTGACAGTGCCTTAGCAACAAACAGAGACAGCTATTCTAGTATTCTTCCTTTATGAATTAAGAATGAAGAGAGAGATGGATGGACTAACCGGTGTCTTCCGTTTGTCCCTCGATCCGGCTTATCTTCTCTTCGAGAGTTCCCAGCTACTTGCCTTCTCGCTTGCCCAGCTTCAAGAGGTTTCTGCAAGATCACAAGAAGAGAACACTACACAAGACATGGATTCATATTCATAACTAGTTCAGGATTAGAAATAAACTAAACATACTAATGCAATCATACATCAAAGATACATCAGTATATAGGAGAAACCAAGATAGCTTTATTGATGAATAACAAGGTTCAGGAAGAGATACAACCGAGAGGGCTCCGATCCAGCATCTCCTTCCCAGCAAATGGAATTCCTATCTTCACCCCCTTCAAAGCATTAAGCACCCAATGATTCCAATCTCAAACCAACAGCAATTCTTTGCAATAACAAAATTCCAGCCTCCAGATCTCATGGAGGAGAGATCCATATATAGATGTTTTGAGAGAGGATGAGTCAGCTTGAGATCTGACTAGTGTCCTCTCCCTCTGTCAGTTCTTGATTCCACTTGGAGGTTCTTGCTTCCACTTGGAGATTTGGAACCTCTTACTCATTACCAGTCGAATTCCCTGAGGCAAGTGTCATTTTGGAAGCTTCCTGGGTCCTCTTGGAATGAACTTCCCACATGTGCACTCTCGCTCAACGCAGGTAGTCAGTGTTTCCTTTGACATTCAGCGCAGACAGCTAATGGAGCCACTGAAATGATCCTGAATTGACTTGTTTTTGAGCAGTTTTTGGTGGAGAACTTTTGTGAATTGTTGTGGTTTGTTAGCCTTGTTCCTCTAGGGGTAGGAACAACATGTTTAGGGACTTTGGATCCCTTAGATTATGGAAATTTCATGCTCAATGCTGCAAGGCACAAAAATGTCTATAACAAGAACCCAAAGAAGAAGTCAAGTTAGATGGGTTATGGGAATTTATTCTCCGCATTGAAGAAGAAAGAGAGGCTATACCTACATCTACAAGGAGCAAAACATCTGCTGACTCAACAATACCAAATAAGAAACAGAAATCTCTTCCCACAAAGGAGAAAGTAATGAATAAAGCTGTTCAAACTGATCCTATTCCCCTAGATGCTTCCAAAACTTTGATAGTTTCAAATATAGTGGAATATAATATAGTTGGAGACATAAAAAATACTAAGGAAAACATTTCATTATATGAAATTACCAAAGTCAAATAGTAGTAGAAAATCTTACTGAGAGAACTCAAGGTAGTTCTCGTAGCTCTCATACCAACACTGGTTATAGCCCAAGCTAACAAATATATGGGAAAACCCCCGTCACCTTCAAACAAGGTGAAACCAAATGATCTTTTTTTGATTGGTGATAGATCTAGTTCTCAAACTCCTCCTTTCCTTTTGATTTATGAAATTTTCAATAAAAATGTTCATAATTGTCTCATCAATTTATGAGCTTCTTCGAATATCATGCCAAGATCTGTGCGTGTGACACTTAATGTTACCCCTCAAAAGTCTGTTGTGCATATAGTTCAATTGGATAGAACAAAAGTCGAGGTTGTTGGAGAAATTTTATTAGTATGAATTATATTATTATCCAACCGAAAGGTTCTGCAAGTGATTGATGTCTTAGTGGCAGACATCCTTGAATTTTATGGTCTTATTTTAAGCAGGGATTGGCCTGAGAAACTACATGGATATTTCGTAACTGATTGGTCACACATGTGGTTACCATATAATCATAAACCAAATCAAGTTAGAATTGAGCACGAAAAAATTATGAAACATACAATCTCTGAATTAGAAGGAGCGAACGAGAATGTAATTTTCACTAATAATAATATTGGAAATTATTCTGCTGAATCATTCCTTGGATCATTCAATGCCCAAATCTCACCTTTCCCAGAAAATATTGTTACTTCTCAAGTTGAATTTTTTTCTCAATCAAACACTTCTAAATGTATTAATCTTAGTAAGAAAACTTTAGATGATTCTTTGTTCTAGAATCTATACTTTGATGATTCAAAATGAGATGATGGTGTAGGAGCAGGTTGCATTTTAATCAATCCGCAAGGAGAGAAAACAATGCTAGCTTGTGGACTCGAATTTCAATGCACGAATAATAGTGTTGAATATGAAGCATTGATACAAGGTCTGTACGAAGACATTGGATTAAACGTTAAATATTTGCAAGTGTATGGGGACTCTGAAATAATTGTTAAGCAAGTCAAGAACACAATCCATTATTTGTGGACACTTGAAACATTATCAAGAATTAGCTCAGAGCCTCACTTCTCATTTCACTGCATTTAATATTTCAACAGTCCCTAGATTATAGAATGCAACTGGTGATTTACTTGCCAATATAGCATCTAAAATGATACCGTCAGAAGAATTTAATCCAGATAGATTTTTTATTGAGTTGATTTTTAGGCCTTCCATTCCCGATAACATAACAAATTGGAGAGTGTTTAACGATGATACAGATATAACTGACTTTCTTTCATCAGATGGACCTTATGAATGTCAAATCATAGATGAACATGAACATGACTTACAGTTTGAAAATAAATAGGATGCAAATCCAATTCCCAAGTCTGTAGTCAAGATGGAAGATCTCTATGATTTAAAAGATAGGTTTAAAATGACCACCAATTCATAGACATAGAGTTCTACTCTAGGATTTGAGTTGATTAATCTTGGTACACCTCATAAACCTGAAAACATAAACCTAGGTTTGGGATTAACACCCAATTAAAGGATTTCATTCATTAAATTGCTAAGAAAATATAAAAATATCTTTGCCTGAGATTATTCAGATCTCAAAACGTATGATACTTCTATAATTCAACATACTATACCCATGATTTCAAATAAAAAGCCTGTCCAATAGAAACTTAGGAAGATCCACCGAAACTTAGAAAGTCAAATTAAGTCTGAACTCAATAAAATTCTTAAAGCCAAAATCATTTTCCCTGTAAGACATTCAAAATGGGTGTCAAACATGTTTCCTGTGAGGAAAAAGAATGGAGACATTAGGATTTGCATAGATTTTAGAAATTTGAATAAAGCCTGCCAAAAGGGTAATTTTTCGTTACCTACCATGGAGAAGATTTTGTAGTGAGTTGTAGGTTCTGAATTGATGTCTTTTCTTGATGGATTTTTCAGGTTTTAATCATATTATGGTCCATCTAGATGATAGATCAAGGACTGCATTTAGGACAAAATGGGGAACATATGCATATCAAAAGATTCCATTTCGATTGATTAATGCTGGCACTACATTTCAACGTGCTATGGACATAGCTTTTAGAGGACTAATCAACAATTCAGTTGTAATATATTTAGATGACATCACTGTCTATTCTAAACATAAAAACAACCATATCAGTCACCTAAAACAAATCTTTGAGAGATGTGAGAAACTCGGCATTTCTTTAAATCCTACAAAATCTTATTTCAGCTTGGCAGAAGGTAAAGTATTAGGATTTGGGGTATCTAAGAAAGGAATCTATATCGATGTCGATAGGATTGAAGAAATTGAAAACATTACCCTGCGATATAACAAAACAATAATGCAATCATTTTTAGGACAAATTAACTTTGTAAAAAGATTTATTCCTAATTTTTCTCAAATCTTCTTACCCCTATAGTCAGTGATCCAAAAAAAATTCAATTTTTAAATGGGGAAAAGACGAGAAAGATTATTTTGAGTTGATGAAGAAAGCCATGATTGAGGCCCCTTCCTTAGCAACTCCCAATTTCCTAAAACCATTTGTATTATACACATTCTCTTTTGATACATCTTCTGTGGCAATTTTGACACAGCTAAATGATCAGAAAACGGAAGCACCTATTTCATTCTTTAGTTCTAACTTACAAGGTGTTGAGCTAAATTATTCAGCTATGGAGAAACAAGCTTTTGATGTATTTAAAAATTTAAAACATTTTATACCTTTTCTCCTAAAAACACACGCTAAGATAGTAGTACCTTACCTAGTTGTAAGGCAACTAGTAATCCAATGAGAAGTAGGAGAGAAGAGAGAAAATTGGGTTACTGCACTTGAGGAATATGATGTAGAAATACATCCTTCTAAAATGATTAGAGGTCAACGTTTTTGCAGAATGTTAACTGGAGCCTCTCATTTACCGATAGAGGACGATCAATCTAGTGAAGTGCAATTATCTCAGGTAAGCCTCAACAGTTCTCAATCACAATACGCTGATCTAAAATTTTTCTTGAAAAATGGACATGCTCCATTATATCTCAATTATATAGCTAAGCGTGCTATAAGGCTTAAAGCAAATCAATATCAATTAATTGATAATGTGTTATTTGGAAGAAACTATGATGTTGTATTATTAAGACGTTTAGAGAAACCTGAAGTTGAAAAGGTAATGCAAGAATTACATGACGGCCAGCTAGAGGTGATTTCAGAGGAAATACCACATCACATAGAATTTTGCATGTCGGGTACTATTGGCCAACCCTTTCAAAGATGCATAGGAATATGCAAGGAAATGCAAAGTATGTCAAACTACAACAGGAAGAGAAAGGAAAGCAACACTCCTATTGTAGCGAGTAAATATACAACAACCATTTGAACAATGGGGGTTAGATATTATTGGTGAAATAACTCCAACCTCCTCCAAACAACATAAGTATATTCTAACTGCAACTGATTATTTTAAAAAGTGGGTAGAAGCTATCCCATTAAAGGTAGTTAACACCCAAAACATTACAGATTTCATTGATCAGTTTATAATTACTAGATTTGGTCTCCCATCAGCTTTAATGTTTGATAATGCATCTTATTTGTCCGGAAATGCTATGGTAGAGTTTTCTTTGAAAAGATGTTTTAATCTTAAATACTCAACTAACTATTATCCGCAAGGTAATGGATTAGCTAAATGTACAAATAAGAACCTAATTAGAATTATCAAACAGATTGTAGAGAAAAATCATAAGGACTGGCATAAAGAACTAATATTTTCTCTCTGGGTATATAGAATCACTCATAAGGCCTCAATAGGTACTGCTCCATTTGTATTAGTTTATGGGAAAGAAGCAATTCTACCCACAAACATAACAATACCATCCCTTGCTTTAGTCCAGTTTATTGATGAAAACCCCTCAGCTTCTCTTCAACCTAGACATGGTCAAATCATTAAATTAGAAGAACAGAGAGAGAAAACCCAAGAAATTTTGAAATTGGAGATCTTCTTTTGAAGTGGGAAAAGGCACATGAGGAAAAATGTAACCATATCAAATTCCAAAGGCTGTGGCTTGGTCCATTTCAAATCATAGAGAAATTAGGCTCATCCACCTTTTTGTTACAAGATTTGTCAAGTAGGAAAGACTCTTTAGCTGTAAATGAGAAAATTCTTAAAAAATATTTTTCTTAGAAGTTAAACACTTTTTTTTTTCAGTTTTAGGAAAATAAAGATTGAATAATATCTCTTTTTGGCTGTTTAAAATTTTAAATTTATGATAATTTACTTGATTTTTTCTCGCTTCTATAAATAAGAAGAGTAAAAAGGTGATTATAAATATGAGATTTAAATAAACCTTATTCTTTTGGAAAAAAATTTAATTTACTAAAGGCATTTAGTTTCCAAAAAGACTCTAGATTTTATAAAGTATAGATGTTTTTATACCAGTCAAGAAAAGAACTAGTAACTTAGCAAGGGTCCTTTACAAAAAGGTATTTGCCAACTCTATAATTATCATCTGTAACTATTAAATGAGCCAATGATTCATCCCATATGATAAAATTTTCTTTCTCACAGTGTAATTAAAAAATATTCAAAACTTAAAAGATAATGAGTCTTATCACGAGCTTGTTTATCATGATCATAGGAAAATAATTTAGACTGATATTACCAATACTGCGTATTATAACAGGGTAATAGCTAATTATTTAAACTATCAAAAGACAAGGGATCTCATTACGAACCAGTGTGTTCAGTTTAAATTAAAACCAGTAAATGACATTGTTACCATCAGGTTACTAAGCCTGGACAATGGATTTTAAGAATATTTAAAGTGAAAAGTACCATTAAAAAAGAAACAAGTTCCAAGTGAAAGGAAATTGAATAAAATTTTGATTAGATTTTGAAATTAGAAATCAATTTCAGATGGGACTATGAATCATTGTTGGATAAAAGATGACCTTGTTGAGGCTATGAATGCCTGCTGGCAATAGGGGCTTTATCTATGATAAATGAGTAAAAATCTATAAAGCCAATTTTAAGAGAATACCTACTTTATCTTTATAAATCTAAGTATTGATTGGTACAGACATTTATGTTTTATCACCTAAAGAGTTGAGTAAGAAAAGAAGTGAGCTAGATGAATACTTTATGTTCCATAGAAACACTGTTTAATTTATGAATCATACAATTCTTATTCTTTCACAACTTTTCTCGTTTTGAAAGTTTGAGAAATGTCGAAAGAAACTAATCATAGATAGCTGGTTCTCCCAAGTGAATCAACAATTGTTGTGCTATACAACACCACCCCCCATTTTTATGATATATAATACAAATGGGGACCCTTTTAAAAATTTAATTTTTCCCCATTTTTGAATAAAATTCCAACTCTCAAAAAATTGTTACTTTTTAAAGAGCCCTTTTTGAATCTAACTTAAAACATATCAAAGTCCTCATCGTAATTCGTAAATCGCATAATTCCTCGGCAACAAAGTTAATCACATTAAAAAAATATCGATATGCGACTTGTGATTGAACTTTGCATGCGACATCTCAATCGCATATCGCACATTAGACAATATTATGCAAGACCTTAATTGTTATCTATGAAAACTCTGATATTATGATATCTCGATATTGCGATCTTGTGATTTTGCGATATCGCATATCGCACGATCCATCAACAAAATTTCATTCACACTATATCTTAAATATCTGATATGATAGATTTGACAAATGTTTAATAGATTTTTTAAGTTGGACACGAGTTAGGTCAAAATGATTTAATATGCTTATCATCCCTATGCATGTAATCATGGTGTTTGTTATGGTTGATTAATATTGAACTCGTTCACGGATATTTTCTTAAAGTTCATTTATTTCTTCAAATATTTTATTTTATGCGAAAATTAATTGTTGTTGGTTTTAATAGGAACTCTGCTCAAGCGATGTCCATTTGAAAGGTGATGCAAAAGCATACCAAGCAATCTATCGTAGAAACCAAAAGCACAGATATGTCGTCCATTTTTACATATATAGTATGCACTGCAAACAGAGGCGCCATTGCATAGCAGACTATTTATACTACGCTGGAGAGTGATAACCTTGGAGTAACAGATATTTGACCACCTGCTGATAGTACAAAACCATCAAGAGTATAGTTCAGAGATCATGCATGCTCTTTCCTTCACCAAATAGCAGTAAGGGCTAGGTTCTTTCCATATAGAGATATGATAAGATGGGTAGTAGAGAATACAGAAGTGGAAGACAGAATTATCAAGACAGCTAAAAAAACAGTCTTGGGTTCATTCATAGCTGAAGATTTACAACAAATGTACAAGCTACCTAATTCCCAGGACATTTATGACAAAGAATTTGTTGCAAAGTTTGTAAGGAAAATGAAAACCCGTTTCAAATGATACAGGAATAGAGAAGAAGATACAATAAATTAAAAACAAGATAAAGCGGGTATGTACCCCATTGCTTCTTTAGCCAACCCTTATAATTTCGTAGCCTCCATGCTTTGTAGGTTGTATGGTCTCCCTGATAATACTAAGTTCCCAATCAATTGGGTTCCTTTAATTGATGTTGGTGTTGATTCTCACAATATGAATTGGGCAACCATTCTATCTGATTATTTGGAGATTATTGAATATCACCAAACCAGGGCTGCCTCCTCTAGAGCAGTTCCCTAATTCTTCATGTCTGCATATGTCGTCGATGCTATTTGTTTCTGCACTCATTTTCCAAACATGGGTTGGAAATGGACTACGAATGATCCTACTCCTATCTTCCTAAGTTATAAGAAAATGTGAGAATAAGATTTTATTCCACATTTTCACCAATTATGCCATGGAGTTGTTCTTCCCTTACATGAGTTAGTTTTCAACAAAAGATGTCTAAGATTCACAAAATAAGCTATCACAGACCTCCAAGCAATCGAAAGGTATTTTCTTGAAGAATCCTTCTCTTATATCAAGATATTTGGTACGCAAGGTTTTCCACATGTCCTTCCTTTGTATGTCTTGCTTAAACTATTGGCAAGGGAAGTAGCATACCAAACAATAGGGAATGGCCTCACAAAAATGTTGAGGGGAATGAAGAAATCCCTATGGCCAAATTTTCCCCTTCAATGTGGATCATTTACCCTTGTTAATTATGGTCATGCATATAAAGAGTATTAGAATTTGCAGTTATTAAAGATCCCTGTTCTACCATCAAGATCTTTTGATCCACAACAAGTAGCAAACAAATTCACCCTTTCAGTTAATATTAGACATATAACTCATACAGTAAATGAGTTTGAATATTTGTTGGAATCAGCTGAGAAGTTTGAGCAGATTCTGAATGTGGTCAAGACAAAGTTAAATCCAGAGAAATTAAGAAGATTGTTGGAGTTTAGAGAACAGATATTAGAATACCTTCCAGAATAATTTTTAATTACTGATCATAGAATTGAAACCAAGTCTCACGAGCAGACTAAGCCAGGCGTGTCATGAGATCAAGAGGTAGAAATAGATGAATTAGAAAATTTGTGTGATACATTCAATGACAAACTACAGGATACCCCTAAGGTATCATCAACACAAGAACCCAAAGGATTTCAGACCCCACCAGGGCAAATAGCAACAGTGACCACTGAAGGTCCAAAAACAAGTTTCCAAGATACAGAGGTAATTCTTGCAGACCCAACTACTGAAATTTTCTTGAATGTAACAAATATCCCTCCTCTAGACGTCTTTTACAACCCTCTTCATAAAGCTGTTATAAAAATTTAGAGGAAGAGGAGGAGAATCGAAACTCATTTAGAACATGAATTTATGCATGTCTTATGGAAGGACACAAAAATAAATCCGACCGAACATTTGACTCTACTATCTCAATTTTTGGAACCTATGCTACAACAACAATCGACAAAGCAACCTAAGTCTCTATTTTGATTAAAGAAAAAGACAACCGGATCACAATATTACAGTGACAGTTATATGAAGAAAGAGCCAGCGTGAACCATCAAGCAGAGGAGCAACTTCATAAGCTACAAAAGGATAGGAAGTACTGAGAATATGTCATGAAAATGACTTATCTGTTAAAAAAACAAATCCAGGAGCTAAAGAGAGACCTAGCAAAGTATAAGCATATTCCTACTGTAGAGGAATTCATTAATGAGGCTTTGGCACTGAATACTTTACTATCAAAGAAAAAGCAGTTCTTCCTCCAACATATATCAAATATCATTCCACATCTAAATACTAGTGAACAATTGACAAACATCATTATTGATCAAAGAATTCAGTTCAACGAACTCAATTCTAAGATCTCTAATTATATTGAATGGTAGGATTGAGATGAAGGGAAAGGGTCAAGTCTCCCGATGATCAAAAAAAGACATAAGGATATTCTATTCATTGATTGGGACTCATAGGTGAAACAGGCCGAACTAGCAATACCCAAAGCATCAGGTATTTCAAAAAGCATTATCAAAATAATAAATCACATGTTGCACACATCCAACCTCATAAAGGAGAGTGATCCAAGAAGAATTCCTAATCTTAAAGCATTAGATGAGAATTGGAAGAATAAGAGTCATCTACAGAAAGAAACAATTGAGGGGCTATCAAAAACTGACTCAGAAGTAGTATGGAAACTTTTGGTCAAACCACACAGTCACATCATGACCTTTAATTGCTCCTTGGATTCATTACAGAGAATTTTACCACCTTTACATGATGCTATATTTGCAGGGCAATTGAGAACACAATTTTTGATCCCACCATAAGTCAGGCCAATGTCTGACATTTGTGAGCTAAGAGGCAAAGCCGGCGGTGGTGATTAATCAATGAAGACCTGAGTCATTTCTGAGCAGTTTTATTTTTGGAAAGTTGGATAATATGAACGAGGAAGGTTGTTCAAAACCTCCTCATAAATATTTTGTATAATTTATGTTTAGTTAATTAAGAATAGTATTTAAGCTGTTAGGGTCCCACCCTAACCCCCTTATTTATGTAGTAGGATCGAGTCATAGTTATAGTTAAGTAAAGAGTTAATAAAGCCCATATTAATAATTGTAAGTGGTTAACCCGCATTTAATGATGGGACCACAGTTAGTTATGGGCCATGGTATTAGATAGATGGTATTAATAAGAACCATGGTATTGCTCCATGGTATTGCATGTATGAGTCATATATAAAGGATAGAGACTCCCTGCGAGGAGCATCATGTCTTATTTTGTAATCGAGCTCTGCTCTATTGGAGGTTACCCCCTCGAAGAGGCAAGTGAACACTGTGTTCTGAATAATAAAATACTTGTTGTTGTTTCTCACTATTCTATGTTCTGGGTATATTTCTTCACATATTTGGTATTCTGGTATCGTCTTGTAGGTTAAGAGCATAACATAAGCCCTTCTCATGCATTTAGAGAAGGGTCCATAATTTTATTAAGAACATTTACTGTTATGTACTTAGGGGGGATAATATGGGGTACCAAGGGGGGTACCCAAGGTAATAATGTAATAATGGGATGGGCCATAGTAATAAATAAGGTGGTTAACCCATGTCATGTAAGGGACCACAAGTAGTTAATAATAATGTAAGGGGCCCATGGTATTAGTTGATGGTATGAGGAAACCATGGTAATGATACATAGTATTGTATGTATGAGGCCTATATAAAGGCTAGAGACTCCACATGAAGATATGAAGATGAAGAGAAGTATTCTTGTATGAACAGGCATATGGCTTGTGGAGTGCTCTCCTTCCTTAAGAAGTGAATGTATGGTGTTGCCCTACCTTAAGGGTTTGATAATAAAGAATCATTTCTATCTATTTTGATCTTGTTCTTTCTTGGGTTTATTTCTGTTATCATATATCTTTTGGATCAGATCTACAACAATTGGTATCGGAGCTACAACAATTGGTATCAGAGCTACAACAGGTGGTATCGGAGCAATTTCTTGGGCACAAAAGTGGAGATTTTTTTTATTACTTTTGCAGGGTTTCGGGGGCGGCGAATTTGCAGATCAGATCTGTACGTTTTGGTGCCAGATCTGCAGAATCTAATTGCAGATCTGTATTCTTTGGGAAAAAACACCTGATTTCAAAAAAAAAATCAGTTGAATCGGAGTCCGGATGAAGAAGATATCGCTGATTTAAAAATCAGTGGGGTTGCAGACAATTTTCAGGACAGCGAGTTTGCGGCGCAGATCTAGAAGTCTTGGTGCCAGATCTGCAAGATCTAATTGTAGATCTGGAATCTTTGTGAAAAAACACATGATTTCAAAAAAAAAATCAGTCGAATCGGAGTCCGGATGAGGGAGATATCGCTGATTTAGAATCAGCTCTTTTTGCAGAAATTTTGGGTTACGGTGGGAGCGTAGCAGCGCAGATCTGGAATTCTAGTGCCTGGATCAAGATTTCTATCACATGGGCAGATGCAGAATGATTGTTCCATTTCTGAAAACAGGTCATAATAAGGATTCTGAGCAATATTGACGAAACTGTGACCATTTCAAATTTTCACCAATTTTTTGTGATGGCGGGCCAAGATTGGAGTTTGGGGGACTTGTATGACTTTGATGGTTCTCATCTAGCCAAATGGCTAGCAGAAATGGAGAAATGTTTTAGTTTGTATTACATCAAGGATGATGAGGCTCGGCTGAGAATGGGACAAACGTACTTGGACAATGAAAGACGACAATGGTGGCAAGAGCATCAACGTTCCAATGGAAGGTTTTTGACTTGGGATGCCTTCAAAAAAGCTCTTATAGATCGCTTTGACCGTAAATCTAATCTTGTGGATAAGCTCACACAGACAGACACACATCCTAGCAAAGATTTTATTTTTACAGGAAAGAAGGAAACCAAGGAACCAAAAAGGTTATTTTTTGCTGGTATCTCTGTATTGCAGGTTCATGGATTCATTCAAAAGGAGAAAATCATTGTGTCTATAAATCCGAGTTGCAAGCAAAATCTCATAAATGTCAATTTGGCAAAAAAATTGCAAGTCCCAGCAAAACAAATTGAACATACACAGGTTGATAATGAGGATGTTCAAGTGTACAAGGATTTGAAGATTTCTATGGATAAATATGTGTTGCATGGTGATTTTTATGCTTCAGAGATGGATAATATGGATGTTCTTTTGGGATATCCTTGGATGGAATCCGTGGGTACTATCAATATTAATGTGCAGAAGAAATTCCTGAAGCTATGGTATAAAAACAAGAAAATTACATTACAGGATATTTCCATTCATAAACAGGTAGAGCACATGGAGGCTGAAGCAGAAGATGTTCCAGGGACTGACATATCAGATGATGAGCCTTTGATGATCGACAATCAAACACAAACAGAGGCTGTAGAAGAAAAGGTTACAGGTGATGATACATCAGAGGAGGGCTCAGTGGTTGAAGTCATATTGAAAAAGAAGACACCACAACAGGCACCACAGCAGGGTGAAGTCAAGCAAAAGCCATCGTGGGTTAAAACTTCAACATATCATCACCCACATCACTCCGCAAGACAACCATCAAGATGGAAACCAAGTAGTCACATGACGGATAGAAAGGAGAGACGATCCACCTACTACACATCAACACAGAAGAGCTGCCACGGTCAACGTCCATCTCAAGCGAGCGAGGCACCAGCGAGATCGAGGGTTCACCTTTCTCTTGGATGGCTAGATGCACGTGCATGGTATCAGTGGACTACTCTTTTGAGTAGATCTTATTATTTATGTTCTTCCCATGTTTCGGGGACGAAACATGTTTAGGGGGGTGGAATGTTATGTACTTAGGGGGGATAATATGGGGTACCAAGGGGGGTACCCAAGGTAATAATGTAATAATGGGATGGGCCATAGTAATAAATAAGGTGGTTAACCCATGTCATGTAAGGGACCACAAGTAGTTAATAATAATGTAAGGGGCCCATGGTATTAGTTGATGGTATGAGGAAACCATGGTAATGATACATGGTATTGTATGTATGAGGCCTATATAAAGGCTAGAGACTCCACATGAAGATATGAAGATGAAGAGAAGTATTCTTGTATGAACAGGCATATGGCTTGTGGAGTGCTCTCCTTCCTTAAGGAGTGAATGTATGGTGTTGCCCTACCTTAAGGGTTTGATAATAAAGAATCATTTCTATCTATTTTGATCTTGTTCTTTCTTGGGTTTATTTCTGTTATCATATATCTTTTGGATCAGATCTACAACAATTGGTATCAGAGCTACAACATTTACAAAGAATGTGTTATCATAAATTCGTACATGCCTTGATGGAATCATGGAACATGGTCTTTTCAATCAAATTTCCTTTTGTTGATCACTGTTGATGCACTATTGTATTCTTTGAGATACTCATTGGTAGAAGTTTGATTGTTGGCTATTTTCACTGGTCAAATTAGCCAAATGGTACACATCTGGTACTATTACCATGTTTTCTAAATCTTTGTTCTAGTATTAGTGATAAGTTTATCTTTCATGAATTATGTATGAAATTTGTCATCTATGTTTGAAGTATCAGTTGCACTATTGTATGATATCAGAATGGAGAATGGTCTGCTTTATATGTGATTATTAGAATATGCGATATGTTTTTCACAATTCTTCTGATTAACTATTTTTTCAAAGGAATTGTCTTACAATATATTAACTCTATATAATCTATGATTCATCTATATCATCATAGGTTACATAGACATATTTTTATATCACAGAAAACCAACAATAGCATTATATTAAAATAGATTTAATTTAATGTTTTGAATCTTCGAATAAAGTTGTGTTAATTTCTAGTTATTCTTTTGAGAATCATTAGAAAAAATCCCACAAATCATATAAACCCAAAACAGTGGGAAACTAGTCCCATCATACCCAGTCAGAGCCACTATCCCAACCGGAAAAGGAGTTACATTAAGGTCCAAACTAGGTGGTTATTACCCTTGTTGTTTCCACAGATTTCTGAGGCCTCAACAAAACCTTGTTTCATTTTTTAAGGAGCTTAACAGAGGAAAAAAAACTTTGCTCCGATCCTGATCATGGCCTCCAACAGACCATGGCTTCCAAGAGGTTCTCATTAGATGGGAGAACAAAACTCTAAAAAGGATATATATGAAGGGATCCAATGGAAATATTAGATCCAATGTCCCTATTAAATGGTTCAACATATCACCTACTCAATCTAGGTCTAAAGAAGTTGAGCATACAGTGAAAGGATTATCTTCATTAGTAGGTACATGAATGGGATAAGTTTCCACATAACTAACCTATGGTGTGAAAGATACCACTTGCATATAAGGACCATTTAGGGAAGCTGGTTGATTAGGAGTCAAATTAGGATCAATCAATGAAAATTGGTCAATGGTCACGACTCTTCCTTCATGTAGGAAACACATGACATAAAATAGTGAAGAGACAAGAACTCCCATGATATAAAAATAGTCATGTGGAGTAGATTAAAATTCAAATGGAATTGGACTTACCATCATGTTAATATAGAAAATATTTCCTCCCAAAGTAATTGCAAACTTTGGAATAATCCCTAACAGTTTACTGGTTTCCCAGTTGAAAGTCAACAGATTCTAGGTAATGGGAACAAGCTATGGACAATTTAAAGCTTTCCAAGTAGTTGAGGACATAATACTAACAGATGCACCTTCACCTATGATTTTTCCAGGTACAACCATGTTATAAGCATGTACTATGATCAAGAAGTGCACGTAAGGAGGAAGACAATATCCTGCCAGTCAAATCTAATCAAAGTAAGTGACCATGCTACTTGGAGGGGGTGCCATGGGAATGGGAGAACTACTCTACAGTGTTGTGGGAATGGGAATATTTCCCCCCTATGCCATTGGAATGCAAGGACTGCCCCCCATTTCATTGGAATCTGAAGAAACAAGAAGAACCGAAGCAGTATGAAGTTCACTCTCTATGGTAATCATACGCTCAAATGAAGGTGGAACCAAGCCAACCATTTTCTGAACCAAGGGTTGGTCGGCAATGGACTCATGACATTCATGTTCAAAGAGAGTGGGGTTGATGGGAGATGGCTTCTGATCAATAACTACATCAACTAGTGGAGGACTAGGAAGAAGCTTTTGATAACCAACTGAGATTCGAGGCTGAGAAGTTGTTTTTCACCTTACTATCGATATTTGAGTGTTTTTCACCAGCATGATCTCTAGAGGTTTATGTCAAAGGTTGATGTGAGGCTGTCAACCACACTTCTAATACCTTGGAATACTAGGAAGTTATATAAGAAGGTGGTCACCCTTACATAAATTGCAATGGAATTTAACTTTATGAGGCTTATTGAAATATTTTTTCGTACTAGTTGCATGCGTAGCAATGGTTGCTTGGTTTTCCCCCTACTTATTTTGATTCTTCTTCTTCATCCTTTTTTTCTTCTTTGTAGATTTATGGTTACTAGAATCAAGAATTTCACCAAGCAAAGAGGAAGAAAGGGATGAAGAAACAGTAGGTGAGGAAGGCAAAGGGTCAACTTTAGGATCAACATGAGGTTGATGTTGTTCAGGTGGAGGATAATTTGGTTGAGAAGAAGTTTGGACATTTAGAACCATAGGGGTCAAAATTAGCCAAACTAGCCATATAAGGAGCACCAATATTTCCAAAAGAAGGAAAATAACTAGGATTCCTATCAGGGGGGTTTCCTTGATTAGTAGACTCTAGAATTGCTGCCATTAGTCTCAACCTAAGAACCACTAAGGAGTTGTTCCATGGGGATGATCTTTTTCCACAGTAAATTAATTGATTTTCTAAAACAGCACAAAATAAAGCAAAGCGGTAAACTAGGCAAAAGGTTTACCAAGCAACTGTGAACTACAATATAGACATTAGAAAACCAAGGACTTAACGTACCTATAGGAAATCTCCCTGAATTTTGTGTTCGGTATATTATGGTATACAGGGCGGCTAAATTAGCTACCTATGGATGGATAACGACCTAGGGTGGACTTCCAAAATATACTTGATGATACATGGAAGTGAAATCTATAGTAGTGTTGTGTAATTTGTAACCATTTGATAAGATTGTTCCCATACATTATCATGCTTGTAGTGCCATCCGATATACCCAAAGGCATGTTGTGAACATTCCTATACACTTACATACGTGGAACGAGATTTCACCATCGGATACAACATTGGAAAACAATGACAACTCCAACATTTAAATACGTCAAAGCACGTCTCTAGCCTAGACCTCTATGTTTGTCGTTAAGTTTCAAATGCTCCTTAGGTTAATTGAAATGAATTCTAAAGTGGATCTCGAATTATGTTTTTGTTTCAAGGGTAAAAAATAGATGTCATTGGATCACACCTATGATGAAACTAATATGACGAGAAAAATGTTATGGAACCATCTCAAGAAAAATATAGAAAAGATAGATCAATGCCTTAAAATTCAGCCTCTTCGAGGGGGCAACCTCCTTTACATTACATAAATGAACAATTCTTGGATGATACAAATGAAAAAACCTCCTTTCTATATATAGGAGTCTAAGGAGTCACAATATAACCCAGCCGACCTAACAATAATAATATAAAGTCACAAAAATAACAATATAGGGATTCTATGGGGCACAGTAATAAAAATATGGGGACAATCGGGGCACAAAAATAATAATAAGGGATACAACTACAATAGTAATGGGGTAATCACTAGTATTATAGGGACCTATCATGCCCCTCTCCTTCAAAAAAAGTCTTGTCCTCAACGCTTGAGTAGTTCTGGATGCTTCTGTATAAAATTCTCATCCTCCCTTGTGGAATATTTAGCGGATAAGTTCTTGCACTTGATGAGATACTCCAAGATTGATCGATTTCGTAGCTGTCGAGTTCTTGTTTCTGTGAGTGCTTCTGGTTCCAATATAATTTTTCCTTCCTCGTCAAGTTCTGGCAATATTGTTTGAACTGGGAGCTTGTCGCCTATAACCTTCTTTAAACATGAAACATGGAAAATTGGGTGCACTCGAGACGTTGCAGGTAGCTCCAATTTCTATGCCATATTACCAATCTTTTGCAACACCTTGTACGGACCATAATACTTTGGTGATAATTTGTTATCCTTCTTAGCTTGCTTGAGGGACATTTGTTTATATGGTTGTAGCCGTAGGAATACCCAATCGCCTACATCAAAACTTCTTTCATTGCAATGTTGATCTGCCTGTTGTTTCATTCTATTCTGTGCCAACACGAGGTTATCCTTTAAGAGTTGGAGGACTTGTTGTTCATGTTCAATGTGATGTTCCACTGCTTGAACCTAGAATTTCTCTTAAATATGATGTGATGGATGGTGGCTGATATCCTTAAAGTGCCATAAATGGGGTCATTTTTGTTGCTGTATGGAAGGAAGTGTTATACCACCATTCAGCCAGAGGCAACCATTTGACCCATTGTGTCTGTTTATCAGATACAAAGCAACGAAGATATCCTTCCAAACATTTGTTTACTATCTCAGTTTGCCCATCAGATTGAGGATGATAAGGTGAGCTATGAGCTAACTGAGTACCAAGGCAAGAAAATAATTCTGTGCAAAAATTTCCAGTGAAAATGGGATCTCTGTCACTTACATTAATCTTTGGGTTTCCATGTAGCTTTTGAATTGTTTCCATAAATGCAGTAGAAACTATACTGGCTTTCAATGGATGTGATAATGCACAAAAGTGTGCATACTTGGTAAGTCTATCAACTACCACCATGATGACACTCTTTCCCTCAGACTTGGGTAAACCTGTGATAAAATCCATTGAAACCTCCTCCCAACGTTGGCTTGGAATAGATAAAGGTTGTAATAGACTCGAGGTCTTAATTGTTTCGACTTTATTTTGTTGGAAAACCAAACATTCCGCCACAAACTTTTGAATATCTGATTTAAGGCCGTCCCAAAAAAATTCCTTCTTAACCCTGTGGTAAGTTTTTAAAAATCTTGAGTGCCCTCCTAAGGGAGAAGTGTGCAATTCCATAAGAATCTTTTGTTTGAGTTGTGAATTCTTACAGAGGTATAAGCAATCTTTGTACCATAACGAATCATTTTGCCAACTAAATATATCAGATGTACTGGAATCTTGTTGTAACTTTTGAATAAGTGCCCACACTTCTTCATCATTCTTCCACTCCTCCCTTGCTTCATTTATTCAATCTGGCTGGATAATAGAAATGGCGCACAACAACGCTTCCACATCCTCATCCTTTCTTGATAATGCATCTGCCACCACATTTTGCTTCCCTTTTTTGTAGATGATTTCAAAGTCATAACCCAACATCTTTGTGACCCACTTTTGTTGCTCTTCAGAGGATAATCTTTGTTCTAAAAAGTACTTAAGGCTATCATGATCCGTTTTTACCTTGAACTGTCTTCCCATTAGGTAGGGTCACCATTTCTTAAGTGTGTGTAGTATTGCCAACATTTCCTTCTCATAAATAGCTTTGTGAAAAAACTTTCCCTTGATTGGACGGCTTTCAAAAGCAATGGGTCTTTCATCTTGCATTAAAACAACACCAATTCCATTTCCTGAAGCATCACATTCCACAATAAAGGTTTTTGTGAAGTCCGGTGTAGCTAAGACCGGTGCTTGGAACATTTTCTTTTTAAGATGTTCGAAGGCCTTTGTTGCTTCTGGAGTCCATGAAAATGCATCTTTCTTCAATAATGTTGTTAGAGGTGCTGCTATTCTCCCATAATTCTTAGCAAACTTGTGATAATACCCTATCAACCTGAAAAATCCTCGCAGATGCTTTATGGATGTGGGGATTTTCCATTCCTTAATGGCTTTAATTTTGCTAGGGTCTACCTTAACTCCTTCATGAGATACAATATGACCCAGATATTCCACCTGTTGTACTCCAAAGAAACATTTGGATCTTTTTGCATATAATTGTTTCTCCTCCAATAGTTGTAGCACCCTGTCAACATGTTCAACATGATCCTTCCAAGATTTGCTATAGATTAGTATATCATCAAAAATACTAACACAAATTTTCTAAGGAAGGGTTGGAAAATGGAATTCATCAAACCTTGAAATGTAGAAGGTGCATTGGTAAGGCCAAAAGGCATGAACAAAAATTCATAATGACCCTCATGAGTTCTAAATGTTGTTTTTGGAATGTCTTCAGTCTTCATTCTGATTTGATGATATCCTGAACGAAGATCCAACTTGGTGAAGTAAATTGATCCATGCAATTCATCCAATAATTCATTAATGACAAGAATGGGAAACTTATCTTTAATAGTGAGCTTGTTGAGCTCACTATAATCCAGACACATGCGCCATGATCCATCCTTCTTATGCACCAATACTACTGGAGCAGAGAAACAACTTTGACTAGGTTGAATTATACCAACCTCTAGCATTTTTGCTACCATACGTTCAATTTCACTCTTTTGGGCATAGGGATATCTATACATCCTGATGTTTGGAGGAACACTTCCTGGAATCAGATGAATAGCATGATCATGATCACGAATAGGCGGGAGACCTTTGGGAGTCTCAAATACCTTGGAATGATTGTCCAAGACTTTTTGGAGATCTGGAGAAATAGATGATTCTGATGTGGAAACATCTAGTGAACATAATTGTGCAATTACACCTCTTTGTTCCTTTTTTAGAAGATTTGTCATACTGTTAGAGATGATTATCTTTCATGGTTTCCCTAAAATACCCCTTAATTCAACTTCCTTTCCTTCCACAGAAAATTTCATGAAAAGTTCTTGAAAATTAAAAGCTATTGTACCCAATGATTGTAGCCATTAGACTCCTACTACAACGTCAGCACCTCCCATTAGAATGGAGAGCATAGGGCTAGTCAATACATATTCTCCCATGGATAGCTTGATATTATGGCACTTTCCAGAGCAATTTATCGTTCCTCCATTTGCAATCATCACTTGACACTCTAGTGCTGGATATAGGAAGCAATTCAATTCCTTTGCTACCTTACAATGAATAAAATTGTGGGTACTTCCTGAATCAATCAACACTATTACCTTTTTCTTCTTGATTTGTCCTTTTATCTTGATGGTTTGAGGAGTGGTAATTCTAGCCAATGCATTACAAGATATGGTTGGATTCATTTATTTTTTATCTAGGATTTTTTCCTGGAATATATCCTCTTCCTTTGACCTTTCTTGCTCCTTTTCTTCTTCCTCTTCACAATCTATGTAGAATAATTTCTTATCAGCGCACTTATGATCTTTAGTGTATTTTCTATCACAACTGTAACAAATCCCTTTTTATCTTTTTTCTTCCAATTGTTGTGGTGTCAACCTTATAGGTTGTGGAAGGCTACGGGTAACAACACTTCCATCTTTATAGTTGTGACTGGTATGCTTCTTGGTTGCCATAATTTTTCTTTCCATTTTTCTGCTAACCTGAATGCCTTCTCTAATGAGTCAGGCTCCCAAAGGAAAACATCATGTTGGATATTATCCTTTAAAGTCCCTATGAACACATCAATCCTATGCTCCTCTGGAATATCTTTTACCCTTATGTTCAATTTTTGGAACTCCTCAATGTGCTCCATTATTGAACCCTTTTGTTTTAGACTTATCAATTGGCTAAAAAAAGTGTTGCTTTTTGTATCTTCATAATGTGCTGTCAATTATTCCGTAAAAATTGCCCAAGTGATAATTTGTTTATGAGAGCAAAGCCAATGATACCATACAAACTGATTTGGTTCCAAATATAAAGTCGCAATACGTACATTTTGTGTGTTTTGCACATTATTGAGATCGAAAAATTGCTCCATCTGTAATATCCATGTTGCAGGATCCTTGCCATCAAACTTCCTCATATCAATTTTTGGAATATGGTGGGTCTTCGATCCAACATTAGAGTCCATGGAATCAAAATTAACATTTATTTTGTTCTCATCATGCATTTCCTTTACTACCCTTTCACCATTAGTGACCATTTCTTGTAGCTACTTATTCATATTTATCTTCAATTCTTCCATCTCTATCTTCAAATCTATCTTCAAATTGTCCATCTTAGCTTCCACACCATCCATCTTAGCTTCTACACCTTTCTTTAAACAATCCATATTAGCTTCTATGCCTTTCTTTAAACCATCCATCTTAGCTTCTACATCTTTCTCTAAACCATCCATCTTAGATTTTGTTCCTTTTTGTGCAAGTGACACTTGTTGCACTTGGTCTCATAATTTTGATATATCATGTTGCATTTCTTCCTCTTCTTCATGAGTCATGCTAGAGCTTTCAGGTTTCCTACTAGGTGTTTGCATTTTATTTCCTTGGGGCATCAATTACTGATAATAATGCTTTACTATGCCCTTTTAATTCCCTCAAACTAATTTTTCAAACCAGGCTTATGCAAAAATTTAAAAAAAACTACACACTTTTTTTCACTTTGTAGGAGCCTGATATTGAATCTGATGTATCTCTATAATTTCAGATCATCCAGTTCTAAAATTGTGACCTATAGTAGCCCTCCGTGTCCTCTTTCGAATGCCAACAGTCTTATCCAAATTGGATTTTCCAAGTAAGAGTTATGCACAGTCTCCCACAGTGACCTGATTATAGACTAGTTCCGTAAAGCAAAATTGTACAACGTGCCATGAGTCACTGTTTTGACTTTTGGATCTAAAAAATATATACAAGAAACTACAGTCCGTCCTCTTTCTGTGCCTTCTTACAAAATTTCAATCCAATGCTCAGAAAGAAAGTTATGACGATTTTCCCTAGGTCACCTGTTTGGAATGTAATTCAGGAGTGTGCAAAAAGACTAACTTCCTCAGATCATATCTCCACAAATGTAGTGCGAAAAGCTCTGAAATTTGGACCTGAGATTCAGCATGATTTCTTCTCAAATGTTTTTTTTTTTAGCTTTTGAAACGTCGCATAAAAAATGTTATAGCAAAAATACCACAATGACCTGTTTGGAGCAGCGAAACCCTAGAATCCAAAGCTCTGATACCAAATGTTATGGAACCAGCTCAAGAAAAAGATAGAAAAGATAGATCAACGCCTTAGAATTCAGCCTCTTTGAGGGGGCAACCTCCTTTACATTACATAAATGAAAAATTCTTGGATGATACAAATGACAAAACCTCCTTTCTGTATATAGGAGTCTAAGGAGTCACAATATAACCCAGCCGACCTAACAATAATAATATAAAGCCACAAAAATAACAATAGAGGGATTCTATGGGGCACAATAACAAAAATATGGGGACACTAGGGGCACAACAATATTAATCAGGGATACAACTACAATAGTAATCGGGTAATCACTAGTATTATAGGGACCTATCAAAAAAATTATTTTTATTTTCCTTTTAATAATTAAACGCCTAACTAAGTAGCGGAAGAAGAAATCAGTCAACAATGCAATAAACAAATGATGAAACAATTGATCTCCTCAATATTCCAATAAAAATCAAATCCCTATAAGAAAAGAATGATGCATAATACTTTTTTGTTGGATTCCACTTAATTTTTAGATGAAAATTAAGAGATCTTTTTAATCATTGATAAAACAAAAGTATTCAGAATTATCACTAAAACACGAATTCTTTCAATAACTCAATGACTAAACAATTTAGTTTGCTAATGACCTAATGGCAAGAACAAAGGAAATTTTAAACAGTTTTTTATCAAAGGCACTCAAAGACAAAAGAAAACAAAATGGATGCTTATGAGAGACCAAGACACTCTCAGGGACATAATGAGGACCAATGGGAACAAACTTAACCAGAGAGAAAATAAAAAAAAAAGTAATTTTTTGCATCAAACCCAGATCATAGAAGGTCTTAATTGGGCCAGGGTGCATTGGAACACACGTGTAGAGAAGGCTAAGGTGCACTACAACACACTGTCTCTAGAACAAAGGGTGCGATGATAAAAGCAAGCTAATTTCTGACATAAAAATGAAAGTAATGCTCAACAAAAGGTATTCTGAGGCATGCTCTTAATTGAGTATGATGGTAAAGGTTTGAAGATGATCCAGGTGGATGTTGGTGGCCACCCACCTATCCCATTTGGACCCCCACAACTATCTCTTTTAGCTTTTTCAGTTTCCTAAATTGTAACACAGTTTACTATTTTTAGCAGTTTTTCGGGTCCTAAACTTCCGGAGCCGTTTTGAGGCCCTAAATGACGTTTTTTTGGGAATCTGGGGCAACATCGGTCCATGGACCCATTGGACCCATGTTGCCTCCCAAAGTGGTAGTACTCGGATAGATCTTTCTAACGAGCTATCGTACGTGTCAAACGGAGATCGTATGCCAAAGTTACGACCCCGGGAAATTGATGTACCAATTGACCCAAACGGGGCCCACAGTTTGGCGTTTCATCTTCTAGGGTTAGGTTTTGGAATGTTAAGGGTTTTCCATTATTTCTCAACAATAAATAGGCCTTTGAGCCTCATTGTAACACAGTTCAGAGGCATGTAGCCACCACATCTCTTCTCAGAGATAAGCTACCATCGCCCTAGCTGGTTTATTTCCATTTCTGGTTGTAAGCATATTTCAGTATTTTCCATTAATGAAATGAAGTATTATTTCCGTTGCATCTTTGTGTATATGGTTATCTCTGTAATTTGTTGCATTCCTGTTTAAATCCGGATCAGTGGTATCAGAGCGGTCTGCTTTGTCTCTGTTTTTCTTTGCATGTCCCCAACGAGGTCGGGATATAAGGGGTTAGGGCTTGAACTGGTCGAGCCTTTGCAAGACCAGCCTCGCAAATCTCGACGGCCTCCCATGGCGGATGAGAAGAAAGACGAGGGGGCAGGAGATCCCATCAAAATCTTGCTCGAAGAAGCCCTCGAGCGACAACGGAACGCGATGATGGACAGCTTTGCCCAGATCCTTCAGCGGCTACCCAGAAGCGACGCATCGGCTTCCAGCGGCTACTCTGGAAATGCCACGCCCTTTAAGGTACAAGTTAATTTTGAAATCCCCATATTCGAGGGTCAAATAGACGCAAATGTCGTAGATAAATGGTTAAATCTGCTAGATGGGTATTTTTCTGTTCATGAATTTTCAAGTCGGGAAAAGATTGTTTTTGCTCTTCTCAAAGCAGCCCCCCACGTCAAGGACTGGTGGGAAACCTACTGCGAGCAGAAGGATGAAAGTACAGGCTCACTATTTTCAGCCGCACCCACTTGGAATGACTTCTGGGATGCCATCAAAGAGTAGTACTACCCTGTCGGAAGCTATGAGGACAAATACATCAAATGGACCACACTGCGGCAGGGACGAGACCAAGATGTGCCAGAGTTCACAAACATTTTTCATACCCTTCGCACATAGTTGGGTATCAAAGATTTTGAGCTGCATCTAGTACTCAAATACCGTGGCTGCCTGCACAAGTACGTCCAGGAAGAGATGGTGTTCTTGAACATCTCCTCACTTGGCACAACATACCGATACGCTGTCAAAATTGAGCAAAAGTTCAAACAAAAGAAGCGAGACTTTGGATCTGCAAATCGAAAGCCCAAAGGACAAAGGCAAGGCGGGGTGACCAAAGACAACCCGTCGAAGCCGCAAGAAAAGAACAACACCACGAAGCCGAAGAAGGACACAGGAAAGTGGTGTGAGTTCCACAAGAGTCCCACTCATAACACAAGTGAGTGTCAGACCAATTAGTCGCTTGTGGCTGAGTTGAAGGCTTCCGAATCAGATGCATGTTCTGACCCTAAGCCAGAACTCGACAAGGGGAATGGCAAAGGGAAGCAAATCATTGATGCGGATCCCAGCGCCACTGTTGCCACCGCCAAGATCCAGAAAGATGAGCCCGAAAATCCAGAGGAAGGGGAGCGTCTTTTCCACTCACAGATGTGGGTGAAGGGTTCTCTGCTACAATTCATTGTCGACAGTGGCAGCCAAAAGAACCTCATTTCAGCAGAGGTCGTGAAGCGGTTGGGCCTACCGACTACACCTCACCCGCAGCCGTACAGTATCGGGTGGCTTCACGAAGGACAAGATCTAAAAGTTCGCCAGCAGTGTCGCCTTCCGTACAACATCAAGCCCTTCACAGATGAGGTATTGTGTGATGTTACACCTCTGGATGTTTGTGATGTATTATTAGGCCAGCCATACTTGTGGAGGCGACATGCTGTGTATGAGTCAAGGCCTCGTGCTGTCATTATTTCTTTAAATAATTCATTATACAGGATACCGGAGGTAGCCCCACCTACGGCCACATCTTTGATCACTGCTAAGAAAGGTAGCAAGCTCATCTCCCAGACCAGGAAATTCATCTGTCTGGTTCACTCCCAAAGTAAGGGGAAGATTGCCATAACATCCATGACCCCCGTGAAGGGTTCCTCCATGCAGCAGCAGCAGCAAAGGGATACAGTCATGACAAGACACAGGAACAACTTCTCCTCACCCACAGGGGTACCACACAAGTTTTAGGTGGGCGACAAAGTTTGGTTACATCTGCAGAGAGAACACCTTACCAAAACCAATCAGAAACTCAAGCGACTCCGACATGGTCCTTACACAAGTACCAAGGCTACGGGCAACAATGCTTTGAAGCACAGCATTCCTCCATTCCTTCGCTTGCACCAAGTGTTCAATGTGGACCATCGTCGACCATGCTTCCCACCATTTCTGGTCACAGCAGAGATTGCAGAACAGCTCACCAGAGACCCAGCTCAGCAGAAGCTTCCTCATCTCAGGGATGAACTCAACGCAATGGGGACCATTGCTTCCTAAGGGGGGAGGAATGATCCAGGTGGATGTTGGTGGCCACCCACCTATCCCATTTGGACCCCCACAACTGTCTCTTTTAGCTTTTTCAGTTTCCTAAATTGTAGCACAGATTACTATTTTTAGCATTTTTTCGGGTCCTAAACTTCCGGAGCCGTTTTGAGGCCCTAAACGACGTTTTTTTGAGAATCTAGGGAAACATGGGTCCATGGACCCATGTTGCCTCCCAAAGTGGTAGTACTCGGATAGATCTTTCTAACGAGCTATCGTACACGTCAAACGGAGATCGTATGCCAAAGTTACGACCCCGGGAAATTGATGTACCAATTTACCCAAACGGGGCCCACAATTTGGCGTTTCATCTTCTAGGGTTAGGTTTTGGAATGTTAAGGGTTTTCCATTATTTCTCAACAATAAATAGGCCTTTGAGCCTCATTGTAACACAGTTCAGAGGCATGTAGCCACCACATCTCTTCTCAGAGATAAGCTACCATAGCCCTAGCTGGTTTATTTCCATTTCTGGTTGTAAGCATATTTCAGTATTTTCCATTAATGAAATGAAGTATTATTTCCACTGCATCTTTGTGTATATGGTTATCTCTGTAATTTGTTGTGTTCCTGTTTAAATCCGGATCAGAAGAAGAGATAATCAAACACAATGGACAAATGAACCACCAAGGGAATACATTGTTCCCCAATGGAGTGACCAATTTGTTATGCGAGATTTATGATTACAGATAAAAGTATCCCCCTAGGTTTGGCGGCTAACCTAGAACAACAAAGAGACAAGGAATATCATTTCTTCCTTAAAGTAATTCGATGAAGGGATGACACCTACTTTGAATCTCTCATATTTTTCGCTCCTTTGGCTTGAATACTCCAATCCTAGCTCCAACTGCTAGAATTAGAACTTGCAAAACTAGACAACACAAGCAAGGAATCTATGAGATATTTTTAGTAGCATCATATATCTACTTTATTCAACATATCAACATGGTATTGAAATATGTGAAATAATGACATATAGGAAAAAAGAACTCTTTGAATTAATATAAATGGAGTGAGTTACAACCATAAGTAGGAATTGATCTTATAGAAGAGCTCCTCCAAGTTGTTGAATTATCCTTCCTTTGTCACAAAGTTCACCTCCAATCACCCTAAATGCATGAAATGATAACTCTTACAGTAGCAACATAAGGGTAGAATCACTTTCCAAAATTGAACACCATGCATATGGAAGGTTGTAAATATATAGATGAGTGAGGCATGTTAGGAGTTCTTATCCATTTACCAAGCTTGGGATTGAGATCACCCTTGATGGAAGGATGAGATCTAAGGATAAGTGATGGAAACTCCAAGGTAGGATAGTATAGGATTCGAAATTATTATCTAAGGTATATGGTTACAACAGATCTTGGAAGCTTTTGGAAATGGAGGATTCAAAATTCTCTCTCTTTTTCCCGAATTTCTAGAAGCAACATAGGTTTAAAGGGGAGAAACTTGTAGGTGATCAATGAAGGCCACAATTGAGAAACTTGTAAGTGAACACAGTCTAGCAGGAGGCCAGGGAGTGCTGGTCCTAAAAATGGCTTAGATGATGTAGTTTACGGCGGAAATTTTAGGGAATGAGAGAGTCATGCATAGGGCTTTTTGCAATGATGATGTAAAGGGGGGAAATGATGTGAATGATCTAGTTCAGAGGCCGATTGATTAGATGAGATAAAATAGCCTAAAACAGGAGCCAAAAGAAGCTCATATTAGTAGAAGTTGGTAAGTGGTTGGGCCTAATAATCACAACACACTCATAACCATATACCATTGTGTGGCTCCACCAAGGACACCATCTCCATGTCAGTGAGTAGTGTCACATTCCCTACAACGTGATAGGTCCTTATAATACTAGTGTATCCCCCTTATTGCTATTATTAGTATAGCCCCCTTATTTTTATTTTTGTACCCATGTATCCCCCGTATTGTTATTGATGTGCCCCATAGAAGCCCACTATTATTATTGCTATGCCCTTACATTATTATTGTTATGTAGGCTCTAATTATATTGCGACCCCTTAGACTCCTATATGTACCAAGTGGTTCTAATCATATATATCATATAAGAATTTATTTATGTAATGTAAAGGAGGTTTCCCCCTCGAAGAGGATAATTTATAAGTCATTGATATCTCTTTTTGTGAACCAGTTGCATAACATTTTGTATGAGAGCTTTGTATTCTAGGGTTTCAATTCTTTAAATAGGTCATCTTAGAATTTTCTCTATAACATTTTTTATATGATGTTTTAGAATTTGAAAGTGAAACCATGTGGAGCAGAAATATTGGTGATTTTGTTTTTATGAATTTCAAATATTGTTTCACTATATTTTCAGAGATATGATCCAAGGAAGTTAGGGTTTTTGCAGGCTCCAGAATTACATCTCAAAGAGGTAACCTAGGGAAAATCATTATAACCTTCTCTCTGAACATTGGATTTCAATTTCGTAAAAAGTAATTGAAATTGCATAGAGTTTAGTTCTTCTTCTATCATTTTTAGGAGCGAAGGTTGAAACAGTGACATGTGGCACTCCATACAAGTTTTCTCCACTGAACCGGTCTATAATCAAGTTATCGTGATATATTGGGAATAATGTTTCTTGAAGAATCTTGAATCTTGGTTAGATTTGTGTTGTTAGAAAGAGGACTCAATAGGATACAATAGCATATAATTTTAGACCTTGGAGATCTGAAATTACAAAGATACAATAATTTCAATATTAAGTTCCCAGAAAGGAAGAAAAATGTGTGTATTTTTCAAACATTTGCATAACTTTTGTTTGAAAAATCAATCTGAAGTAACTCAAAGGGAATATTGAAGCACAAATATCACTAGTTGATTATGAAATGCCTTTAAACATAAAAGTTTACACACCTAGTAAGCAACCATAAATATCTACTATGACGCATGAAGAAGAGGAAGAAATGCAATATGATATATCAAAACTACAATACCGAATGCAAACAAATTCTCTCTCACAAAGAGTAACCAAAAATGAATTGGAAGTGATGACTAATGCTAAGATGGATGGTTTAGAAGTACAAATAAAAAGGGACATGGAAGGTTTTAAGTATGGTTTAAAAGAAGACATATGATTTTTTAAAGTAGACATGTATGTTGACAAAGTTACTGTAAGAAAGGCTTCTTGATGGTGACAAGGTAATCCATGAAAATCATGATGAGGAACAACAAAATATGAATGATCGTTTTACAGACTCCAATGCTTGGTTTAAGACCTACTACATTCTGAAGATCAATATGAGGAAGTTTGAATGTAAGGATCCAGTAACATGGATACCATAAATAGAACAATATTTTGATCTGCATGATGTGCAACACACACAAAAGGTACACATTTCATATTTATATTTAGAACCTAATCAATTTTGATGGTATCAATTAATTTTTTCTCATAAAAAACTTATCAATTGGTTAATATTTACAGAGGAAATGATAGCACATTATGAGGATACAAAGAGAAACACGTTCTTTATCCAATTGATAAATCTCAAACAAAAGGGTTCAATGGCAGAACACATTAAGAACTTCCAAAAACTAAATATCAGGGTAGCTGATATTCCAGAGGAGCATAGAATTGATGTCTTCATAGGTATTTTAAACGATAACATCCAACATGAGGTTCACCTTTTTGAACCTGATTCATTGGAGAAGGCATTCAGGGTGGCAAGAAAAGTTGAAATCAAAATTATGGCAACAAGGAAGTCTACCACTCACAACTATAAATATGGAAGTGTTTTTTCTCCTAGACTTCCACAGCCTAGAAGTTTTAAACCACAACAATTGGAGGAAAAAGTAGAAAAGGGGCTTTGTTATAGTTGTGATAGAAAATAAACTAAAGGTCATAAGTGTACTGAGAAGAAATTATTTTACGTAGATTATGAAGAGGAGGAAGAAAAGGAACAAGAAACATCAAAAAAGGAGGATATACACAAGGAACCAACTGTAAAGAAAGAATAAATGAATCTAAACATATCTTATAATGCATTTGTGGGAATTACCACTCCTTAAACTCTCAATATAGAAGAATATATCAAGAAGGAAAAAGTAATAGTGTTAATTGATTCGGGTAGTAACCATAGTTTTATTCATTGTAAGATAGCCAACAAATTAAATTACATTCTATATTCAGTAATAGAGTGTCAAGTGATGGTTGCAAATGGAGGAACTATAAATTTCTCTGGAAAGTGCCATTATATCAAGCTAACTATGGGGGGATAGGTATTTAATAGTACAATTCTTTCCATTCCAATGGGAAGTGTTGATGTTGTACTAGGAGTCTAATTATTACAATGTTTGGGGACGATGACTTTAATTTTTTAAAAACATTTCTTCAATTTTTTTAGGAAGGAAAGGAATTTGAATTAAGGTGTATCATATGGAAACCACGTAAAATAATAAACTATAATGGTATGAAAAATCTTCTAAATAAATAACAATGAGACATAATTGCACAATTATCCTCACTAGAGGTTCAAATATCAAATTCATATATTTCTCCATATCTCTAAAAATACTTGGACAATCATTCCAAGGTATTTGAGACTCCCGAAGGTCTCCGACCTATTTTTGATAAATATAATGCTATTCACTTGATTCTAGGAAGTGTACCACCAAACATAGATACCCCTATTCCTAAAAGAGTGAAATTGAATGTATGGTTCCATAAATTCTATAGGTCGGTATAATTCAACATAGTCAAAGTTCTTTCTCTGCTCCAATCGTATTGGTTCACAAGAAGGATGGATCATGGCATATGTGTCCAGATTATAGAAACCCAAAAATCTCACTCTTAATTATAAATTTCCAATTCCTATCATTGACGAATTGTTTGATGAATTACATGGAGAAATTTACTTCACCAAGTTGGATATTCATTTAGGATATCATCAAATTAGAATGAATACTAAAGACATTTTGAAAATTGCATCCAAAACTCATGGTCATTATGAATTTTTGGTCAAGCCTTATGGCTTTATAAAATTCACCTTCCAAATTTCAAGGTTTGGTGAATTCCATTTTCAAACGCTTCCTTAGAAAATTTGTGTTAGTATCTTTAGATGATATACTAATCTACAACTAATCTTGGAAGGACCATGTTCAACATGTTGACAGGGTGCTCAAACTATTGGAGGTGAAACAATCATATGCAGAACCTCCAAATGTTTCTTTGGAGTATAAGAGGTGGAATTTTTGGATAATATTTTATCTCATGAGGGTGTTAAGGCAAACCTTAACAAAATTAAATCGAGTGAGGAGTGGAAAATTCCCACAACCCTAAAGCATATTTTAGGATTTATCAGGTTGACATGGAATTATCGCAAATTTGTTACGAGTTATGGGAGAAAAACAACACCTCTTACAAAAGCACTGAAAAAGATGAATTTTCTTGGACACCAAAAGAAACTAAGTCCTTTGAACATCTTAAAGAGGAAATGTGCTAAGAACTAGTCTTAGCTACACTAGACTTCACAAAAACCTTTATTATTGAATCTGATGCCTCAGGAAATGGGATTTGTGATTTTTTCATGAAGGAAGGAAGACCCATTTGTTTTTAAAGTATTCCAATTAAGGGAAGATATTTACACAAACCTATTTTTGAGAAGAAAATGTTGGCAATACTACATGCACTAAATCAATGAAAACCTTACCTAATGGGAATACACTTGAAGCTTAAAAAAAGTCGTGATAGTCTTAAATACTATTTGGGACTAAGATTATCTTCAAAAGAGCAGCAAAAATGGGTCACAAAGATATGGGTTATGACTTTAAAATCATATACAAAAAATGGAAGCAAAATATTGTTATAGATGCACTCTCAAGAAAGGATGAGGATGTGGAAGCATTGCTTTATGCCATTTCTATTATCCAACCTGATTGGATAACTGAACCAAGGGATGAATGGAAGAATGAAGAAGAGGTGTGGGAACTCATTCAAAAGTTGCAGTAAGATCCCAATACATATGATACATTTATCTAGAAAAATGATTCATTATGGTAGAAAGATCGTTTATACCTTTGTAAAAATTACCAAATCAAATGAAATACTCTTTTGGAATGAGACACCTCCCCCTTAGGAGGGCACTCAATATTTTTAAAAACTTACCACATGGTCAAGAAGGAATTCTTTTGGGATGGCCTTAAATCTGATATTCAAAAGTTTGTGGCAGAATATACGGTTTTCTAAAAATATAAACTTGAGACAATTAAGACCCCAGGTTTGTTACAACTTTTATCCATTACAAGTTAGCATTGGGTGGAAGTATCAATGGATTTCATCATAGGTTTACCTAAGTCCGAAGGAAATCCTGTCATCATGGTGGTGTTGTGGCCACAACCACCACCCTATTAAAACTTGCCCTGGTAACAAATTTGAATGGGTCTCCCTAGAAGTTTAATCTTCCACCTCTCCAAATGATCTATTTTATCCTAGGGATCTTAACCCCTCGCCAAGTCAAATCGTCAATTTCTAAATTGCCAAGATCCCCTTGAATAAATCTCTATTGAATGGTTCACTCGTGACCCAATCTTGCCTTTCATTCACATCTTTCGTCGGGATTTTTCTCAATCATCATAATCATTCATGGCACATTTATACCTACACATATAATCGCCCCTACCCCTACTACAACTGTTTGTGTACTTAATACACAAAACCTTCTATCGCACCTTATTTTTCATTATAAATCTTTGTAATGAAAATCATTCATAAACATGCGTAAATCACTCATTTTCGACCAACGCAATCAACATTAAAACATAATCCATACATGGCTTCTGGACTCGACGGCTTTATTAACCTGAATGCATACATTTTGGGTGCGGAGCCCCATCACTTCTCACTATCAGCATGGTCCCGAACTTTTATATAAAGCACTCCACTGTCTTTCAGACCCACCGATGATTATGAACTTGGGCATATATTATTTCAAGACCAGCCTTACACCCTGACGTGGTTTTTCCTGTATAATCCTGTGTTTTGCATAAAATGTTTAAGGTAGGGGCTTTTAAAAAAAATCATACATTACAGACCCGCCAGGGCTATTAAGTACAATATACATTCATTTCCGGTCCGAAGCCCCGTTGCATATTGCAATCGGCCAACGTCCAAGGTTTATATATATATATATATATATATATATATGGTGTGCCACTGCCCCCCGGACCCGACGGCATTATTAACCGCATTTATACATTATCGGGTCCGGCTCCCCAATCGCATATCACATATCAGCAGAGCTCGAGCCTTACACACAATACACGCAGTGATATGGCAGACCCGAAGGGATATTTTAGCGTCACATATAAGTGTTTCAGGTTCGGCCAATTGCTAATCGCAGTTGGCCAAACCCAGAGCTTTAGCACATAACGCGATGCGATGAGATAGTGTTGTGCGGAGCCGATAGGGTATAGGTTCCTATTTCAAATCTGGATTTTGATTTGGCTATGTGTTTCACAATTAGTTTTAGTCTAAATAGAGTTTTTGCCTCCAGGAATGAATCAATGTATGGATTAAAGACCAGGGGGGGGGCATTCTTTCATGACTGCACTTTTGATGTTACAAATGCTTCATGAAGGAAAAGATTTGTTGTTTTTAGGCATTTTATCATTTTTTTGTAAACATAAGGCTAATATGAATTATTTCGGCAGGGGAGCTCGAGTAGATCCGACCGCAGATGAAAGCGCTGTATGTCAGTATGACAACTCTGCGCCACCACTATCGGTATTGGAAAACACACTGTCCTAAAAGGGAGAAAGACTGCAATAGTGCATAATGGAGGCACTCCTCCAGTTCAGTGGAAGCACTCATGACTGCGCCGATCCATCAAGATTTCATAACTGCCAAATACATAACAAAGCATGCCAAATGTGGATGATGAGCATAGAATCTTCAGGTTTCTTTCAAGAAATGATAGAGAATGATAGCCACTCCACACAGATGCAAAGAAATGATATGCAGTCCTTCTCTGTTCCCATGGGCATCCATTCATTTCCCCAAGAAGAAAACACTTCAATAAAGTGACTTCGATGTGGGAGTAGCCTCACCGATCGTTCTCATCCGCATACTTGATGTGTATATTGAAAACAGTTGAAAGGAGAAAATGGTAGGGCATGCCAAGGGCCATTGGAAAGGCATAAATATTACCTCAGTAAATGAGAGGAGGGTTTTTTGGCTTGGAGAAGAATAGTTTTGATTTATTGTGAATAAAGGGGACTGTTTGGTTCAAGGAGGAGTCGTAGTTTCAGACTCATTGTATTGTTTTGGATCAGAGTGTTGTTACTAGCATGAATGTAAATGTGATTTGTATTTGTGCACATTGATGGCTTACAATTCACAATTGGTCTTGTTAAATTGAATGTTTTTTAGTTTCATGGTTAATTTGTGAATGGCCTCGGATTTGAAATCATGTTAGACATCAGTTGCAAGCTTTAATTCCATAAAAGGAATGTGTATTCCTGTACGAGTGATTGGATTGCAATCTAGAATTAATACAACCTTGTTCTTATGTTAACTAGTGCTTGATTCATTTGGAGTTGAGATTCATATATGATGTTTAACCCCTCTTTTTTCATGCTCCTGCAGGATAGATTAGGATAATTAGGACTAGATTAAAGTAGTTAGAAGTACTGTAGGTAGGGTTTAATACATAGAGGTTAGCTATTTTATTTTGTTGATTTAATCGAAGTATTCCTCCTAGAAGCAATCTATCAATGCATTTAACAGTTTATGGGGTCCTTTAAAACCTGTTGGAACTAGCCATCCCAAACAAAAGCAGGTCTAATTGGGACTTGCGATCCGGTTAGTTCCCCTTGTTGGCATAGCGAATTTCTGCCATGTCAACAAATTGGCGCTAGAAAGAGGGCCTGAAACACCTTCCACAACTTCTCAAGATTTCATCCATAAGTGCCACACATGGATTCAAGAAGATTAATACATGGATTGTGAAGGTAGAAAAGACCCCTCTTCTCATTCGGAAAAACCTCATTTCGAAGAAGAGACACTGTGGGAGTATCCTGTCACTCAGGAACAACCAGTCAAAAGACTTACTCGGGCTTATGCTCATTCCCTATCACAGCTCCCTATCTTTTAGTCTTAACTCCGACAGTGAAAAGAAATCCAAGGGTCTATCACATAAATGAAGAGACATCTACAACCCCTTCTTTTGAAGATGTTGTGCTTGATTCTTTGTAGAGTATCAACTCTCCTTGGGAAGAAATTCCTGAGGGTTCCCCTTCTGAGGGCAATCCCTGGCTTGATTTGGAAAATCCTAACAAAGAAACACTCAACCAGAACATCCCTATCATCGATATGGCTAATATTTCTCCACTGGGTGGAAACCAACTTCCACCTCCTTTGGGAGCACTGCCTCCCTGGCTCGCTCAAGATGCCATGGCGATACCTGGGCAGCAGCATCCCTTACCCAATAATGCATAAAAAGTACTGCCTAAATTCGACCCTTAGCGGGGAGAGACTGGTGAAAACCATATCAATTCATTCTTCCTGGCCGTGCACATGTTGGGGGTAGCTGATGAAGATATAGTTTGTCACCAATTCCTTTTTACCCTAACTGGTGCAGCTTACACATGCTACTTTAGCTTGAGAACAGGATCAATCACTTCAACAGGCCTTTTTGGACAAGTATGGTGATGAAAAAATCCTTGCTACCTTAGTTCTAGAACTTTCCCATTTGAAAATGGAAACCAAGAAGAAGGTTAAGGATTTTAACATCTGGTTCAACACCTTGTTCAAAAGAATCCTAGCCACCGCTAGACCTACTGAGGAGGTGCTCATGGAATTCTACATCACTGCTCTCCCTATTCCTACTCCGATGTGGGTTAAGAGGAGTAACGCACGAACCTTACAAGGTGCTATCGATGAAGAAGTAAAGGTCGAGAATGAAATGCTTAGTCTCACAACATTCCACCCTATAACTGCAGTAAAGAAAGCCTCTCAGACATCCAAGAAGAATAATGGAAATGATAACAAGGTGGCTAAAACTAAAGAAAAGGACACCATGGATGTGGAATATTTGCATCGGATCATTGAGAAACTAACGAACACAGTCACTGATATGAAAAGGAATCATGGAGAGTGTACCAGTGGTAGTGGAGGAGACTATAACAACAGAAAGCCCTTCAAGCCTTTCTATCGTAAGAAAATAGAAGGAGGTCGTAGTCAACTTGCGATGCCTACTCCACCCAATGAAGGGATTTAAATATGGAAGAGCTGGCTCTTATTAGGTTGCTCCTTAACATAGAAGAACCTGTAGTGGAGCTGGAACCAGAACAAGAAAATGTGGAAGAATATCACGTAGAGGAGCCCGCGGACGAAGAATCTCAAATCAATATGCTGTGGGATTTCTATACAAATGAGAACGATGATGACCAAGGAGACAGTATGGTAGAAATCCACACTAATGAGATCCACACACGAAGCAAAGGGCCACTTGCAGGTGTGATGAAACCTGCAAATCAGACCAAGAAAGATGTCCGCCCTGTGAAGACACCTGCTCCCAAAGTTCCTATTGAGAAGAGTAGATCCAATAATCAATCCAAGAATACCCCTATTGCAAAGCATCCAGAAAAAGGAAATGAATCTCCCACTACAAGGAAACTACTCAAGATGGTAAACTCCCTCCTAAGAATGGAAAGATAGGTATGTTTACTCTGCCCTATCCCGCTTATAAGATTGATTACAATAGTGGACGATCTCAAGAAATCTAGGGCTAATATCACATACTTGATTTGCTGGAATTAACGCAGCAGAGAGATTCGCTCTTGAAAGCTATGAATGAGCAGAACTATAAAACTCCTACCATCACGAGCAGCCAGACGCAGGAGTCATTCTGCAGACCTATTAGTACTCCCAGCACAGCCCAAAAGCTAGCATCCATGGAAGCTACCCTATCAAAAATGAATCGAAAATCCCAAGATATCAAGTGCAGCCATGATAGGAAGGAAATATAAATCCATGACTCCCCTTTTACTAATCACATTTTAAATCTTTAACATGAACATACACAACTACTTGGTAGACTCAGTTGCCTCGTCCGCTATGATTCCTTACGCTATTGCTAAAAGACTTCATGCGATACCTAAGAAAACTAGAACTCGAATCATGCAATTAGACAGGACAAATGTGAAAGTGATTGGGGAATTGAAATATGTATTGATTCGGATGACTGCTAAGCCTCAATACACACAAGTCATAGATATAGTGATAGTCAATATACCAGAGGCTTATGGAATTCTACTTAGTAGGGATTGGTCAGCAAAACTGAATGGATACTTCTCAACTGATTGGTCCCATCTCTTGCTTCCTCAGAAGGGGAAAGGTGATATTCTGAGAGTTGATCGATAGAGATACATGAAGTATGTAGTGACGGAGCTACACGGTCCCAACAAACCTGTAATGTTTACCAACTCTATCCTTGGGAATTATATTTCAATGTTTATACCATAGAGACCTTTTTTGGAGAATTCCATGCAGAAACAGTTGAAGAAACTTTGACATACATACAGTTGGAAATTCCCTCACATAATCCAACTGATGAACTATCATGTATTATAGTAGATGATAGGAATAAGTTTTTAGATAGTAGTTCAATTGATGTAACGTTAGGCTGTAATTTTTGGACACTCTATTTTAATAGTCCTAACTGCACTGAAGGTGTAGGTGCTGGGAGCATTCTTATGGACCCACAAGGGAACCAACATTCGATGGCCATCCAATTGGAGTCCGCATGCACCTACGACACGGCATAATACAGAGGCTTGCTACAGGGCTTGAAAAGGGCCCTTGATATGAAGGTGAGAAATCTCAAAGCTTCTGGTGACTCACAGATAATCGTGGACCAGTTGAGGGAAAGGATACATCACAATTCACCATTCTTGGAAAGGTACCAACATGAGGTATGGAGTTTAATTAAAAATTTTGATTCTTCTAATATCATACACATACCTTAATGGAAAAACCAAGACGATGATCTAACAACTGGTATGGCCGCAAAACTTTTCCCTGATTTAAGATTGAAAAGGAATAAATGTTATATTTAATTGATTTTTAGACCATCCATGCCTGATGACATTTCAAATTGGTAAGTGTTCGAAGACAACAAACTTATGAATGGGAATAAAGAGGAGGCTAAGCCCTACCAACAAAAGCTTCGTAAGGTTTATCGAGGCCTAGGACCATTGGTGAAGAAAGAGTCAAATAAAATGCTGGATGCTAAAATCATCTTTTTTTCATACACGCCCCCTGGGTAGCTAATCTCGCATGATTAAGGAAGAAAATTGGAGACATCAGGTTGTACTTCGATTTCAGAAACCTGAACGAAGCATCACAGAAAGATAGCTTCCTGTCCCTTCTATAGAACACATTCTTCAGTGCGTTGCTGGGTCTGAAATGTTGTCCTCATTAGATCCGTTTTTAGGATGTAATCGAATATTGGTATCTAATGGGGATTAGTGTTAGACAACGTTCCATCACTTATGGCTGAGTCCATTCCAAGTTATGGAAAAAATTGGTAAGGGAACATACAAATTGAAAACTTCACAGGGAGAAACTGAAAAAACTCCATGTTAATGGCCAGCATCTCAAGGGACGCTTCTAGTAGCCACCACACGGTGGCTACCTCCTAAGTAGGATATGATTCATTTTAGTTTTGTTGTTAGTTTAGTTGTATTTCTGTCTTTTCCTTTTATTTTCTGCAAAGTCTATTTTCCTTCTATTTTGAATCACAGTCCTTTTCAATCAACTGATTTTGGTCCTCCAGTCTCGTTCTACCTTTCAGTTTTTCCCTCATTCACCACTTTCAGCCTTTCCCTTCCTCACTAACCTACTGATGATTCTGTTGTTCCTAAATCCATCATTTCCCTGCAAATCAAACAAACTTTCTATCAGCCCATGAGCACTTGAAAATCAGCTGTGAAATTCAGACCAGGCCACTCATCCGCATCTGTTGAGAGTTGGGTAAGATCTGTTGATAACCTGGATATCTGGAGCATGTAGGGGCATATTTTTAAAACAAAATGTGTAACTACAGATGGACTGTCATGGAGGAACGTTGCATTTTGAATAAATCCCACTCGGACCTAGCCTATACTTGCTTGTAAGGTTTACAGTCATTCTCCATTGATCCCATCCGTCACACTAAATTGTCCTCTACTTGTTGCCCACAAGTAAACCTCCTTTCATGGGTTAAGCTCACTCTCGTATACCCTGTGGCAAATCCAACTGTGCTCTAGTCCTTGTGCCTGAAACTGGAAGGACTTATTTAAAAGAAAATGAAAGTTCAAGTCTTTGTGCCAATCTGGAAGGATAGGTTGTTTGGGAAGCCAGTTAGAGTAGGGACTGTTGTTGGGCTCATAATACCGTTGACATAGGAAGCCCAACCTTGCTTAAGTAGTTTAAAAATATGGCATGATCCATGACTATGCACCATTCAACCATATGAAAATATAGCACTGAAATTCTTATACAAGGTGCAGGTAAACATATCTACATAAAGAGTTGAGGTACACACCTAAAACAGGTGTTGGTAGACTAGTGATGGCCTCGAAAGGATTTTGAAAGTTGGAAACAAGTAGAGGAAGGTCAATAAATCCCATAACACCACCATTCGATAATGCCTGTCAAAACCCCATCAGTAAGTGGAAGCTATTTGTCTTTATCCCACCTGAAACATTTAATGTTGAAGTGGAACCCATGCCTGTCCATCTATGCAGTTTGCATTTCAAGTTTATCTTAACACCCTGTTGTTCTATTTGATCCAAGGTTTATTTAGAAACAGAGGTAACTGGTTCGCCCAGTGGTTCGCCATCTATTGTGGCCATAACCACCACCCTATTAAATCTTTCCCTGGTAGAAATTTTGAATGGGTCCCCCTAGAAGTTTAATCTTCCACCTCTCCGAATGATCTATTTTATCCTATGGATTTTAACCCTTTGCCAAGTCAAATCTTCGATTTCTAAATGGCCAAGATCCCCTTGAATAAATCTCTATCGCATAGTTCATTCATGACCCAGTGTTGCCTTTCATTCACATCTTTCATTGGGATTTTTCTCAATCATCATAATCATTCATGGCACATTTATACTTGCACATATAATCGCCCATACCCCTACTATAGTCATTTTTGTAGTTAATAGACAAAACCTTCTATTGCAGCTTATATTTTTATTATAAATCTTTGTAACAAAATTCCTTCATAAACATGTGTAAATGACACCTTTTCACCCACTACAATCAACATTAAAACATAATCCAACATGGCTTCTGGACCCAACGACTTTATTAACCCAAATGTATACATTTCAGGTCCGAAGCCCCATCGCTTATCACTATCGGGGGGGTCCTGGGCTTTTCTATAAGGCACTCCACTATCTTCCGGACCCACCGATGATTATGAACTCAGGCATGTATTATTTCAAGTCCAACCTTACGGCGAGACATGGGTTTTCCCGTATAATCTTGTGTTTTATGTGAAATGTTATTTTCGGGGCTTTCAAAGAAAATCATGCATTACGGACCCGCGAGGGCTATTAAGTGCAATATACATTCATTTCGGGTCCAAAGCCCAATCGTGTATCGCAATGGGCCAAGGTCGAAGGTTTATATATATATATATATATATATATATATATATATATATATATATATATATATATATATATATATATATATATATATATATCTATATATATATATATATATATATATATGGTGTGCCACTTGCCCCCAGACCTGACGGCATTATTAACCGCATTGTATACATTATCGGGTCCGGCTCCCCAATCGCATATTGCATATCGGTGATGCCCGAGTCTTACACACAATACGTGCAACGATATGGCAGACCCAAAGGGATATTTTAGCATGACACATATGTGTTTCGGGTCCGATCAATCACTAATCACAATCAACCAATCCCAGAGCTTTAGCACATGGCACAATGCGATGAGATAGTGTTGTACAAACCTGATAGGGTATAGGTTCCCTTTTCAAGTCTGGATTTTGATTCGACTATGTGTTTCGCGATAAATTTTAGTGTAAACAGAGTTTTCGCCTACAGGACTGAATCAATGTATGGATTAAAGACCATGGGGGCTGATTCTTTCATGACTGCTCTTTTGATGTTATAAATTCTTCATGAAGGCAAAGATTTTTTGTTTTTAGGCATTTTATCATTTTTCGTAATCATAAGGCTCATATGAATTATTTCGTCAGGTGAGCTCGAGTAGATCTGGCCGTCACGACTGCTCTTTTGATGTTATAAATTCTTCATGAAGGCAAATATTTTTTGTTTTTAGGCATTTTATCATTTTTCATAATCATAAGGCTAATATGAATTATTTCGTCAGGTGAGCTCGAGTAGATCTAGCCGCAGATGAAAGCATTTTATGTCAGGATGAAAAATCTGCACCACCGGTGTCGGTATTGCAAAACACACTTTGCTAAAAGGGAGACAAAACAACATAGCGCATAATGTAGGCACTCCTCCAGTTCAGTGGAAGCACTCATGACTTCGCCAATCCATCAAGATGTCATAACTGCCAAATACATCACAAAGCATGCCAAATGTGGATGATGAGCATAACATCTTCTGTTTCTTTAAGGAAATGACAGGGAATGATAGCCACTCCACATAGGTGTAAAGAAATGATATGTAGTCCTTCTCTGTTCCCATGGGTATCCATTCATTTCCCCGAGAAGCAAAATGCTTCAGCAAAGTGAATTCAATATGGCAGCAACCTCACTGATCATTCTCATCCGCATACTTGATGTGTATATGGAAAACAGCTCAAAGGAGAAAATGGCAGGACAAGCCAAGGGCCATTGGAAAGGCATAAATATTACCTTAGTAGATGAGAGGAGGGATTTTTGTCTTGGAGAAGAATAGTTTTGATTTATTGTGAATAAAGGGGACTGTTTGTTTCAAGGAGGAGCTATAGTTTCAGAATCATTGTATTATTTTGGATCAGAGTGTTGTTGCTGGCATGAATGTAAATGTGATTTGTATTTATGCACATTGATGACTTAGAGTTCACAATTGGTCTTGTTAAATTAAATGTGTTTCAGTTTCATAGTTAATTTGTGAATGGCCTCGGATTTGAAGCTATGTTAGACATTAGTTGCAAGCTTTAATTCCACAGAAGGAATGTGTATTCCTGTATGAGTGATTGGATTGAAATCTAGAATTAATACAACCTTGTTCTTATGTTAACTAGTAATTGATTCATTTGGACTTGGGATTCATATATGATGTTTAACCCCGCTTTTGTTATGCTCCTGCGGGATAGATTAGGATAATTAGGACTAGATTAAAGCAGTTAGAAGTAGTGTAGGTAGGATTTAATACATAGAGGTTAACTGTTTTATTTTGTTGATTTAATCGAAGTATTCCTCCCGGAAGCAATCTATCAACGCATTTAACAGTTTACGGGGTCCTTTTTAAAACCCGATGGAACTAGCCATCCCAAACGAAAGTAGGTATAACTGGGGCTTGCGATCGGGTTAGTTCCCCTTGTTGGCATAGTGAATTTCCACCATGTCAATAGGTGGTAGCTGATAGACTTACCAAGTATTCACAATTTTGTGCATTATCTCATCCTTTTAAAGATAGTACAATTGCTACTACACTTATGGAAACAATTCAAAATCTACATGGAAACCTGAGATTATTGTAAGTGACATACGTCCCATCTTAACTATAAATTTTTGGACAAAATTATTTTCTTGCCTTAGTACAGAATTAGCTTATGGCTCATCTTATCATCATCAATCTAACGAGAAAACTGAGATAGTGAACAAATTTTTGGAAGGATATCTTTGTTGCTTTGTATCTGATAAACAAACACAATTGGTCAACAGGTTACCTCTAGCTCAATGGTGGTATAACACTTCCTTCCATACTACAAAAAAAATCACTCCATTTATGGAAATTTATGGATATCATCCACCATCCATCACATCACCTTTAAGATATAATTCTTAGGTTCAATCAGTGGAAAATCACATCGAGCATCAACAACAAGATCTACAACTATTAAAGGAGAGCGTCACTTTGGCACAAAATCGAATGAAACAACAGGCAGATCAACACCATGGTGAAATAATTTTTTATGTAGGTGACTGGGTATTTTTACAAATACAACCATCCAAACAAATGTCACTCAACCAAGCTAAGAAGGATAATAAATTATCACCCAAGTATTATGGTACAAGGTGTTGCAAAATATTGGCACTATGGCATACAAATTGGAGTTGCCTGCATCATCTCGAGTACACCAAGTTTTCCATCTTTCATGCTTAAAGAAAATTATGGGTGACAAGATCCCAATTCAAACAATAGTTTCAGAACTTAACGAAGAAGGAAAAATCATATTTGAGTCTGAAGTAGTCACATATACAAGAACCCAAGAACTGTTGAATCGATAAATTTCAGAGTATCTCATTAAGTGGAAGAACTTACCTGCTGAAGATTCCACATGGGAGTATGATAATTTTATACAGAAGCATCCATAACTACTCAACCATTGAGGAAAACACTTTTTTGAAGGAGAGGGGCATGTTAAGTCCCTATAATACTAGTCTAGCTGCCTTATTGTTATTGCTATTGTAGCCCCTTATTGTTATGGTTTACCCATATATCCCATGTATTGTTATTGTTGTGCCCCATAGATGCCCACTATTATGATTGTTGTGACCTTATATTATTATTTTTATGTAGTCTCTAATTATATTGTGACACACTTACACTTATATATATATATATATATATATATATATATATATATATATATATATATATATATATACATATATATATATATATATATATATATATATATACACACACATACATACTAAGGAGGTCTAATCATTTGTATCATCTAATAATTGATTTATGTAATGTAAAGGAGGTTTCCCCCTCAAATAGGATAGTTTTTAAGTCCTTCAGCAGTGAGTGCTTCCTATCAAAGGGATAGGTACTAACCCTGGGGTTCAAGTCAGAATAGTGCCATGCGGATTTTCTCTACGTGCTTTGATTCCTACCTCGGACACCCATGACTGATGCTTCGCCAGAGGGTTTTCGAGTGCGTATGGTAGAAAGGGGACTTGTCGTGGAGGTTTGGGTACCACTAGTGAGCATTATTTCTCACCCCTTGGTGGGGGTTTTCCTGACACACTGCAGAAAGAATGTCGTGACTGAAGGGCAGAACTTTGGGTTGCCACTAGTGGCACTGTCAATGCGACTGGAACAGGGACAAACTTCCAGACTGGTGGAGGGTGAATGGCGGGTAGGAGTGGAAGTTGATTGACAGCTTGACAGTTTGTTTTCTAAGGAAGTCATTTGTAGGTTGGTGAAGAAGGTTATGGTGGAAGAGGAGGCTAGGTAGCTTAGACTGAGATCTAATCAGATAGCTTAAATGTTATCCAAGGAAAGTAAAATTAACCTTCAGAGTCTTATTCAATGGCTCACAGAAAAACAATTACACACCTCATCTGATGGTTAGCCATGACAGATTATCCTTTCCTGTGGAGTTTGTAGAGGGTCAAATTTTCTGTAGAATTGTACAGTGTGTGTCTTATGCATGAATTAAAATGTTAGTCATTTCGACACATTTTTGGCTGACAAATGGAACTTTAGGAATGTTTTAAGAGGTTTCTAAATCATCAATTATGAATTATGAATAATCTAAGATGGGAATTATTAATTGGCAAATGTTTTATTTATCAGTTTTCAAAATTATTATAAGGGTAAATATTTTAATTAATAAAAATAAGTGTTTTGTGAAATTTCATTTAATTTTTCGATTGACTTAAATTCATTTTAACTTTGGATTTATTAAGTGTCGAGGTATCAATTCTATTTTTTTGAGTGTAAAATTTGAAAAAAAAGTTTGATAATTTGAAAGGGTAATTTTATTATTAATAATTAATAACTATAATTATATATTTTAATTTTATTTTATTTTATTTTATTTTTATTTTTATAACTTCACTATGAAAATTTTTAAATAACATAACATAACAAGACATTACAACATCTCTTCCATACTTGGTTGGAGAGAGTTTCGACATTAGGTATTATGAACCATGGTATTAGCCTATGGTTTTGTAACAAAGCCTATTTACATGTAAATAATATCCATGGTAAATTAGAGATGAATATCTTTTGTTAAAAATATTGTTATATTGTAAGTAACGAATCTTATTATATTGTAAGTATTAAGTTTTTATGTGCTTATTATTGAAATTTAAATATTGTTACAAAATTATTATTTTAATTTAAATGGTAAAATAGATCTTACTTTATAGCTACTTATATCTTATTATTTTAATGTGATAGAGGGTTAGATATATCTCAAAAATAATTATACTAGCAATTGCACCAAATGTTGCAAAGGGAACGTTGTAAGGCAAGAGCATAGGAAAGAATGGTAGAGAAGATAAGAGAGAAAATTTTATGTAATTTTATTTATTTATTTGTGTTTTTGTTAGAGAGAGTTTGAAATCTGAATTTTGCATAATTGTGTTATATCATTAATTGTGATTTACATACTTCAATTTTAAACTATTTGAGGAAAAAAATAAAGGGAAAGGAAAGAAGATGACATATTTTCCTAATGTATAATTACATCATGAAACTTATTTCAACAATTTTCGCACATTCACACATTGTAAGTTTTCTATTGAAATTAAAAGGAAGATGAGATATTGACAGCCAATGCTAGTCAGTAACAATATCCTTAATCAACATTGTAGCTTAATCAATAATATATTAAAGGGGAAAAAAATGACATGGAGCAATGAAAGAATCAAATATTTCATTACCAAAAAAATTCATAAATGTCACATAGTGTAATAAGCCTCACAAAGAAGTATATTACACCCAAGTACATCACATCTAAACTGTTCCAACATCATTCAAAGTACCTAGGACATGATATTCTTGCATTTTCTAGTGTTCACTTTTCAAGAAGGGAATGGATGCAATAATGCCATTGATTTTGGAGACTAGAAAGTAGGTTTTCTGGTGCGTGTGATAGACTATTGATGGAGCGAAGAAAAAAGGAGATGGTAAACTAACGGAACTGACAACTTATGGATGTTGGTGGAGAGTTGAGAAAGCAATAATCAACCTGCAAATGAAATATGTCCCTCAAAATATGCAATTGAATTATTATAATTACAATTATGGAAGTTTACTCTTGAATTCTAAAAGTTTATCAATGTAATTAGACATAAGTGGAAAAATATGAATACATGCTACTTTCAGGTACAATTTGTTGCAAAAATGTAAATATAAACTAAGAAAACATTTTTGGCAAGCTAGGACAAATTTTCTAGAAATGAAAAAAAATTCAAAATCCTTCTAACAATTTCCTTTATTTCATGGTTGATTTTACTATGAATTTGTGCAAATTAACTCTAATTGAAAGTTTGACATGGAAAGAGGGTTCATACAATATGTAAAAGCACTGGCTAATTAGTAATATTTTTTCTTGGAAACTTTGAAGAGTAGCTATTATCAAAATGGTGGAAAGAAAATAATATGCATTGGTATGTTCTAAAATCAAAATAGTGGCAAAATATTCATGTTGTAATAAACAGGGAAAACACCATCGAACATGAGTATTCACCATGGAACAAAAAACTGAAACAAATTTCCACACTAGCTTCATTAGTATCAGATAATGAGTATCTAACAAAATTTTGCACAAGAAAATGAAGTTGTAGTCTATAGTTGAGATAAAATTACCCTAAGTATGCAAAGACTTGATATCAAGGCCCTTCTATTACAAAAGAATAAAGACACATTATTACTATCCATAGATAGACACAAAAGAGATCAATGGGGCTCGTAAATATAGTCTTTACAACATATTAAAGAGTTTCCTTAAATATATCTTCGAGCACCAAAGTTTAAAAAGATAAATTTAGAGATTAAAGAATATGATATTGATATCTTGCTTAAAGAAGTACCAAGGACTTCAGATAATAAATTTAGAGATAAAAGAATATGATAATGATATAACTACAATTTGGTTTATAAGGGTTCTCATTTTCCCAAGATGCCATGTACTTAAGTACTCACCGCTAGTGGCAAGAGATAACCTTGGGCAATGAACTGCGCCATTGCGCTATCTGCATTAAATATCTTACTAATAATAATATATCTTACCTTTATATTCTCCTAGAATTATGTATTGATTTCTACTTTGTGCTTCTCTATGTAAGAGTGTTGTAAACTATTAATTTTGGACCTGTTGTAAACAATATCTCTACTGCAAAATAAGGGAAACAAAAATATAAAGAGGGAAGGGCTTGGAAGGTGTCTTGTTTTAACTGCCATTCCACTTTTCTTTCCTACTTATCATTTGTTATTTAAAAATATAGAAAATTTTGTATATGTACGTAATTATGGTGGAGTTTTCCTGGCTTATTATCACTAGTGGTAATTCCAGTTCTCTCTCTAGCCTTGATATGACATGTTCAGGTCCTCTGTATGGTATAATGATATGGTTGATCAGGTTAGTCAGGAGGGTCAGTTCATCATAATGTTGAAGAAACTACTTTTGGAAACACTGCAAGTGAAGACATTTGTGTTGGACAAACGAAATATAAGCTTACAAAAGCTAAAATAAGAAAGCAATTGAAGCAAGAAAAATGATAGGCCACGATATAAGTAAAAGAAGAAAACCAATATGTCAAAGAAAGCAAAGAACAAAAGTGAGAAATGCTAGAAAAACTAGAGAAGGACCTTCCTATTGACATTTTTTTTTCTCAATGAAAATGTTTGGATAGAACATAGTTACTGATCAAATGAGAAAATCACCTAGTACCCATTTTTTGAGGTACCAAAAAATCACCCGATTTTGAAAAGTGGTGATTGATAATAGACCTTTTCTTTTTGGAGCATATTTTTGGCACTTTAAATTTTCTTATGTATTAAGTATGAATATGGACAACTATAGTCAACCATGGTGAACGATAGTCAAACAATTATCAAACAAAAACATTCATAGTTTGTGATGTTTAAAATAGTCACACATCTCAACGAGATTGTCAAACATTATAGTAGTGTTACATTTCTTTGTAATTTCTCCAATTTCACAATGTGACATTAAAAGTTTATTCGACCACATTTACCAATGTGGTTGACTTTGTTTAGATATGTTTGACTATGTTTGAAAATAAACACTCTTGAACTTCAATCAAGGATAATCACCTATTAATATTATCGATTAATATTAATAATCAAACATAGTCAACCACATTAGCCAAACATAATCAAACAGTGTGAGCCTTTATGACAATGATCAAATGTTTTCAGGCCTATAACATTAATATAGATAAAGTTGACTAATAATAACAATAATAATAATAAGGTTGACTTTATTAACCATATTCAATTATAGCCAAGCATGATTGTCTAAGTTCAAACATTGTCAACCTTAATCAACAAAGGTCAACCTTAGTCCAACACATAAAATATTTAAAAATGTTTAATTTCAAAAATATTGATATCAATAAAATTGACTAATAATAGTAATATTATTAGACTACAATCATCAACTAGCACAACCACAGTAGTAAATGTGGTTGATAAACGTGGATTAGCATCATTTTGGCATCATTTTCCAACTTTTATAGGCTAATAGATATTCCAAAATGACGTAGATCAACATATGTCGAGCATATTTACTAAAATGATCGTGTTAATATTAATTTAATTCTAATTTATTATAATTCATACAAATTCAAGGTAAATACTTTATTTTTCTCCCCTTATTTTAGTTTACACTTCTCTATTTTATTCAAATACTATAATTTATTCCAATTAACTATTAATTTAATATATTATTTAATACTAAATTTAATAATATTACTTAATACAAAATTATAAATCTTGTTAGATCTGAGACTTTCACGATCCATATTGTAGATAAATGATTTTCATATTAATCACATCATTAAGATCTGGTAGACATTTCGAACCAAGTTAATCCTGAGGATGAACCAAATTAGTTGGTTTGAAATGTCAAACAAATCCTAATTGTCATGCCCACTCACTGGCGGTACTGTTCCAACCGCACTATAGAAGGTGTGACACCACTGAGCACTTTCCTTTTAACAATACTTGCAATCGTGGACTATGCCTACTTTCTGTACATAGATTATTTTTCAACTTTCCTATGTAAAATTTCATTAACACAGCAAAAACATTCTTACATCATTCGTCATTATTATCTTTTAACATATATGCACAACAAATAATAGGAGCGGCAACTCCCTAAAATATGAGTCTACCCGATAATATCAATACTTAATAAAATATTCAGTTTTATAGTCTTTGCAGGAAACCCCAAGTTTCCTTCGTACAATATCTACCAAACCGTGTAAGTCGGGCTACACCGTTCACACTACCCAAACCACCATTCCGAGTGCCCAAGGATACTTCCACCCATCGCACCTCATTCACCGTCAAACTGTCCAGCATGTCATTCACCCTCGGCTTGTTTAGCCAAATTCCCTCAACTCGTTCAGGCAGGCACCCTCGCACGCCCTCGCGCGTTCATTCGTTCAACCTGATGCCCTTGTACATTCACTCAACGGCCCGCCGCCCTCGCACGCCCTTGCCAATTCGCTCATTCAGCCCGGTGCCCTCGCATGCCCTCACCCGAACGAATTCGAACAACTTCACCTGAACGTTCACCCGTTCGGTCATTCATCCTGACACCCTCGCATTCCCTCGCTTGAATGCCTTCACACGACCTCGCGCAGTTGTTCAGAAAAACATCCTCAAATGCCCTCGCCAGGTCATTCGACTCGACCCCATCGCACGGTCGTTCAGCCCGACACCCTCGCACACCCTCGTACAGTCATTCAGCCTGACACCCTCGCACGGTCATTCAACCCAGTGCCCTCGGACGCCCTCACATGGTCATTCGGCCCGACACCCTCGCACTCCTTCCCATGACCTATGGCTCCATTTTCTGCATTTGCTCCAACTCAATATTTCAGCCCAAGAGTCTGCCTACACTTTTTCCAAACTTCAGTCCTCTCCATGTTAGCTCACCCTCCAACTCACATAAACACTTAGAAACTTGCTTGAATGATTTTTTCCACCATTCCAATGCTTTACTTATATGGCAGTTGGTCCATTCATCAGGGCATCGACTCACTAAGCCGACCCACCATTTCGTCCAACTTGGCCCAACTTTACGTCAGCCCATGGTGTGGGCGCCCATGTGTGGGACTACCCCCACATATAAACTTTCAACCACCCAACACTTAGTCATTTTCACAATATGAATTTGTGTCACACGCTTCCTTTGTTTGGTTGTTCGAACAAATTCCCTCTAACACCCTTGCACAATCGTTCGAACAAACGCCCTCAGACACCCTCGCCCGGTCATTCAACCTGACGCCCTCGAACGGTCGTTAGGACAAATGCCCTCGGACTTCGTCTCCCATCAGTTAAACGCATCCGTCCAGCATGCCCGACTCGTGGGCTTGACACTCCCCCACTCTAAATGGTTGTTGCCCTTGATAACACCATCATACGACATCGCAAAGTGTTGCTAGCTCCAACATCTAAAGATGCCCATGTTGCCTCCCTCTGCTCTACCATCGTACAAACAATAAAGGCTCATGTCTACATAAATCAGAAGGTCTCCTCAATCCATGATCATCAAGCACATCCGTTGTAATCCCTACATGCTGCTCCTACTGTGGAAGGTTGGCCCTCCAACTCAAGCTACATGCTCACTGCAACATATCGTGTTGACTCCATCATGTATGGTCATCGTGTGAACTGCTGCCATGACACTCCAACATAATGCTAACACATCTCTGTACACTTCCAGACCCCATGATTTGAACCAGTTGGGTAGCTAGTCCAACTGTCATGCTCAAACCATAAGAATGAACACCCTCATGCCATCATAAGTTGTTTCTGAGAATCCTGTCACAAGATCAACTCAATCAAGAATCCATCTCCATCTAGGTAAGCCATGTCCAGGTCCATGAAATAAAATCCATCTCGTCTGCAACATGCTATCCATGATTTTTGGTGTCAATGTGTTGCATGAAATCAGCCGCATCTATCCCAACATCATCCATATATGTGTAAAATCCATCTCCTCAAAATGAAGAGGTCTTCTCATCAAACCCGACTCTCAATGTGCCACATCCAAGTCCATGAAGCAACCTCCATCATATCTGCAATGTGCCATGGCTAAAGTCTACCAAGGAAACAAGTATCCACTTTTCTCATCTCCCATGTGTTTCCCATGATCATAGACCAATCAGCTCCCATGTATGAAAAGTGGTTAAGTCTCGGCTCAACCCTTGCCCAAGTGTTGCCACCAAGGCATCGTCCTCATTGTAACTCCATCACTCCAAAGTGCCTCATATCGATCCTCTACATCAAGTCACTCTCTCAATGCATAAGATCCTCCAAGTCCACCATAATATGAAGTCCTCAAAATTTACAACCTCATGTCATCAGGATCTCCATGAGTCATCTCGAACCAACATCCTAGCACGCATGCATGTCTTGGCCCAAAGGTCTCTGCAAGATGCCTCAGCTCTCCATGTAGTAGGAATGCTCCATAGTCTGCTCAAAAGTCCAACCAAGTCCATGGCCTTTTTGTACAAGAGTGCACAACATCCCCATCGGCTCATAAATAAAACATCTCCATGTCACATCATCAAATCCACCTACACAACATCCTTGCCTTGGCAATCCTCATTGGATGCCCATAAGTGACACCTCTACAAGTGCTCCTACATAATGTCCCTGCATAAGAATTCCATGCTCCATGTCTCCAACTCGATGTCCATGACTCAAGTTGCCCATGTTGTCCAACCAAGTAGACCCATCACAATAATGAGTCATCTTCACCCAAGTCTGCAATCCGATCTAGTGAACTCGGTCACCCAAACCATATCATCATCAAATGAGTCTCTTTCACAATGGCTCCCGCAGTGAAGGTTCCACCAAGACTTCCTCTTGTTCTCAGCCATGATAAGTCCACCCAAGAATGACCATACTCAAGTGTGTGTCCTTCTCCAATCTGTTGATGAGTCATGCCGGGCACTTAGCCAATATCTGCATATGGCTAAAGCATGACCCACTCCTCTACAATGATCATCAGGTTCCTCCCTTGTCATGGGCATTTGCACCTTCTACCATAAGGTCACAAACAACCCCAACAACTCCTGCAAAAGTCAATGGTCCTTACTTCTCCATACAAGGTCTCATCATAAACAACCATGGTACGATCCTCCATCACATTAGAAAACTCATTTTTCCCTTCCCTCCATATGGTCCATCTACTAAAAGCTCAAATGAAACACAAGTATCAGTAATACTTACTTCATCATGAGGCTCCTCCATGTGAGTATCCTCATCCACCAATGTCGGAAAATTGCACAATCTTGGTCCAACTTGATCAATTTCAAGTTCATCCTCCATCGTTGTCATATCTACAACATCCTCAAACATCACGGCTTCCTCTTTTTCGTTCTTGCAGTCTAGAGCTAGAACCTGCTCCATTGCCCAACCCAGTCGAAGAACTTCATCTTCAACATTCATTTCCATGATTTCAAGTTCACCTCGAATCCATGGGTTCTCCTCTTTCATTCGCTTCAACCTGTATAAGGTTAGCAAGAGCTTCCCTTCACATTCCTCCAGAATTGCCATGTCTTATCATTCAGCTTGGCCCTAAGCATGATGCTTCATCCCAACTAAACCTATCATGAAGTATTACACTTCCCTGATACCACCTATCACGAAGTGCAGTGGGATCAACTTTTCTACAAATCCGATTCTCTGAATCAGCTCTGATACCAATTGTCATGCCCGTACACTGGCGGTACTCTTCCAACCGCACTATAGGAGGTGCGGCACAACTGACCACTTTCTTTTTAACAATACTTGTGATCGTGGACTATGGATACTTTCTATACTTAGATTATTTTTCAACTTTCCTTAGTACACTTTGATTAACACAGCGGAAACATTCTTACATCATTCATCATTATTGTCTTTTAACATATATGCACAGCGGGTAATAAACCAGGAGGGGAAACTTCGTGAAATATGACTCTTTCGGATAATATCAATACTTCATAAAATATTCATTTTTACAGCCTTTGCAAGAAACCACAAGTTTCCTTGGTACAATATCTGCCAAATCGTGCAAGTTCGCCTACATCATTCACACTACACGAGCCACTGTTTAGAGTGCCCAAGGATTCTTTTGCCTGTTGCACCTCGTTCACCATCGCACTGTTCAACATGTTGTTCACCCTCGGCTCATTGAGTCAAACGCCCTCAACTCGTTTAGGCGGATGCCCTCGTACGCCCTCACCCATTGGGTCATTCAGCCCGACGCCCTCGCATGCCCTTGCCCTTTCAATCATTCGGCCTGACGCCCTCGCATGCCCTCACCTGTTCGCTCGTTTGGCCTGGCGCCCTCGCAAGCCCTTGTCTGAACACCTTCGAACGACTTCGCCTGAATGTTCACCCGTTTGGTTGTTCGACCCGACGCCCTCGTACGGTCGTTCAACCCGATGCCCTCGCACACTTTCACACGATTTGCAGCTCTGTTTTCTGCGTTTTCTCTAGGTCAGTGTTTCGGCCAAAGAGTCCACCTACACTTTGCCAAACTTCAGTCCTCTCCAAGTTATATCACCTTCCAGCTCACATAAACACTTGGAAACTTGCTTGAATGATTTTTTCCACCATTCTAATGCTTTACTTATATGGCGGTTGGTCCATCGTTTGGGGCATCAACTCAGAAAGCCGACCCACCATTTCGTCCAACTCACCCCAACTAGGCGTCGGCCCATGGTGTGGGCGCTCATGTGTGGGACCGCCCCCACATATAAACTTTCCCCCACCCAACAGTTAGTCATTTTCACAAGATGACTTTGTGTTGCACATTTCATTTGTTCGGTCGTTCGAACAACTGCCCTCGGATGCCCTCGCCTAGTCGTTCAGCTCGATGCCCTCACATGGTTGTTCGAACAAACGCCTTTGCCCAGTCATTCATCCCGACGCCCTCGCATGATCGTTTAGACAAACGCCGTCAAAATCCCTCGCCCGTCGGTTAAATGCATCTGTCTAGCACGCCCGAGTCGTGGGCTTGACACTAATAATGTGATTAATCCTGAAGACATTTATCTATTATAAATATTATTTTTCATTCTAAATAAAATTATATTCTATATAATACTAATAAAATAAATTTAAATTTATTATTTTATTACTTATTTTAGTTTTAGCTTTTTAAATTGATTTTAATATATATTTTTATTATATTCCTTAAATATTTAATATTTAATAACAATATAAAATTAATTAATTATTATATTATCAATATTTACATATTTTTCACTATCTCTGATAGATATACAGTCATATTATATTGTTATTTATTCATAACTTCGCATTTTTGGCATTATCGAATTAAACTATTCATCGCTAAAAATAAGTAAAGAAATTAAACTTTTTATCCTTAAAAATATGTAAAGTCTTTACCCTAAATACGAAACCTCTTAATTAGAACACAATTATCTAAAAGTGTTTATCATCATGAAACTATAATTAATATAAAATAATGGTTAAATATTAAAAATTTAAAACTAACCTATCTAAAAATATTTTAGATATACATTTATATGAGTGAGATGAATATATATTTTAAAACATAATAAAAAAATATAGTAATTTAAATTGTAAAAATTTCAAACAAAATATTTTATATATACATTTATATTATTGACATGAACCTATATATTTAAAGTATAATAAAAAAATATTAATTTAAATTGTAAAAATCTCAAACAAAAATAGATTTAAGGAGCACTTTGCTACATTCCGTGAAATGTAATCTAACCAGTTTACCACGAACTAGCCTATTTGAATAAAGGTGAAGGGCAGCAAGAATTCGAAACTTCTGTTTAATCAGCTCAACGAAATAATGAATAATAGTGAAGGGCGCCATGAATTGAAAACTTATATTTAATGAGCAAAACAAATTTAATTATAAATATAATTCATGCAGAAAAAGCAACATAAATACGAGTAATATAAATATGAGCCATTTTACTTGAGCAAATTACGGAGGCATGATATCAAGAATATTCACGTACATTTATATTTGAACTAATCTTATTGAAACAATACTCACATTTTAACTAAACTTATTGAAACAATACTCACTCAAATTGTGAATTGATATAACTCATAATGTGTTAAGCATGTTTTATTTTAATATATGTTTAAATCACTTTTTTTAGAGCAAGTACAACCATATTAGATTTCAATTTCAAAATTTTTGTTGCAATATTGATTTTCTTAACCTTTTACATTGTCAAAATTACATTGAACTCGAAAGCTTCTCTAAGCTTTTTAAATATAGGAATAAAATCTTAAATCAAACTAAATAATTCGTTTCTTTAAATCTTGTAGACCAAAGTTTAATTTAAGTAGAAGTTAACAACCCCATAATCATCTTTATTAATTAATAACAGATTATATGGAAAATTGGTCATCTTTCTTTCCAAAAGTAATGTCTAAAAATAAAAATCCTTAAATAAAAATATATTATAATTATTCAAATCCCACAATATTCCAAGAAAAGCTATATGCACACGGAACGTCACGTTACATAGTTACGACAACCCTTGTCTGCTCCTCATAGGATGTCATGAATCCTGATTTCAGTTCGTCATATTTTAGTTTTCAGCGTCTTTTGCGGCTGTCTTTAAATTAAAAACATAAGTAAACCAAATAAGCGGATTCCCTCATTTATGGTTTTATTTAAATCCTGACGAAACATGATAACTTTTATTTGGATTATATGTTTTGGGAATATTATTTGGAGTTTGAGAATAGGATTAGCTCATATTTCTTTTATCTGTCATATTCCTCTCATCAGATAGTGGAATATTTGAAAGATTAAATTCAAAATATACTTCTTGAATTTTAATTAAAAACCTACCCATTCTATACCTCCGAAATTTTTGCTGCTAATTATGTTTTGCTGATGTAAATATCTATCATATTCATCTCATCAGATACTGGAATATTTCCAAAATTAAATTCAAAATATACGTCATGAACGTTAATTAAAAACCTACCTGATATATACTTTCTAAATTTTTGTTGATAAATAAGTTTTGCTGATATAAGTATACGCAGATGCAGTGCATAAGCTATTCTGAGATACTGTGATAAGTTCAATGAAAACTTCTTGGTTGGTTTTATGTATTGGTCTATATTTGTCTTCAATAATTTTAATAGTTTAAATATTAGAGAGGAGAGTTTATATTTATTATTTTTTCTTTTGACAAACTCTATTTCGCAGACTGTTTGGCGTAGAAGGTATGGAGATCTCTATTTTATTTGAATAGAAAAGCAAAATACCAGTATTCAAATATTTCGGTAGTTCTCCGGCTCCCGTTGATTTTGTTCATTTGCTCCGTAAACTCGATGAAAAGAAAACAATTTCAAAAATAAAAACCAAGATCCATTAACCCAGCAATTTCAAAAATAAAAATCAAGATCCATCATCCAAACAATTTAAAAAATGAAAATCAAGATCCATGGACCAAACAATTTCAAAAATAAAAATAAACATCCACAAATCTGCATTGTCAAGTTGGTGCACTCACAGTACATAGTAAATTGTCCGACTGACCTTAGAACTTTGAATATTTGTTATTCTTGATCATTTCCTGTCAACTTCATGGTCATTCAGAAACTGGATAGCGGCAGGGTCTTCGACAGCCAACCTAAGGGTATCGTCAGGCATACGCCTTAAAATGGGGTCCCGGATGCCCACCTTCGCTCCCTTTGGGTAAAGACTCTCGATTTTCGTGGTCGAGTCCGGCGCATTTCCAATGTTCAACCTGGCAGCAAGGCCATTAACATCCTCTAGCACAGTGTTGACGTTATTCATCGTGAAGGCATCAGCGCATAGAGTTCCGTAGAGCACACGGCCGCGGTGGACGCTGTCAATCTCCATCTCGGATAAAGATATAGGGGCGAGTCCTTCCAGCAAGGACAAAGAACCTGTGCCACTTCTGCCAACTGTGACTGCAGAGAACGTGGGTGTTTGAGTAGTGCTTGCTCCGCCTCCGTCAACTGGGACTATGGGGAACGAGGGTGTTTGAGTAGTGCCTGCTCCGATTCCGCCAATTGGGTCTATGTTGGAGGACCCAGTTCTTTTAATAGCGGCTTCTACGATTTCGCGATGTGGGTATATGAAGGACCCGGGTGTTTGAATATTGCCGGCTCCGCTTCCGCTAAATGATTCTGTTGAGGACCAGGGTGTTTGAGTACTGCCTGCTCCGCTTGCTTCAATTGGCTCTACGGACGGCCAGGGCGTTTGAGTATTGCCTCCTCTGATTTCGTTAAGTTCGAATACGGAGGACCCAGTTCTATTAATAGCGGCTTCTACGATTTCGCCGAGTGGGTCTATCGAGGACCAGGGTGTTTGAATAGTGCCATCTCCGCTTCCGCCAAATGATTCTATAGAGGACCGGGATGTTTGAGTAATGCCAACTCCAATTCCGCCAATTGGGTCTCTGGAAGAACCGCGTAATTGAATAGTGCCTGCTCCGCTTCCGCCAAATGGATATATGGAGGACCCGGGTGTTTGAACAGTGCCTGCTCTGCTTTCGCCAAATGGGTTGATGGAGGACCCGGATGTTTGAACAGTGCCTACTGCGCTTCTGCCAAATGATTCTATGGAGGACACGGGTGTCTGAACGGTGCCTCCTCCGTTTACGCCAATTGGGAAGTTGGTGAATCGGAGTCTTCGATTTGGAGGCGGCCTCAGAAGTGATTGACGTATTAGAGAGTGATATCGGAGAACGGCTTGCTTGTCCAAGCTCTGAGAGGCGTCTAGATAACTGTTGCCGCGTTTCTTCATTTTCTTCTTCATGTCTACTTCCCTTTTCATTTCTTTATCACCTTGCTTTTAATTCTGCCGCGATGGAAATCAAGCTCACGATCACCTCAGTTTTCTTTTCTTGAGTTACGATTTTCTGAACCTCTCCCCAAGTCTTATTTAAAGGAAAGCATAAACCTAACCCAATCACGCTTAACCAAACCTTAGCCCTTCACATGACGTGTGACAGTTCAGCCAGTACAATGCAACAGGCGTGAATAGCGGGTCCGAATTTGCAACATGAATTTGAAGCGCTTAAGGGTTAAAGGCATTAAGAACAAATTTGTTGAATTACATTGATATTTCCATCCATTTCGAAAGAAGAGTATGTCATAAGCTCTATGACCTCAACCACTATCCATCTTAGTTAATCCGCATGAAAAAATGCATAATTTGCTTGCCAAAGGGAGTGTCTGTTTGTTTGTTGCAATATTTTCCATTAGATGTGTTGCATTTATTTCCCTTTATTAAAGTAGTTATTTCCCTTTATTAAAGTAGCATAAGGTTACAAATGGTTTGACTTTCCCATTCCATGGTTTTCTGAGACATTTTGTCTATTATACTGGCTCAACCAGATAAAACATACCATTGAACCGGAATGTAGCCAAGGTCTTACCATTGGTTGTCCTTATTGTTGTGGGCATTGACCGAGATAAATTGAGTGCTTTAATCAAATGTTTGTGGATATCGATATAATCATACTCAACAAGAACCCCTTTCTCGCCTTAGTAGTTGTCAGAGCGGTATAAATGCAAGATTTATATATCAACATTTAAATTGTTACATCTAAGAGTTTTTTATCTATGATGTAGACATAAGTCTTCAGGATTAATCACATAGATAGGATACGTTTCGAACCAACTAATGCGGTTTATCCTCAGGTGAGAAATCAATCAATCTAAAGAAATAAATAGCACAATTGGTGAATTAGTTAAAAATATTATTAATAAATAGTGTTATGTAGATATTTAAAAATATAGTTTTTGTGGAAAATATATTGTTATTAATTTATTAATTAAAAATATAGTTGTCATAGAAAATATATTATTATTAATATATTAATTTATATGATATTATTAGTTATTGGTTTGACTTGTTTTCATATAGTTGAAAACTAGTCGTCAAGAAAAATCAAGTTAAAATAATAATAATTCGTTATTCTTTCTTAAAAGAAGGTCCTAGTAATATATTCAATTTCTATTCATTTAATTAAAATCCTTTAAGTAGAATTAAAGTAAAGAAGGTTCATGATATTAGGGGTATTTATAATAATAATAATAATAATAATGAAAGTTTTATATCACAAAGGTTCAGAAAAGCGAGAAAGCTAGAGGACGGGGGGTGGGGAGGTTTAAAATTATTATTAAAATCAAATGAAAAAGGAGTGAAATGGGAAAGATGATGGAGCTAGGTGAAACATGAAGCAAAACAGAAAGGAGAAAGAATGAGGAAGAGAGAGCTAGAATCCAACTCTTGCTCAATTTCGAACCATTGTCTCTATTCAATTTTTTTGCATGCCTCTCGATCTCAATCACTTCCCTACGTTTCCTATGGTGGAAATGATCAACCCTAGCAATGATCCTGGAATCTTCGATGTAGACATGGTGTTTATATTTCTTTGCATGTTTGGCTAGGGCTGAAGTGCAGGATCGATTGTGTCTAATATCAACAACATGTTCATTGATTCTTCGTTAAATAGACCTACCTATTTCTCTAATGTATGGAATAATGCAGGAGCAGGGAACAAGGTAGACCCCTTTCCTTTCCTTAGGGTCAATAGGGTCTTTTACTAACCTAAGAGAATTTTTAATGGTGTTGAGAGGCTTGAATGACAAGTAGATATTACTCTTTCTAAGGATATGGGCAATCTTATCCGTGGTTCCTTGGAGATACGGTAGATGAATCTTAGAGATAGGATCGGAACGAGCAGGTTTGACTCTTGGTTTTTTGCATGCCTTTTGAAAGGCCTTGAGGCTTAAGATTTGCTATACCCATTATTTTAAAAACTTCGAGAATATGAGGTTTCTCTTGCTCGAGGTGGCCATCATCGAATATTCTTAGAGCACGAGTAGCAGGAGTGTTGAGAACCCCAAATTTCTGAGCCAAGAAATGATGAGAATTGACATGGAGATCTTGTTCTGTGTGAGCCTTTAATTATTAACCTAAAATCCCTCTTTACTTGATTTCTACTTAAAGGATTTTAATTAAATGAATATAAGTCGAATATATTACTAGGACCTCTTTTTAAGAATAACAAATTATTGTTATTTTAACTTGATTTTTCCCAATGACTAGTTTTCAACTATATGAAAACAAGTCAAACCAATAACTAATAATATCATATAAATTAATATATTAATAATAATATATTTTCCATTACAGCTATATTTTTAATTAATAAATTAATAATAATATATTTTCCATAACAACTACAATCATTCAGGAAACAAGATTTCTCAAAAGATTTCTCAAAGTAAGGAAAGCACACAGTCGACCTACTTCCAGCTCCTCTTCTGGGTTGAGTGACTCCTACAGAAAGTCTGCCTCAGTTGTCCATGGGACAAGGGAATGTAGGTTTCGTTCAAACTAAGATTTCATTCTTGAAATAAAGGGCTATTTGTTATTTTGCAAAGAAGAAACTCATGCAATAAAGCTAAGAATTACCATACAAATTCATTCACAACTAATTCAAAGCTTATCCTAATATGAGAAAATCATTAAATTATTTCTTTCCTAATGCGTAGGTATTAATACTTAGAAGGAATATAGATTATATGTGCATTCTTTCTTTGAAAATAATGTAGTATTCATCAATCATAACCTTTGACCAAAGGTATTCTCAAAGAGGTATGGTGGACACTTTACCATGCCAATGAAATAAGGATAAAATATTTCCTCACGCCGATCCTCGCATCCGAATTATAAAAACAAATATCATGCTCTCAAAAATCGGGGATCAATTTCACATCTGAAATAATAAATTAAAGTGTTTGTGAGTGCTAAAATAGTAAGCTAATAAATCAAACTAGAACTCTTGATGATCATAGCCCTACTTTGTGATAGGAAATTGTTATCTTCATCATTTAGTCCTTGTAAACCAAAAGCATATTTCGTTATGTAACAAATGAGATGAGAGTAAATAATGCACTAAGCCTCCAATATAAATGAGAGATGCAATAAGAAAACACTCAATATCTATACTTTGTCTTCTCTATCTTAGTTAACATATATAATCTTAATGTGTTTAATATCCACACACATGAATGCATTCCAGGAAAGTAACCATACCATTTCAATCATTAATCAAACTTATGAAATTTAACATAAAATCATAAAGGAGAACTATGAAATAAAATTACAAATTTCTACCAAATCATAATCTAACACTTATGCATTGATCAAACAAAAAATAAAAAAATCCTAAGAGATATAGGGGAACGACTGGCTAGTGGGCCCAAACCACCTAGCTCGTTGTGCTTGTAAAGATAAACATGATCCCAAAAGATTCAAAAACAATAAACATGAATCAAATGCCAACTTTTATCAATTATGAATTCTTGTTACATAAACATCGAATAATGGAAAGCTTGTCTTCAGTGGTCCCCTCCGAGGATCATCCCACTAGGCTCGCAATCTTAACTCCATTTATTTCCTATAAAATTCCCTGTCTATCGACTTCTAATCTCCCTCTACAGTACAAGGTATTCCTATTTATAAAAATAATGTCTCCTAATTATCTGGATCGAAGGTTAAACAACACATAAAATTTTAGAGTTGTAAACCGATTCGTAGACCAAAATAAGGAGTTTGATTATATGACTAGATTTCCATCGATCTAGGGTTGCATAAAAACAGAGTGACGAGTCCCAAATCATGAAATCCCCACAATAGCTTCCATGAAAATATGACGCTACTGATAAACCTTGTGACTTATAGATAACAGTTTGACCAAATGCTTTGAACTTCACTTTACACATTATCTTCAATACCTGGGCGCGATTAAGGAAACACATCATTTTCTTGAACCTCTACTAAACAATACCCATATGCTCGTTTCTTATCATGGCAACTAGATATATGACAATCATGGAGATGGGAACATGAACTACATTGCATGAACAGGAACTATATTGTTGGAGTAGGAACTGTGTTATTGGAACATGAAGTGTACAAATGTCACAAGGATAACCTATAATTAGTGATATTTTCACACAAATCTCTTGAAATCATCAGAAAAAAGAGAATTCATATAATTATAGCATGTTACCTCTTAATGATTCTATAATAGTCCAATAATGTATAGAAAAGGATGATAATAACTACAAAAAAATAGGTGAAGGCATAATAGATCCTTAGCAAAAGGTGCGAAAATCTAGACAAAATGGAGACTCAACACTCCCCCACACCAATCTCCTTGCATGTCCTCATGCAAGCCAAACCATAATATAGAGACCAAAATTTCAAAAAATACAAGGTTGTGGCGTAAAGACTTGCTGTATTGACCAAAATATTCAAGTTTCTTCCTCCCATGTTTCTAGCCATTTTAATCTCCCTTTTTAAAATCATGTTATGAGTAGCATAATATTTAGCATTTTTTATCCATTCCTTCCCCAGCTTTTGCAATTTACTATTCTTAAAACTCAGCTTGTTGTTTTTATGCTTCATATTAATACAAAGTTCCTCCAAATCTTTATTCTCGCCATTTACATTTTCCTCACAATGAGCTCTTGTATCTTCCTTTTCAATCTCTTTATTATCTTGTCTTTCTTCCTATAGACATCGATGGAATATTTTGGTTTCTGTTGATTGGTGGAATAAACGTCAACATTTTTTGCTACGAAAGGATCAAATGAAAACTCAAACCCTAAATTTACCTCTGCCATGGGATATTCGAATTGATTTTATTCTTTTATAAGAATTCTAATTTGATCAATATCTATAGTATGATTATTGACTAGATTAGCTACTGAATTATTCATTTGAGACATGAATTTCATAGTAAATTCTTCAAACTGCTGAAGCTTATCTTCTCCTTTATTAGTGGCACCTGCATTTCTTTACTACTTCTCCCTCTTGTTCTAGATCCAAATAAACTATTTGAGGCTCTAGGTTTTTGGAAGGAGGTTAGCCGGTTTTCATCATACTTTGTGTAATCCTTTGTCCAACGATAGCGGTTTGAGGTTCAAATGGTGAGGTTGTAGGGGTTCCAGAGGTTTCCATTTTTCTCCTCCTCAACTTTTTAGGGTGCGAGGAGAAGATATTTTCCACTTGATTTCCCTTTGGGGTATTCCTTGCCTCACATATTTGAGAATTGCCTTGGGTGTTTTTTTTTTCAATGACTGTTGCAAACCAATTATGCTGAAGAAAACCATCCCAACTAGCATTTCTTATACCCAATTCATCCACAATCAGTATTTTAATGAGCTCGTAATGGTAAAGGCTAGCCCTATGGTTTTTAATAGATTTGTAGACCCCTTGTGACATCTTCTACAAAATATTTAACAAAAGCTAAGGGATATTGACCTTCCATTCTCTTGTAAAATGTAGTAGTAACCCTATATGATACAAAAACATTGTTGCATACCTACCTTCAAAGGTCAGATATTTCTGAAGAATGAAATAATGGTCACAACATTCATCTTTAATCCAGGAACGTGGTATCCCTTTCACCCAATTAAGTTCTTGATGTCCTCCTTTGAGAAATTTCATGCTTAAATATTTATCTACCGTTTAATTCTTGAAACATTCAATCCCTTCTCCAGGTAAGCCAAGTGGTCGAGTGATAGCCTTCTCATTCATAGTCATGAACAAATCTTTGATTCGAGGCATTTTTCCATCGAACCCTCATGCAAACTGCAACACAACCTCATCTTCAGACCCCTAAAACTTAGCTAGGAATTCATGCCATCCCTCCTTAAGTATCTTCTGCTTGCATTATATTCAAGAGTTTTTGTGACCTCCTCTATGGAAGATGGCTCATGGTGACCATACTTCACTTTCTTCATGGCTTTAAGGATTTCAAACACAATGTGCAATTAGGAATGAATGAGATGATTAGTGATAAGCACAAAGTGAAGTCAACATGCTCCAATGACATGCTTAAATAAATTAGAGAATCAAACGGTCTCAAAAAACTAAGAAACTTGATTAGTATTTTAAGCGACATAATTACTCACGAAAATCATCAAATAGGATCCTGAAGTGGGTTTGATGGAACTAATACCAGTGGGAAAAATAGTTATGAAGGGTATGATAGTGGTTTGGTTTCAAGAGTAAATTCAATCGTGAAAACAATTTCATACAAACCTCATTCAGACTCCATTCATAACATAAATACCTTAGTCAATAAGAATTGGATCAATTTACATGGGTTGTATCACGCGAATTTGAAAAACATTCCAAGCATGTCAAAAAAATCATGATTACAAGGTCAGGTTACTCCTAACATGCACACTTGTCATCAATATTCCAATCACATCAAAATATCTGCTCATAAATAGACCATTGTTTTTTCGTTAAATGTGTAAGGAATAGATTGAATTACTTTGACAAGAGCATAAAGGTAAAATCGTGGAATATAGTAGGGGATGCTTAAAGATTAATGATCATACTATACCCCCTAATACAAAAGTGACAAACAAAATATCACTAGCAAGGAAATATTAATGTACCTAGCATATTTAAGCATCATTTAAAGTAATCATCAAGTGTGCAACATCATCATCTTAGTGCCAACTAAACCATGCTATAGTCCTTATCAAAGCATTGACTGTCGGAATGATAAAATTATCAAGGTTGGGAATCTTCGATGTGAAAGGAGGTCCATCATACAACATAACCAATTCATGGTATCCAAAATTAGGTGCAAATTAGATCATTAGGAAAGTAGCAATTGTGAAGAACAATATAAAAATCCTATAGATCAACTCTCCTTGCACCATTAAGATGAACAATGCATATGTGTTGTCTCGTCTTAAATAAACTTCCTAATTTGTCATATATTTTTCAAAATTCCATTGGTTGTTCCTGAAAATTAGAGACTTATTAGCATCAATGATTAAAAGAATATTTGTTGGAAGAATGTAATTTCAAGAAGACTGCCATAATGTTCCTACACCTACTATAATAATCATGTACCTAGACCATGTAGTTCATATTAGAGGAAAATGCAATCAAAACACATTGGTGTGTGTTAGAGTCCTATAGTGATATGATTCATAATTTTGAATTGACTAAGTTTAAGTCTTGTAATATTGTACACAACTTTTCTTTCTGCAAATGTTTTCCATATTGAAATTAAAAAAATGTAAAGATGGTATGTCCTAAAAGAAATATGAAAGGACAAAAATAAATAAGAAAAGATAAAAAAAAATGAAAAAATATGAACCCAAAACAAAAACAGATCATGGAAGTGTGAAATTCCAAGTGCTTCTAGTCTTTACTTTACTGTCTAGAATAATGGTTGTGTGCAAATTGTCGTACATGCCACAACCCATGATAGTCAAGCTGTTTAATCTTGGCTATTACATGCTTTGAATTTCATATTTATAGTTAGAGAATAAAGAACTGGCCAAACTGTTTAATCATGGCAGTTCAGTAGATAGGTAGAGAAATAAAAGGAGCTCATCAGTTTAATCTGAGCCCTTGGAAGATACATGGTTAGAAGTAGATAGTTTGATTCATAAAAGAAAAAGGAAAGAAAAGGGTTTTCTAGCTTAAGTGCACCCAACGAAATGAAGAAAAATGTTAGAGTAAGTAAAAGGGTAAGTAGAAGAAAGGTTGCAGAAATACAAGCTATTTGAGGCATAAACACATCTATCATGTTTAATCATGTGTTTCAGTGTGCAGGAGTAATTGTGAAAGTAAAAGGATGCTCATAAGTTCATTTGGTTAACTTCCCCCATTCCATTTCACCCCCCACTACATACTTACTAATTTCCCCTTTCACCATTTCATTTCTTATGTAAACCCCTTTTCCATTCATTTTTACCTTTCCCCCTTGGTTTCACACATTCCCTGGAGAATTACCATCCAAATTCATTCCCCTACCCAAAAAGCCCCTTTTTCCCTAGTGTGAAACCCCTTTCCCCATAAAAAAAATCAATTTTCCTTTATTAATTTCCCTAAAAACCCAAAAAAAACCCTCTAAAACCTCTTATCCTAACTATTATTCCCCTCTCACATTACTTTATTAACCCTGCAAATTCACTTTTACCCGTTATACTCCATAAACCTGCATTATATAATAACCCCGCATTTATCCATTGATTAATTACACTTAAATGTAATTAACCCCTCGACCTTGCTAAATGTCTCCCCTGTCTCCCATCGTGCATCTCCGCCACGGGATGGCCATTGGATCTTGCATCCCTAGATCCTACGACCCTCGCCCATATTGTTCCCATTCATCTCCCGACCTTTACCGACTCGAGAGCACGTGATATGGGCGATATTGCTTGGCCCCCCTTGGGTTACATGGTAGCACCACGTTAAGTCGCGTGTTCTCTGGAAAATACCACCCGTCGCTCAAAAGCGGTGCTATGTCCCCCTAAAATACCACCACGCTAAAATAAAAAACCATCACTGTTCACTAAATGAGTTTCTGCGCCAATTTCTAAGCACTCTCGGTTAAGCCCGTAGAGCCCCACTTTCACACTTTTCGCTCGTTTTCTCTACAAAAGCGTCGTGAGCTTTCCTTCACCCTCAATCTTCTGCAACCGATTCCGACCATCAATTCCACCCCGAACACACTCTAGAAGCCCAGTTCAACCCTCCAGTGCGTGATTGAAGCCACAGAATCCTCAGCAGCCACCATTCAAAACCAGTTTGCATATTGAACCATAAATTCCATGTATTTCAACAGAGAACCAAAACGACCCTCTCAGTTTAAAACGTACATTGAATTCGAAAAGTAATTAATTGAATTTAATTGATTTCCCTTTGAATTGCGAGTATTCCCCCCTAAAATACCGAAACCCCTATCCTACAAACTGCCAATACCCTATCTCTGAACCAGACACATTCAGAATTCATTTCCACAAGCTGTATAAGCCCAATTCCCACATTTTATCATAAAGATGGTTTCCCCAACCACTCACCTGGACATTGACCTTTTGGCACTGAGAGACAAGGATTTCCAAATTAAAGACGCAGCCACTCTAGGCCACCTTCTGAGAATCCACTGTTGGAGTAAGGATAGGTTACTAAACCATGCTGATGACATCAACCTTTGGGAATCCAATTTTCCCAAGTATACATTCCTAAAAGTTCACCCATTCCCTGACATTGTACATGTTTTTCATGGTTGTTATGTTCCAAGCCAAAGGGCTATTGAGGCACCAAAACATGAGTTACTATTCACCATTACTACTGAATCCATCAACCAAATTCTGCAAATCCAACCTAGTTCTAATGTGACTCCTTCATCTATTGGGAACTTGTTAGACCTGTACATCACACTGGACCCAGTCAAAATCAAACAAATTTTCCAGAATTTCATCATTAAGGAACAACATACTCCTACAGACATTCCACCCTATACTGCCACTATTTTTTAGAGACTAGCAGGAGAATAATCACCATGCTCTCATGCATCCTAGGATACACATCAGATGAGAAAGTGGATGAGGTCATCATGGCCTTCTTGTCCATTTTCACTCCAGGCAAGACTCCTACTATTATGCATGATTATGCCCAGTTCATTTCAGACATAATGCATGAACAATTCACTTGACTACCCACTGAAAGAGCTTTTAAACACTCCTCATTTTTGTTTCATATGTTCTTGTATTACTAGACAGATAAGTTCCCTTTGACGATCCATTAATTGGACACCAAGGGAAAGGAGAGATCAGTCATCTACTGGACACCCTTGGTCCACAAGTTTTCCACATAATTCACCTACAAAGACTGCATAGAATCCTTTGTATACCTAGTCATGAACATGCTGACTTCTAAGACTTAGCCTAGAATCAGCCCAGAGATGAAGAGAGTACCGCAGTTGGCCAACAGCAGTAAGGTGGGAGATTGGTACTTGTACCAAAACCACACTGAGATCAGAATTTATGGCTGTGAGATAGCCCCCTATAAGTTTCCCAAATACCTCCCTATGAGGATATTTTCTCTTGAGTACTTCAGAAAAATTGTCAGCTCTCATGAGATCCACTTCCTAGCTTATAGGAAGAAAATATAGTTCAAAGTGAAGAACCAAATGGGCCCACTTATTTGCAACAACAGAGAGGCTAGACCAGAGGCCAACAGGTTACTTCAACTAATGAAATTCAGAAACAGTTTCATCTGGCACTATGACCCTGATGGGGTCATAAACAAGCTTAGACTCAAGGTCAAGTTGGGAGCATACATCCACCACCCAAAGTCTGACATTGAATAGTTTTCTAACCAAGATGAGTGGGTGGAGAACACGTTGATTGACATGGACAACACTATTGTGGATATAGAGAACACACTTACTAATTTGGAAAGACAAGTTGATAACAACTCTTTCCTGCAGGTTCCAAAACAAGGGGAGCCAATGAACATTCCTCCTGTCATACAGACTCCAATAAATGAGGAGAAGAATCCCAAAAGGAGTAGGGATGAGGCATCTAGCTCTGACTACTGATGAGATGATTAAGCCAAGAAAGAGGCCCAAGTTGAATCCTATCTTTGAACAAGAGGATAATGTTGCACCAGAAGAAATAATTGACACTAAGGAAATGGGACAGAAAGGTAAAGAAGCACTCGCATTAGAGGAAACACAACAACCCTCAAACTCCAACACATAGTTGATAGATAAACAAAAGAGTATGGAGGTTTCTTCCTATGTCAGGCCAACTGACAAGGAAAATGACATCAAAGACACATTTAAGGAGATAAAGATGAGGAATGAGAGACTGGAGAAAGAGACATGCCCAGCACCTCAATCTGACACCACCAAACTAGACTAGATTGGTGTTAGCCTTTGACACCAAAGAAAGAAAAACGTAGGTCTCATTCTTGCAGCCCATTGTACAACCAAAGACCTCAATAGACTACAAGAAAACTAATCTTGAGGTCTTGTCCAGGGATGTTCATCCCATTGATCAGATAGAGTTTCACAAGCAGGCTGAAGAAATGATCTACTCCACCCTCACAACAAAGTTCATGGCTGCTTAGAAGATGCAAGATTCATTGGAAAATCTAACAACTCAATACAAATTCGAGAAGGCCTCTTCACAGGCTAAAGACACCAAGATAAAGTTCTTGGAGGACTTGGTTATTGGACTGGGACATGACCCAAGTGATGTTAAGGCCACAAAGAAACTAATAAAAAAGAAGAATGAGGACATAGCAGCCCTTAAGAAGTAGCTCAAGTTGCCTCATTTGCAGCACCCACAGACAAAGGAAGTTCTAGAAAACCAAACCAATCATGAGGAAATGATGGACTTAGTGCTGCAACTAAATGACCAGTTAAAGGAGATGGAAAAGGAGTTGGATAGATTGATCCAACTCAAACAAGCTAGTATTTATAATGCTCCTGCAACTATCATTCCAACAGTTACCACATCAGTATTTATAACGCTCCTGCAAGTATCATTCCAACAGTTACCACATCTATACCTTCTACTTTGGCAGCAACATTAGCTCCCACTGCTCCAATGGCCACTGCACTTTTGACATCTACACCAACTACATCAGCAATAGGATCAACAAAAACAACCTCCACAAGTGATGAAGCAAAGAGGAATGGTCAAAGCAATGGAAGAAATGTCCATTCAAACCAATGAGATGAACAGACATAAGGAGAAAGTCATCAACCTGGACACAGATTGCAAACTTACCTAGATCATGCATAAAGAAGAACAACAAAAGGCTACAAGGATGAATGAAAGGATAAAAAGCCTAGAGAGAGAACTCACATTGAGTGAACCTATAGGTAAGGCTAAAGAACAACTGTGGGCCAATATCATTGACTCTATCAATGATATTTGGCCATCCATCCACGTCATTTTTGAATAGATTGATTTATAAAGTAGGCTATAGAAGCCACTGAAAGTTTCAAAGCAGAACTTGGAGATATGCTAGAGGAAGTAGCAAGAATCATCCACTTCCTCAACTCCAAGAATAAGCATGAACTTCAAGAACTGGAGTTACCTGACAGGACAGGTACAATTTTGGAAGTCAGAAAACTCCTTAGTAAGAGGAATTTTATGTTGAATTTAGAAGATAAGTGCCAAAACATGCAACTAGTGATTGACAGGTTCATGGCTAAGTTTGAACTTTTGAAGTAAAATTGATTACCTAATCCCTTAGTTAATAATGATAAGCTAATGACATAAACAGATTACAAAAAGAAGATCAGGAAAGTGGCCAAAGAAGAGGTAATCACCCCATCCATGAAGGGCATGCTAACAAGCAAAGTGTTGTACCAAACTTTTGAAAACTTATTTTACCTCCAGCATGAGGTAAAACACTTGTTTCTTAATAAGCCTACTTTTTCCAAATATACAGAGGCAGATGAGATATACATAGAAATGCCCAATATCCAATTACTGGATGAAGATATATGGGAAAAACTGAATGATTTATTGTAGGGAAAACACAGTAAAATATAAGTCTACAATAAAAAGTAAAACCGCATAGTAAAAGGATATTGACAAGTCAGCAAGGTTAAAGTGTATCAGGTGAAAGAGTATCAGGCGAAAGGTTAAAGAAAAACAGAACATCTAGTGTGAAGACCAAACAACGAAGCAGCGTAAAGAGAAAAATATCAAAGAGAAAACCCAACAAAACCTAAATAACAGGGACAACAAGCAGCAATTCAATAGTTGTCTCTATCTTCTTGCATGAAGATATTTCTTTTCCTAGATTAGTTCCCAATGCAGTTTGAGATATCTTGTAATTCCTTTTGTATAAATACTTCAAAATTCAAAGTATTATGGTTGATTATTTTACATTTGCAGAGTTATTTTGATCTTAAACCTAAGGGTGATTGTACCATTTTCAAGTCAATATACTGGAGCAAGTAATAAAAGCATTTCGCTACAAGATTCATGAGATGAGCCATTTGCAGTGAAGTATCTTCTTTGTGTGATTTCGTTACATTCTTATGTGTTTCATAATCTTAAATGTGTTCTAAATTTGAATAAATTAATTGGAAATATCACTCAGAATTTGTTTAAGTACACTCGGTTTTGCACAACTAGTCATTTACATGTTTTCCTCTAATACCTGGATTTGAGAACCCTTAATTGCTCTCCCATCCCGATTGACTTCTTTCATTCCTTCCAGAGTCTGGCCTAGGGAACCCTTAATTGCTCCCTGGATCCAATTTAATCTTATGCCTCTAAATTGATAAGTAATATAGGTGATTCTTACATTCAAAAATATGTTGAAGTGGCTTCCCTTAATACTGCTAGCCCTGAAGTTTCTGCACAAACTTCACTCACTCAAAATACCCCTTCTTTTACCACAACCTCACCAATTGTATCTACCATAGTCCAATAACCTAAACTAGTGATTAATCAACCATCCTCATCATCATCTAGTTTACCTCCATCAGTTTCAAGTCCTTCCTCAAGTACCACAACTTTACCCACTAGTCAAGCTAGAATCACAACAATGGCAAACCGATATGCACCTCTAGTTTTACCTACACAACTCCATGCCATTCCCACAAATTATCAGAGTAAAATGTTCCTGTTTGATGCTACTAGTCAATACACTGCCCAATAGCATGTAAACAAGATGTCTGACTTTTTTGAGTTGCATGAGATATATGAAGCATATGTCCAAATGAGATTGTTTGCCCAAACTTTAACTAGGGATGTCAAGAAATGGTTCAAAGCATTTTTTGCCAACCATATTGCAGAATTAGCTAATTTTCATAGCTTATTCATTGATATATGGGAGAGAAAGAGCAACCCATTGCAAATACTTTATGAATATGAAAACATTAGAATATATCCTAATGAGTCAGTTCAATACTGTTGCACTAGGTTCAAAATTCTATACAATGCAATTCCAGCTAATACTAAACCTCCACCTGTCCCAGCATTAATTTAATTCGCTGATGGTTTTGATGCTGACATCCCATACCAGTTAAGGGAAAGAAACCCTGAAACACCTGAACAAAAGCAAAGCAATGTTGTTAGTGTAGAGGCCATCCTATTAGCCAAGAAAGCCCGAATGAGAAATTAAAAGAAAGTTGTATTTAAAGAGGAAGCTTCCACATCAAATGGAAAGGTAGACATTTGAGATAAGATTTTAGAGAGAATAATGGATAGATTAGAAAACAAGGAGAGGAAAAATAAATGGGAAAATCAACAACCACCCCGAATAAGAAACCTCAATTTTAGGAAGAACCCTAATGCTATAAATAATGCTACACTAGATCAAAAGATTAGCCCCCCCTTCCATGAAAACTATCTTGAGGATTCACATACCCAAGAAGGAGAGTATGATACCCAGATTAAATTACTAGAAACCAAAGATGAATACATTGTTTCTCTTACTCAAGAAGAACAGGAGTTATATATGATGTAGCAGTAGCAATTAGAATCTAGTGAATCCTTTGATTTTAAACATGGATATGAGTCAACTATATAAGAGGTACACAAACAATATAGCATTAGAAGTAAAAAGAATAACGAGACGCCCATTAAAAGATCCATCAAAACCCAGACAACGATAATAAAAGAAGTTCCAGTTACCAAAGTGTTACAAATCCTCCCTAGGGGAACACCAGAGACTTCTACCCCTAAAATTGTCGATATAGCCTCCACTGAAACTCAAACAGAGATAATTACTAAAAAAACCAAAATAAGCAAAATCAAGGAAAAATAGTAGAAACAAAGACTGAAATGCCTAATACTGAGAAACAGAATATCAACACACAAACTGCACATGTTAAGGAAGATCTAAATCAAATAAACAAACCTTAGCTCCCTTTCAACATCAAAACTGAAATATAAAAGTTAAAGATATCAATTCCCTTGACCGAAATAGTAAACAGTCAATCCTATAGGTCATAGATAACTGAAACTTTAAACATAGGCGAGGGAGAGGATGTTGTTAACTTAAATGATGATAAGCCAGAATTATTGTTTGGCCCTGAGGCCATGGTATTCATCAACAAGGGGGAGTTCCTCCTTTTTACATTAGCCTAAACATTTATGAAAAAATATTACATAATTCAATGTTAAACTCAGGGGCATCCCATAATTTGATGCCAAAGCCAATAATGGAAAGATTGAACCTAGAGATTACCAGACCATATAAGAATTTGTTTTCTTTTGACTCTAGCCAAGTTAAATGCCTTGGTTTGATCAAGGACTTATGTGTAACTCTTGTCAAGTTCCCTGTAAAGAGTATTTTAATGGACATTGTAGTTGCAAACATCCCACTGAATACGAAATGTTTCTATCTCACTCATGGGGAACAAAACTGCAGGGATCCTTGCAGTTAGATATGTCTTATGCCACCATATCTATTTTTCGCCAACCATGAAAATTATATAGAGAGACCTTGATGAAATAAATGGTGAGTAGTGATGAAAAACCACAAAACTCTCCCATATACTCCGTGCATTCAGATATGGACTCTTTTATCTTGTACAATGTATAAAATGATAATATGGAAATCACAACTAAAGACCTGAAATACAGAACAATTGATACTGAGAACATTTTTCATGAGTCCCTATGGCATCTAGACTTCGATGGGTCTGTCAATAGGTTAGGGGTTGATGCAGGAGTGTGGTTCCATACTATGGAGAATACTCATTCCGAGGGACATGATTTCAGATTGAACTTCAATTGTACCAATAACATGGCTGAATATGAAGCCCTAATTGTAGGGATACAATTGGTTAGGAAACGTGTAGCCAAAATAGTTTCCATCATGGGAGACTCAGAGCTGATTATTAAACATGTTAATGTTGAATACTCTATGAACAATCCTAGACTTGGTCAATATAGGGATATCGTCGTAGACTTGATCAAAGACCTCCTGGAAACAAACTTTGAGAAAACAAAACATGCAGGCCCACAGTCTAGCCACTTTTTCTAGTACCTGTAAATTTCCATTTCAACCCAACCATGAGTACACTGTAGAAGTTAGACATAGGCTTGTTATACTAGACAACCTGACGTGTTGGCAAATTTTTTCCCAGGATTCTCAGATTTACGATTTTTTCATTAACAATGAAGGTGAGTTTCAGAATTGTAAGGTAGATACTGATTGTACAGTAGATAATAATATAGAAAGTAACATAGATGTAAATATCTTAGATATAACTAAACCAACTAAATTTACTAGAGTAGAAATATATAGTTTAGAGAATGTAGAGATTGAAGAAATAATGAATGATGATCTTGAGATTCTTAATCTGAAAAAAAATAATTTTTTTCCTAAGGGACTAGTCCCTTTAGATTTGTTTGACTCTAATTATGTAGCTAGGAAACCAAAAATGGAACCTTTGAGAGCTGACATAGAAGAGGTTAACATAGGAACTGAGGATAAACCAAAACTCATTAAAATATCAAAAGCCTTACCTCCTGAGGAAAAAGTTAAAAACATCAATCTCTTTAAATAGTTCCAAGATGTATTTGCGTGGAGTTACGAAGACTTACAATCTTATGACACCAACATAATCCAACACAGAATGCCTATGAAAGAAGATCATAAACCTTTCAAACAGAAACTTAGGAGAATAAACCAAGTTCTTATGCCCTCTATTGAGAAAGAAGTTAAAAGAATGTTTTATGCCCAAATTATATCCCCCATTTGATACTCAGATTCAATTTCAAACTTAGTCACTACTAGGAAAAAGACTGGTGAAATTACACTTTGTGTAGATTTTAGAAATTTAAACAAGGTCTCACTAAAAGATAACTATCCTCTACCAAAAATGGACCAATCCTGTAGAGGGTAGTAGTCTCATCTAGGATTTCACTGTTACATGGATTCTTTGGGTATAACTAGATCTTAGTTCAACTTGGGGACCAAGACAAAACTGCATTTACTACTCCTTGGGGTACCTTCATGTATTTGAAGATGCTTTTCGGATTAATGAAAGCAAGTGCCACATTTGAAAGAGATATGGATATAGCTTTTTCCAAGGAGGTCCATGATTCCTAGTATTATACCAAGATGACATCACAGTCTTCTCTAAATCTGACAATGAACACCTAGACCACATGAGAAAAGTATTTATCAAATGTGGAAAATTTGCAATTTCTTTAAATCCAAAAAAGTCACTCTTTGGTCTGGAACAAGGAAAACTGTTGGGGCATATCATATATAAATATGGGATTAGTATAGATCTTGCTAGAATAGAGACCATTTTGAGCATTACCCATCCTAGAAATATTAGAGAGTTACAGTCATTTCTAAGCAATATAAACTTTCTTAGGAGATTCATTTCAAATCTAGCAGAACTGATTAGAGAATTAAATAACATGCTAATAAAGGACTCAACACTTAAATGGAAAGTGGAGACCAAACAATCATTTGAATCCATCAAGGAAGCCTTAACCAAAGCTCCAGTCTTGATAAGTCCTAATTTTAACAAGGATTTTATAGTTTTTTCTTTTGCTTTAGAACACATCATTGTAGTAGTCTTACTGCAAAAGAACAACCAATTGCATTTTTTAGTAAATCCTTAAGGGATGCCACACTCAAATACAATATTATGGAAAAACAAGCATTAGCTTTAGTAAAGGCTATCAAAGAATTCAGAGTATACATTCTGTATTCTCACATTATTGCTTATGTTCCAAATTCTATAGTTAAGGACATTTAGACACAAAATGGGCCTGAAGGGAAAAGAGGAAAGTGGATTGCCACAATTTTGGAATATGACATAGAGATTAAGCCAACTCAAATTATCAAAGGCTAAGGTTTAGCCAAACTCATGGCTGAATCGAACTGTCAGGCCCTTGATATAAAATTCATTAGTGCCCTTGATGATCAGGAAGAGATGGCGACTCCATCGATCAGTGAACCTTTTATTGATTCACCCTGGTATGTAGATATTATATTCATATTACAAAATTTACAAGCTCCTCCTGGTTTAACAAGAACTAAAGCTAGATTTTTAAAGATGAAGTCATTAAAGTATTGCATCATAGATAATGCATTTTTTTGGAAAGACAATAGTGGTATTCTTTTGAATTATTTACTAAAAAATGAATCTGATAAAATCATGCAAGAGTTTCATCCAGGGGATTGTGGAGGACACTTGTATTAGAAGACTACTACTGACAAAAACCTGAGGGCTGGTTTCTACTGGCCCACTTTGTTTGCATATGTTAAGAAACATGTGACCTCCTGTCATAAATTCTAGATATTTGAGGGAAAGGGAAAACTTTTACCGTTGCCTCTTAAACCAATTTCAACTGAAATTACATTTCAACAATGGGGGTTAGTGTTGGCTTATAAGGGCCTAACCTAGGTTCAGAGGTGATTTATCCAAACAAATCCTGGTACTACTGGCCTTATTGGCAACAGTCCATGAAGCGCACACTGAGGTCTCACCCGAAGTAGTATGGGAGGGTGGTAAAACCAGGTTTCCGCACCCTAGAGATGTCTGATGATTTTCAGTGGTACGCAGATTTGCCTTGCACACGTCACTATGCACATCTATTAGTACCTCACAGCCTGCAATGCTACCTTTGTGCAGCCCTACTCGGGGCACGATCCATGTTATTACCCAATTGCTTACTACTGACCCAATAACTGTCGATCACTTAACTTATAAGTATGTGTCTAGTTATATTTAACAGTGTTCAATATTCATATAAGTGGCCACGATAAAGAAAATAATATATTTAAACAGGAAGTAGCACAAGAATAGATACCCCATATTTGGAATCAAACTTCTCTTTATTATTCTTCTTCCTTGATTACATACTCAACGTCGCCCTACGCACTTAGCTACAGGGGTCTGCAGTCTAAGCTACGGACTCTACTAGGCCTCTACGCACTTAGCTGTAGACCCTTTTCCTACTACTATGACCCAAGACACTTAGACCTTTTCTCTATGCCCGCTATCCTCTAGACTCCATTCATTTTATCTCCAATTAATTGTATCTACAACTTAGAGCCTTGCTCTTATTTATATAATCCGATGGTTCGTGGACCATAGGTAGGCTAACATTACATTACAAAACTTAGGGTGGACCAACCTTTAACTCAACATACATTTTGTGCTCCGCGCCTGCAATTCACGGAGTCTTAGAACATTATTTAACCAAAACTTGGGCTTTCAGCCCCAAAACATGTTGTGGGGGAATACCATGCCCAATAGGCCCCCAACACAAACATCGTGACTTACCCTCGAGTCACTATGTTAGCGCGACAATCTTGGTGCAGAGTCCCTCCAACTAGTCCCAAATGGCCCGAATGTCTGCAGCGTAGTACGCTACTACCTGCTAAACCTGTTGCATTCTTGCTTCTAAACCCTCTATGTCAAAATTGTGTCCTTACCTCTATACCAACATCTACTATGTATGTTTATAGTCTTGCACCCTTTTCTGGCTGCTCGAGTTGCAAAGACTGTGCTTTGGTTGGTTAGTCAGATAGTTGACCCACCCATGTAGGGCTCCGAGCGACTGTCATTTACTTTGCCTGGGAAGGATTCTCCATTTAGTTTGACTAGCTAGACCACGCCTCTGTCTGTGACCTCCTTAACCACGTATGGTCCCAGCCAGTGCACTCTGAATTTTCCCAGAAATGTTTCAAACTTACTGTCATACAGCAACACTAAGTCATTTAGCTTGAAGATGCCCAACTTGATATGGCGGTTGTGCTAGGAATTTTCACACTGCTTTTGTACCTACTCATGAAATCCAGCCATAAACCATTCTTCCTCGAGTTCTTCTAATTGTGTGAGCCTTTCCTCCAGAGCTTCATGGTCCGTCATGCCTGTGAACACTACTATTCGCAGACTAGGCACGATGTATTCCATCGGCATGACAACTTCCATGCCATAGACTAACCCGAAAGGTGTCTATCCCATAAATTTCTTGTACGTTGTTCTGTAAGCCCATAGTATGGCAGGTACGTGCAAGTCCTAGTTGTTTCGATGTGCGTTTCACACTTTGGTCAGCGTAGTCTCCAGTATTTTGTTGAATGCCTCTACTGTCCCATTACCTTGTGGGTGGTACGGTGTACTTATCTAATGATACACCTAGAACTCTTCTACGAGCATGATGATGGTTTCATTCAGGAAATGTGTTCTACAATCACTCATTAAGATTTTCGGATAGCAAAATCGGGTAAACACATTTTAGAACAAAAACTTCGTAGCCGTAGTGGCTGTAAAGTCTTTGACTAGATGCGCTTATGCCCATCATGTCAGGTACTCTATCGCAGCGATGATGTAGCACCTGCCCATATTTCCCTGAGGTTTGATCGGTCCCACAAAGTCGATTTCCCATTTTTCAAATGGTTGTAGTGTCATTTGTGGATTTAAGGGCATCTCGTCCCTCCGTGATGGTTTTTCAATCCTTTGACATATATCGCAGGCCTTACAGTGCACTTTCGAATCCTGGTGTAGGGTTGGCCACCATAACCCTACGCGAAGAATATTCTGTCCGGTCGTGCATCCTATGTAGTGTCCTCTTGCAGCGCCCACATGTACTTCTGTGAGGATCTGACCTCATTCAAATTCAGGTACATATCTTTGCAATATCTCATCATTTCCCATTTTGTATATGTGCCCTGCGATGACAGAAAAGTCTGTCGCGCGCACAACCAATTCCTTTTTCTCTTCAACTGAGTATTCCTTTGACGCAGTCCCTGTTGTCAAAAAATGGATTATATCTTTGAAGTGTCCATTCATGAGTAACACTGCAAAGAGTTGTTCATCAGGTAGTCCCTCCTCCGAATTCGTGGGTTCCTCACCCATCTCTATTCGTGACAAGTGATTTGGTCCTATGTTCGGGTGTCCCAGCTTGATTATGACCTCAAAATAATATTCTTGGAATAGTAAGAGCCATCTGCATATATGCCTCCCCAACACAGGCTTATTCACCAGGTATTTCAAAGCAGAATGGTCAGTATACATCTTGAAATTTCCAACGAGTAAATAGTGTCGGTATTTTTGGAGCACATACACCATTGCTAACCCCTCATGCTCGATGGTGGAATAATTATTTTTTGCTTTGTACAATCTCCGACTTGCAAACGTGATCGGCAGATCCACGTCCTCCATGCCCTCTTGTGTGAGTACTGCTCCCAACACAATACACGATGCATCAACATGTACATGAAATTCCACATCCCATTTTAGGAAGACCAAGATCGGATCGGAGGCCACTTTTCCCTTCAGGTCATCCAAACTCTTCACACAATCATCATTCCAGCAATATGTAACATCCTTTTTCAATAGATTTTCCATCGGTGCTATTATTTGGGCATAACTTTTGTATCCGGTGTGTCCCAAAGTAGCGTGCAGTTGTTTAACACTTCGTGGTGCTTCCAAATTTAAAATAGCGACAATCTTCACAGGGTCCACCATCAGTCCTTGTTTGTAGAACACATGTGCCAGCAGGTTTCCAAAGGGAACGAGGAATGTTCACTTCTTAAGGTTCAGTGCAATCTGGTGTCGGTGGCAAGTATCTAGCATTAAGAGTAAGCTTGCTACATGGTGCTTAACTAATCCAAAAACAGTCCAATCATCTAGATAGACCTCCAAGAACTTGTGGATGTATTCTTTGAATGCAGCCACAATGATGCATGGAAAGATGGTTGGCATGTTCTTCAGTCCAAACGGCATAATGGTGTATTAAAATCAGCCCCATTCTGTTGCGAAGGTTATTTTACTGCTGTCTTCCAACACGATCTTGATCTGATGGTACCTTGAAAACCCATCTGTGAATGACTATGCTTCCTGTCTACTAGCATTCTCCAGTGCTTCATCTATGAATGGTGTTGGAAATGGATCATGTACACAGGCATCATTCAACTTCCTGAGCTCCACGCATATTCTTATTTCGCCCTTCTGCTTTTTCTCATGTACTACCATAGGACTCACCTAGTCAGATTCTTCCACTAGCTCAAAATTCGGGCTGCGAGCATTTTGTCTAATTCTTCGTGGACATTTCTTTATATTTTGGATCCAAGCAATAAGGCCGCTACTTAACTGGCTTCGCGTTAGGTTTCAGGGTGATGTTCACCATCCCTAAGTAACCAACACTCCCTTTTAAGTCCGTAATTTTAGTCGGGAACAAGTCTTGGTATTCGCGGAGTAACTTAGTGACCTTATCCACCGTGGCATCATCCCAATAGTACCCAAGTGTTGCGTACTTCGGCTCCACCTCTGTTCCAATGTTTACCTGCTTTGTTTTTAGCGACATGGTGATGTCGTGATCCTCAATTGATGGTCCTTGAATCTCGTGGCATCCTTCCGTTTCTAGAATGTTAATATCTCGTGGGTCCTCATCATCCTCCTCAATAGTTACATTGTAACGCTCTAGCATGCATCTTAGTTGTGTTGCCCATTCTGGCTTAAGTACTTCCATTGGTTCCTGGGGTACTTTGAAGATAATTGTTTTACTGCCTGTAGCGCATCGTCAAAAGTATCCCACCAATGATCTTCAAATGTGTAAGTTAACAGAAATCATTCATGCAAGACATCCCATTCGCTCATACCATGGCAGAGCTCCATCTCAGTATACCAATTCATGGGTATGACATCCAGGGTATGATAGAATCAATGTACCCATTCAGGCTGTGGCTCTTCCCCATAGACCTTGGTCCATTTCGCGAGGTGTGTACATGGATCATCCCGTCCATCATATTTTTCTACTAGTCACATTTGCATTTTCCCAAATAATAGGCACATCATCCTTCTATATCTACACTAGTCCTCAAAACTTCTCTTATGCATACCCCACCACCTTGCGGGCGTCGCGCGCAGTGCCCATTTCAGAGCATCGAACCGTTATTGTTCTAGTACTGTGCTTTAAAATTTGTTCAAGAATTCATCCACCGCTATCAACCCATCATACACAGGTAGATCCCTTACCTCTGTTGTCATGTAGCGCAGTGATCTAACCATCATGTTGCAATTAAGTGTTGGTACTTCGTGTAGCCAATTTTTCCATCTATCTATTTCTTCGTCTGAATCCTAAGTGAAGGAGCTTGTGCACTCCCACAAAATCCTTCCATTTGTAGTCAGGATTACACATTCCTGTTCTCGCACAGTTATCTTCTAGATACAATCGAGATCGTCATCACTATCATCATCGCACACCAATTTAATGTATCGCACTCCTTCGGCTGGATCTAGCAGTACTACTACGCATAGTGACTTTTCTCAAAAATCATTTTGTGCTTATTCAAATTTATGACTCTATTTATATTCGTGGCCCAGTCTATTCCTACTAGCGTGGAATAGAGATTGTTTTCATCAACAATCTCCACTACTTCAAAATCCGCCTGCGCGCTTGCACCTTCAATATCCACAGTTACCCATTGCAATCTTCCCATGGGAAAGATCTTTTGTCAGTTCGCCATTCACAGATGAATAGGATACCATTGTAGTGCGGGTCTACCCATGTATTCCCATGTTTGTTTCGACAGTACATTCACGTTCGATCCGAGATCCATGATTACTTGATCCATTTGATACTCGTCGATTAGCACAGTCAAACTCATTACCCTTCCTGTGTGCAATGCATGCTTTCCAAGTTTCTAGACCATGTGCAGTTCTCCTCACCCCACGCACCTAGTGATATGTTTTTGTACTTCTTTTACCGCCTTGCTGTCACGTAGCAGTTTCATGCATGTCTCCAGAAAGGTAGTGAGCATTGAATGATCCATCCTTGGTTCTAGTTAATCCTTACTACCTGAAGTGGAGGCCTCCGTGAAGCTCTTCTTAGCTTCCATGAATGTCTCCTTCACACGTTCTAGATCAAATTTAGGATCCTTTGTAGGAGCCTTATGAAACCACGCACTTTCTTTTGACTTATTACCTTTATCATTGCTAGTGGTCATACCACTCCTGAGCACTATGTTTACATTCAGGTCTTCTTCCGACAGCTCAACCCTCATCATCTGAAAATTCTAAGTTGGAGGAGGGTGGAGTACCCCTTTTTCACGCAGCCTCGCTATCAATGTAGGGTAGTCTTTTGCCTCATGATCAAATTGAGTACAGTACAAACATGATGTCCTTGTTGGGTTTGTACAATCGTGGGCATAGTGTCCTAGCCCTCTGCAATTGTAACAAATTAGTTTTTCGCGACCCCTTCCTAATCCCATTCCACCTCAACCTCATACGTGGCCTTGAAATCCAATGCACTCCATTCCTGCATTTGGGTCGAGGGTTTGCATTGTGGTCTGCACCCTGTAGGTAGGAGTCTAATCCATCATTAGTTTGTAGCTTTTGTAGGTGCGTTCATCATGGCCTACTGACCTGCAGAAATTACAAAACAATTGCTCAGATGTTTGCGTATACTTCTGCAATAGATGACAATTATCTGTAGTGTGTTTTCCTCCTATCTAATAGATCGTGCACCATAGTATAGGCGCAATGCTTGGTTCTAATTGTGCCTCAGGTCTTAATGGCATCGGCCCTCCTCCAACAAATTAATTCATGAATACTCGACAGTGGTCCTTGTCAAGACCCTAGCCTTTGCATTTTATGAACCATACCTCCTCGTGCACCTCTAGCTGCAGTGTCCTATCCTGTTTCAAACTCTGCATCTCCGACACATATTTTGTAGTTGCACGTGGATTTGTTGGACTCCCAGACCAGGGTCTCGTATAGGGGTCTCATGCAATCTCATTGCCATCTCGAAAGCTTCGGCCTGGGTGGAAAAATTTTGTTGTGATAGTGCCATCCTTAAATGTAGTTTTAGTGATGCTACAAACCATGCACAATGCCATCCATCCGTCAAAGTCATGTTATCTTCGTGAATCATACTCTTCAATCTTCGGTCTAGATCCCAGTGGGTTTCACATGGAAGCATTGCGATCTCCTTAAACCCAATAATTGATTGTGTCTCTGACTTTGGCCTAATAAATTCCCTATTCAGCGCAGTTTGGATTTCTGCAATTCCTGTGTTTGGATGGTCATTAGAATGCTTAATGTACCATGTTAATGCACAATCCCGCAATGTGCTTACTAGTGTAGCCTTCTTGATATTGTCATCCATGACTCCTTGTGCTTCCCATACTGCCCTTAACACGAACAAGAATTGTTTCGGATCTTCATTCCCTACTCCTTTGAATACCAGTAGTTTGATCGCACTCACCATATTGAACTGTGGTGGTGGTGGAGGTGGGGTGGGTGGAGATGGAGGTGAGGAGGGTGATATGGGTGATGGTGTAGGTGGAGGTGGTAAGTTTGGAATTCGTTGCCTTATTAGACTGACCGTGCTTCTCGGAGAAACTCTCGCGAGCTCTTCCTTGCTTTCCTGTGAGGGTGAAATTAAGGGACTAGTTTCTAATTCTTCGCTACCTCTGCTTTTGTATATCTTCCCACTATGCATAGTCCCAAACATTAATATATTTGCATAACTCACTTTTCACAGAATAGCATCTTAATCCAAGTGTTCAAATATTTAATATACTTACCTCGCGGTCCTTTAAGGAAGCGTCATTCTGCCTTACTGTAGCTAACGATTGTATCTACCATGAACTCAATGATAAATCATCCTATAATTCGATCAAGCAAATGGTCCACAGCTCGTGCGATCTTATCTCTTGATGCTTATAGTCTATAGACTAATTTTTGAGTCAACACGATTGGTTTGTCGATCCTACACCTTCCCTGACTGTCTACTAGCTTCATGATCCACTCATATAGCTCAGACGGAAAGGACACAAAGAAAATTTCATGGATTTCCGTATATAAGTAATGCTCCAACCATTGTTCCTTAGATACTCACGGATTCATGTTTTCCCGTGTCGCATACTCGTGAATCTTCTTGTCCAACCACCCTTCAATTTCTTTCTTTGTTGGATTCGAGTGACATGACATCAGACATCCCTTATACAGATCTCGGTCTTGGCAACGGAACCATTTGTTGGCTTATAGGGGCTTGACCCAGGTTCAGAGGTGATTTAGCCAAACAAATCTCGGTACTACTAGTCCTTTCGGCAACAGTCTACAGAGCGCAAACTGAGGTATCACCCGAAGTAGTATGGGAGGATGCTAGAACCAGGTTTCTGCACCCTAGAAATGTCGGATGATTTTCAGTGGTCCACAGATTTTCCCTGCACACATCACTATACGCATCTATCAATACCTTGTAGCCTGCAATGCTGCCTCTACGCAGCCTTGATCGAGGCGCGATTCGTGTTATTACCCAATTCCTTACTACTAAACCAATAATTGTCAATCACTTATCTTGTTAGTATGTGTCGAGTTATATTTAATGGTGTTCATTATTCATATAAGTGCACGCGATAAATAAAACAATATATTTAAACATAAAATAGCACAAGAATAGATACGCTAGATTTGGAATCAAACTCCTCTTTATTATTCTTCTTCCTTGATTACATACTCAACCTCACCCTGTGCACTCAGCTGCAGTGGTCCACACACTCAGCTACAGACTCTACTAGGCCTCTACGCACTTAGCTACAAAGCCTCTTCATACTACTACAACCAAATACACTTAGACCTTTTCTCTATGCCCACTATCCTCTAAAACCCATTCATTTTATCTCCAATTAATTATCATTACAACTTAGAGCCTCACTCTCATTTATACAGGCCCATGGTTCACATACCATGGGTAGGCCGACATTACATTACATTACATTTCACGCTTTGCGCTCGCAATTCACAGTCTTACAACATTATTTGAACAAAAATTGGGCTTTGAGCCCCAAAACATGTTATGGGGGATTCCATGCCGAACAGTTAGACTTCATTGGAGAAATACCCCCAGCCTCCTCAGCTCAGCACAAATGGATTCTGACAACCATTGACTATTTTACCAAATGGATAGAAGAAATACCTTCTAAACAAGACACAAACACTATCATAATCTCCTTTCTAGAGAATAATATCCTGTCAACATTTGGATGTCCCTAGAAGCGCATTATTGATAATGTAGGTGCCTTTAAATCCAAGAGAATGATAGACATGTGTAACAAATACCACATCACCCTTGGCCACTCCACAACCTATTACCCCCAAGGTAATGGACTAGTAGAGTCATCTAACAAAATCCCGATCAATATCATTAAGAAATTGTTGGAAGATAGAAAAAAGACATGGAACAAGAAGTTAGTCAATGCCTTATGGGCGGATAGACTAACTACCGAGAAGACCATTGGCACATCTCGCTACCAGTTAGTATATGGGATGGATGCAATTTTTCCATCATATTTTGGGAATGCTAGTGATAAAGATCATCCAAGAATATTAAGAGAAGAATAAATCAGACCATACACTTGCAGCATACCAAAGAATAAGTATATGTCAAATCATAGGTAATCCAGGACAAAATGAAGAAGGTTTTTGATGAAAAGACTAAAGCAGATGATTCTTACATAGGAGCTAAAGTCCTTAAGTGGGATTCAAGGAGAGAAGACAAAGGCAAGCATGGAAAGTTTGATTTTTGTGGCAAGGGCCTTATGTCATTTATGGCTACAGGGGAAGCAATGCCTTTTTCTTGAGAGAGATAGATGGATCAAATCTACCAGGAGGACCTATTAATGGTAGAATGCTGAAGCATTATTTTTCTAATGACTCATAATAGTTCACTTTAGTTTGCAACAGTGTACATAACATTGCAAAGTGTAGATTGGATTGGATGGAAATCCTTTGAAGTTGAAGCCCAGAGAGAAGGCCCTGAGCTTTGGAGGATTTACTATCCTAGCTATCAATAAAGCAGAATAAAAAAGGACAGTTCACAAGGTAACTGTAGTCACAATTCAAAGGATAATTATCTTTAGAGTTCTCTACATTTCACCAAGAAATGCCATCCCCATGTGGAACCACTGTTAGAGTCCTATAGTGATAGGATTCATAATTTTGAATTGGCTAAGGTCAAGTCTTGTAATATTGTACATACCTTTTCTTTTTGCAAATGTTTTCCATATTAAAATTTACAAATGTAAAGAGGGTATGTTCTAAAAGAAATATCAAAGGACAAAAAGAGATAAGAAAAGACAAACAAAAATGAAAAAATATTAACCCCAAACAAAAACAGATCTTGAAAGTGTGCAAGTCCAAGTGCCACTACTCTTTACTTTACTATCTAAAATAATGGTTGTGTGCAGCGTGTCATGCATGCCACAACCCATCATAGTCAAATTGTTTAATCTTGACTATTTCATGCTTTGAATTTCATGTTTATAGTTAGAGAATAAAGATCTGACCAAACTATTTAATCTTGGAAAATCAGTAGATAGGTAGAGAAATAAAGGGAGCTCATCAGCATAATCTGAGCCCTTAGAAGATATAAGGTTAGAAGTAGATAGTTTGATTCATCAAAAGAAAAAGGAAAGCAAATGGTTTGCTAGCTTAAGTGCACCCAAGAAAATGAAGAAAAAATGTTAGGGTAAGTAGAAGAAAGGTTGTAGAAATACTAGATATTTGAAGCATAAAGACATCTATCATGTTTAATCATGTGTTTCAATGTGCATGAGTTGTTGTGAAAGAAAAAGGATGCTCATAAGTTCATTTGGTTAACTTCCCCCATTCCATTTCACCCCCCACTACATACTTCCTAATTTCCCCTTTCACCACTTCATTTCTTATGTAAACCCCTTTCCCTTCATTTTTACCTTTCCCGCTTTGTTTCATACATTCCCTAGAAAATTACCATCCAAATTCATTCCCCTACCCAAAAAGACCCTTTTTCCCTAGTGTGAAACCCTTTTCCCCATGCAAAAAATCATTTTTCCTTTATTAATTTCCCTAAATACCCAAAAAACACCCACTAAGACCTCTTACCCTAAATATTATTCCCCTCCCGCATTACTTTATTAACCACACAAATTCACTTTTACTCGTTACACTCCATAAACCCACATTATAGAATAACCCCGCATTTATCCATTGATTAATTACACTTAAATGTAATGAACCCCTGGGCACTGCTAAATGTCTCCCTCGTCTCCTGTCGTGCATCTCTGCCATGCGATGGGCATTGGATCTTGTACCCCTAGATCCTACGGCCCTCACCCATATCGCACCCATTCATCTCCCAACCTTTACCAGCCCGAGAGCACGCAATACGGGAGGTATTTCTCAGGCCCCCTTGGGTTACGTGGCAGCACCGCCTTAAGTCGCCTGCTCTTAGGAAAATACTACCCATCGCTCAAAAGTGGTGCAATGGCCCCCTAAACTGCCTCCCCGCCGAAATAAAAAAATCGTCACTGTTCGCTAAATGAGTTTCTGCATCAATTTCTAACAGCTCCCTGATAAAAGCCTGTAGACCCCCAATTTCACTCTTTTTGCTCATTTGCTCTATGAAAGGGTCTTAAGCTTTCCCATGCCCCCGAGCTTCTGCAACTGGTTTCGACCATCAATTTCCCCCCGAACATGCTCTGGAAGCCTAGTTCAACCCTCTAGTGAACGACTGAAGCCACAAAACCCTCTGCAGCCACCATTCAAAACGAGTTTGCATATTGAACCATAAATTCCAGTATTTCAACAGAGAACCAGAATGACCCTCTCAGTTTAAAACGTACATTGAATTCAAAAAAATAATTAATTGAATTTAATTAATTTCCCTTTGAATTGAGAGTACTTCCCCCTAAAATACCAAAACCCCTATTCTACAAACTACCAATACCCTATCTCTAAACCAAACATATTCAAACTTCATTTCCACAAGTTGTATAAGCCCAATTCCCATATTTGATCACAAATATGGCTGCCCCAAACTCTCTTGATGTCAGACCTATATCAACCCCTCACCTAGAGATTAACCATTTGGCCCTGGTAGACACGGATTTCCAAATTAAAGACACAGCCACTCTAGGCCACCTTTTGAGAATCCATTGCTAGAGTAAGGATAGGTTGCTAAACCATGCTGATGACATCAACCTTTGAGAATCCAATTTGCCCAAGTATACATTCCCAGAAGTTCACCCATTCCCAGACATTGTACATTTTTTCATGCCTGTTATGTTCCAAGCCAAAGGGATATTCAGGCACAAAACCATGAGTTACTATTCACCATTACTACTGAATCCATCAACCAGCTGCTGCAAATCCAGCCTAGTCCTAATTTGACTCCTTTGTTCATTGGAAACTTGTTGGACCTGTACATCACACTGGACCCAGTCAAAATCAAACAAAATTGCCATAATTGCATCATTGAGGAACAACATACTCCTACAAACATTACACCCTATGCTGCCACTATTTTTTCAGAGACTAGGAGGAGAATAATCACCATGCTCTCATGCATCCTAGGATACACATTAGATCAGCTTGTGGATGAGGTCATCATGGCCTTCTTGTCCATTTTCACTTGAGGAAAGCCTCCTAGTATTATCTATGATTATGCCTAGTTCATTCCAGTCATAATACGTGAACAATTCACTAGACTACCCACTAAAAGAGTTTTCAAATACGCTTTAGTGTTGTTTCATATGTTCTTGTATTACAAGATAGATAAGTTCCCTCTAAGGATGTAGAAATTGGACACCAAGGGAAAGGAGAGATCAATCATCTACTAGATACCCTTTTTCCACAAGATTTCCACATCATTCACCTACAAAGACCTCATAGACTCTTTTGTATAACCAGTCATGGACATGCTGACTTATAAGACTCAGCCTAGAATCAGCCTAGAGATCAAGAGAGTATTGCAATTGGCCAAGAACAACAACGTGGGAGATTGGTACTTGTACCAAAACTACACTGAGATTAGAATTTATGGCTATGAGCTAGCCCCCTATAAGTTTCCCAAATACCTATGAGGATATCTTCTCTTGATTACTTCAGATAAATCATCACCTCTGATGAGATCCACTTCCTAGCTTATAGGAAGAAAACCCAGTTCAAAGTGAAGAACGGAATGAGCCCATTTATTTGCAACAATAGAGAGGCTAGACCAGAGGCCGACAAGTTGTTTCAACTAATGAAATTCAGAAAGAGTTTCAACTAGCACTATGACCCTCATGGGGTCATAAACAAGCTCAGAATGAAGGTCAAGTTGGGAGTATCCATCCACCACCCAAGGCCTGACATTGAATAGTTTGCTAACCAGGATTAGTGGGGGGAGAACACCTTGATTGACATGGACAACATTGTTGTGGATATATAGAACACACTTATTGATTTGAAAGACAATTTAATCACAACTCTTTCCTGCAGGTTCCAGAACAAGGGGAGCCAATGAACCTTCCTCCTCTCATATAGACTCCAGTAAATGAGGAGAAGAATCCTAAAAAGAGAAGGGATGAGGCATCTAGCTCTACCATGGAGACTACTGACGAGCTGATTGAGCCAAGAAAGAGGCCCAAGTTGAATCCTATCTTTGAACAAGAGGATAACATTACATCAGAAGAAATAATTGACATTGAGGCAATGGAACAGAAAGGTAAAGAAGTAGCCATATCAGAGGAAACACAACAGCTCTCAACCTCCAACACATAGTTGATAGATAGATAGAAGAGTATGTAGGTTTCTTCCTATGTCAGGCCAGCTAACAAGGAAAAGAACATCAAAGAAAGATTCAAAGAGATAATGATGAGGAATGAGAGACTGAATGTAGATACATATGCTCAATACCTCAAGCTCGCACCACCAAACCAGACTAGACTGATGTCAGCCTTTGGCATCAAAGAAGGAAAAATGCAGCTCTCATTGTTGCAGCCCACTATACAGCAACCAAATACCTCAGTAGAATACAAGAAAACTAATTTTGAGGTCTTTGCCAGGGATTTTCATCCCATTAATCAGATAGAGTTTCACAAGAAGGCTGGAGAAATGATCTACTCCACCCTCACAACCAAGGCCATGGCTGCTTAGAAGATTCAAGATTCATTGGACAATTTAACAGCTTAATACAAGTTGGAAAAGGCCTCCTCACAGGCTAAAGACACCAAGATAAAGTCCTTCGAGTACTTGGTTATTGAACTGGGCCATGACCCAAGTGATGTTAAGGCCACGGAAAAACTAATCAAAAAGAAGAATGAGGACATAGCAGCTCTCAAGAAACAACTCAATTTGCCTCATTTGCAACACCCACAGACAAAGGAAGTTCTAGAAAGCCAAAACAATCATGAGGAAATGATGTACTTAGTGCTACAACTGAATGACCAGTTAAAGGAGATGGAAAAGGAGTTGGATAGCTTGATCCATCTCAAACAAGCTAGTATTGATAATGCTCGTGCAACTGTCATTCCAACAGTGACCATAGCTATACCTTCTACTTTAGCAGTAGCATTAGCTCCCACTACTCCAATGGCCACTACACTTATGACATCTGCACAAACTACATCAGCAACATGATCAATAGTAACAACCTCCACAAGTGATGAAGCAAACAGGCACATCAACAATAGGATCAACAACAACAACCTCCACGAGTGATGAAGCAAACAAGTTGGTCAAAGCAATGGAAGAAATGCCCATTTAGACCGATGAGATGAACAAAATTAAGGAGAAAGTCACCAACCTAGAGACAGATTGCAAACTTTCCCAAATCATGCTTAAAGAAGAACAACAAAAGGCTACATGGATGAATGAAAGGATAAAAGGCCCACAGAAAGAACTCACATTGAGTGAACCTATAGGTAAGACTAAAGAACAACTATGGGCCAATATCATTGACTCTGTCAATGATATTTTGTCATCCATCCAGGTCATTTTTGAACAGATTGATTTAATAAAGCATGCTACAGAAGCGATTAAAAGGGTTAAAGCAGAAATTGGAGATATGCCAGAGGGAGCAGCAATAATAATCCACTTCCTCAACTCCAAGAATAAGTATGAACTGCAAGAACTGGAGATACCTAATAGGACAGGTACAATTGTGTAAGTCAAAAAATTCCTCACTAAGAGGAATTTGATGTTGAATTTAGAAGATAAGTGCCAAAACATGCAACTAGCCGTTGACAAGTTCATGGCTAAGTTTGAACTTTTGAAGGAAAAGGGATTACCTAATCCCTTAGTTATAAATGATAAGCTAATGACGCAAACATATTACAACAAGAAGATCAGGGAAGTGGCTAGAGAATAGATAATCACTTCATCCATGAAGGCCATGCCAATAGGCAAATTGTTGTATCAAACTTTTGAAAACTTGTTTTACTTCCAGCATGATGTAAAACACTTGTTTATTAATAACCCTACTTTTACCAAATATACAGAGGCAGATGAGATATACAGAAAAATGTTCAATATCCAATTACCAGATGAGGAGAGATAGGAAAATTGAATGATTTACTATAGGAAAAACACAGTATAATATAAGTCTACAGTAAAAAGTAAAACAACACAGTAAAAGGATATTGACAGATGATCAAGGTTAAAGTGTATCATGAGAAAGAGTATTAGGTGAAAGGTTAAATTTAAACAGAACATCCAGCGTGAAGACCTAACGACCAAGCATCAATAAGGGCAAAGTATCAAAGAGCAAAGCTAGCAAATCCTAAATAACAAGGATATGAAGCAGCATTTCAATAGTTGTCTCTACCTTCTTGCATGAAGATATTTCTTTTCCTACATTATTTATCAATGCAGTTTGAGATATTTTGTAATTCCTTTTGTATAAATACTTCAAAATTCAAAGTATTATGGTGGATTATTCTACATTTGTAGAGTTATTTTGATCTTAAACCTAAGGGTGATTGTACCATTTTCAAGTCAACAGACTGGAGTAAGTAATAAAATAATTTTGCTACAGGATTCATGAGATGACTCATTTGTAGTGAAGTATCTTCTTTGTGTGATTTTGTTACTTTCTTATGTGTTTCATAATCTTAAATGTGTTCTAAATTTGAATGAATTAACTAGAAATACCACTCATAATTTTTTTTAAGTACACTCTATTTTGCACAGTTAGTCATTTACATGTTTTCCTCTAATACCCGAATTTGAGGACTCTTAATTTCTCTCTTATCCCAGTTGACTTCTTTCATTCCTTCTAGATTCCGGCCAAGGGAACCCTTAATTACATCCCTAGATCCAATTTGAAACTATTTCACCATTTATTCTTTGAGATCTAGAGTAACGCATCTCTCTTTCCCTGTAGACACTGTTTTTAGAACTAAATCCAGTATTGTTTGTCTGAGATTAGAATCCATAGCCCAGTGGTCGAAGCAAACCTCTCTTCATCTAAGTAAAGTGATCTCACCACCCAATTTCAAAAAAAAACCCAAGTGAAAGCAATAACTAGCCTAATATCATCTTAACTAAAACAAAGTTAAATTATAAAGAGAGAGCCCTCTCTGAGCATTAGGAAGGCTAGGTCTTAATCTCCAAAAGTGGTTTGTGGTTACCTTTGACTTTTCTTTCTTCATTAACTTCAAAAGAAATATCAGAGTGATAACAATGTTTATCAAACATCTTGAGAAGACATTTCCACCCACGCAAAAGACTATATTTCTCTTCATTCTAGCACAAAGAATTACCTGCACTAAGGGTAACAAACCCTTTAAAAGTTTTCTTATTTTCAAAGAATAGAAATCCAAAGCAACATGCCCAAAATACCTTAAAGCCATTCTACATGGGATAAGGTGATCAGTTTTACGGAAAGAGAAAGATGACCAAGTAAATCATAGTGTGAAATTAAATTTAATACCACAGACATGACCACTGCTGCCCATAAACATCTATAGCCTTAGTAGGGGTGTCTTTTAACCCAACGAAACATTTGTGTTCCACCTACTAGATATAGATTCAGAGTTATCTATTTAATTTAGAAATTAGATGAAGGCTAGTGTCCTGTCTTGGTAACCAGCTAATGGTAGTTCCATTCACATAGAAATAACAAGAATGAATAGGTCAGCTCATGATGAGACCTCCTATCGTCCAACTTTTCAGCTGAAATCCATTACCCTAGCTTGGTGACCAATATTAGTAATGTAATTCATGTTAGGTCCTATGATCATGTCACTTTGGATCATAATGAGACATCCTATCCTTCAATCAATCATTTGTAAACTCTGATTAAAGTTTTCTTAATAAGGGGGGAGGCAAATCTACTCCTTACGAGTATGGGATGTTGTGAAAACGTTTTAATGACTAATATTTACTGCTTATTCCCTCTACCCTAAAGAATCATTTTAAATAAGATGTCTTAGATAGTGACTAAAATATTGCTTGAGTTAATAATTCTAGTCTTCTCATGAGCAAATCATTATGGGATTTACAGGAGTGGTCTGCTATAGGAGGTTTTTCAATAATACCTTCTAAGAGAAACTTAAAAAAGAAAAATTCTCAGATGACAATTCATTAGGGTGACTAAACTAGAAAATTAATCATGGTCACTTTTGAAAAATCATGAGGTATTAGAGTGAATCATACTCAACAAGACTTACCACATATCGGTATGTTAAAAACCAACGGGAATCAAAAGCAGTTTCAGTATCTGTTCTTTGGAATTTGTACCCCTAATAGCAATGTTGTATTGTCTTTATTCATAATAAGGAATGCATTGATTTATTATTCTATCCTACCCTATCCTAAGAAATGGAAGGATTTACTTTTAAGTATATGAGTACTTCCAATGCAACCATGTGTGTAACGAAAAGAGGATAGTCCTACTCATGTTGAAACTTGAAAAATATATTCGAGAAAATACCAAAACATGAAGAACCAACTGCATTAATTGATGTGATACTAGGAATTGTCAAATAATAAAGGAGGAGTGGGTGTTGACAATCATCTGAAACCAATATTCAATGGTATCCCCATATTCTTAGTCATTTGATTCATGGGTAACATTTGGTGCCTCTCCATTTATTATATCATGCAAGTCTTCCAAATTTCTTTAATTGTATCCTAACGTGCAAGCTGGATCAAATGATAAATATGGTTGGTGATTTTTGATCTCTAATTCTGATGATTTCTCCTCATCAAACACGACCCATAGTTCTTCAGTTTCCATAGAATAATCTTCCGGATCTTCATGAATATTTACTCCTAGAGAGATTGATCTATTTCTAATTTCTGCCAAAATATGTTCTTCCAGAGAAGCAGAGACCCCAGTTGCTACTAGGATTTGAGATAGTTCTTAGAGTAGCATCAAATTACCTGGTACCTTTCCTACTAGATGGAAGGTCTTGTTAGCACATGGATTAGAGCAGGGGGTTCTTACAACACCAGAAAACTAAAGAACCACACTAACTTCAAATTTCATTTTCAGTTAAAAGAAACAAACCAGGATTGTAAGCTCTCTTGCGATACTCTGCAGAATGTCATACTGAAAGAAACCTATTTGTTATAAAAAAAATAAACCAAGAATCACATCAAAAAGTTCATTTGCAGTAAATAAAATCACACTAAAAACCCATTTGCATTAAAGGAAAACAAACTAGGCATCACACTGAAGAACTCTTTTGCAGTAAAGAAAATCACACTTAAAAGCTCATTTGCAGTAAAGGAAAACAAACAAGGAATCAAACTAAAGAACTCATTTGCAATAACGGAAAACAAACCAGGCTTGTTGAGTTTTGGAAATACCGTCCAGTATGCTTCAACAAGTAGAGGCAATCACACTAATCTAAAAATTCATTTGCAAAGAAAAGGGAAAAATCATGACAAATCATTGCGACATTATCCTTCAACATCTCCTCGACAAGGATGCCAAAATGTCGAGTGGTATAAATGAAAGATTTATATACCAACATTATATTGTCAATCCAGGTTGCGTAAGCTTACAGGCATAGCACAGTAAATTCCAGAAGAAGACCTCAGAAATCTATAAAATAGAAATGAAGCTCTTCCAAACAATTCAAAGGCATCATTCAGGAAACAAGACTTTTCAAATTAAGGAAACACATAGTTAACCTACTTCTGGATCCTCTTATAGATTGAGTGACTCTTGCATAAAGTCCACCTCATTTTTCTGAGGGACAAGGGAATGTAGGTTTCATTCAAACTCAAAATCCATTCTGGAAATAAAGAGTGCAAATCTATTTCAAAACCTTTTAAAGGATTACTTTCTATGTTGTTGATCCAGGTGGATATTGGTGGCCACCCACCTTTTCCACTTGGACCCTCACCATTGTTTCTTTCAATTTTTTAATTTCCTTAATTGTAGCACAGTTTACTAATTTTGGCAATTTTTCAAGTCCTAAACTTCCAAATCCATTTTGAGGCCCTAAACAACATTTTTTTGGCAAAACACCTTCAAGGATTATAGATATAATTGCATCGACAATTGTATTCCTCAAAGATATCTTTCCAACAAGGTGTCATATGTGTCAAACTAAGACAATACGACCAAGTTATGACCCCGGGAAGTTCGCTGCCCAACTAACCCCAACAGGGCCCAAAAACTCTTGCTATTACATCTCCTGAGGTTAGGGTTTTTGTTGTTTATAGTTTTCTCTTATTATTCAATAATAAAAAGGCCCTTGAGCCTCATTGTAACTTAGGTAATAGGCATTTAGCTGCCACATCTCTTCTCAGAGATAAGCTACGAAACCCTGAGCTATGTTATTTCCATTATGTTTGTAAGCATAATTCAATATTTTTCTATTAATGAAATGAAGTCTTTTTCTATTTCATCTCTGTGTTTACGGGTATATATATATAAGTTGTTGCGTACCTATTTAACTTTGGATCGGTGGTATCAGAGCGGTCTTCTCTTTCTCTATTTTTCTTTGGATGTCCCCAACGAGGTCAAGGTATAAGGAGTTAGGGCTCAATCTAGTTGAACCGTTGCAGGATCATCGTCTCAAAACCTGACGACCTCCAATGGCAGAAGAAACTAAAGCTGAGGGGGCATGATATCCGTTCAAGGTGTTGGTCAAAGAAGCCCTTGAGCGACAAGGGGATGCGATGATCGATAACTTTGCCCAGATTCTTCAACGACTACCCACAAGCGATTCATCTTCATCTAGCAACCACTCTGGAGTCACGACTCCTTTTAAGGTATAGGTTAACTTCGATATTCCCATATTCGAAGGCCTCATAGTTGCAGACCCACAAATAAATGGTTAAATCTATTGGAAGGATATTTTCTAGTTCTTGACTTTTCTAATCAGGAAAAGATTATGTTTGCACTTCTCAAAGCTGCCCTGCATGTCAAGGACTGATGTGAAACTTATTGTGAACAAAAGGATAAGAGTGAACCCTCATTGTTTTTAGTTGCACCCACTTGCAAGTATTTTTAAGCTGGCATCCAAGAATAGTGTTATCCTGTCAAAAGCTATGAAGATAAATACATAATGTGGGCCATGCTATGGAAGGGAAGGGAACAAGATGTGTCAGAGTTCACAAATACTTTGCATACCCTTCGAACGAAGCTAGGTATCAAGGATACTGAGTGACATTTGGTGCTCAAGTAGCGTGATAGTCTACATAAGTACTTCCAGGGCAAGATGGAGTTCGTAGACATTTCCTCGCTCAGCACGGTGTATTGGTACACTGTAAAGAATGAGTAGAAGTTTAAACAGAAGAAGCGGGACTTTGGATCTGCCTATCCAAAGCAAGGAAAAGGTGCCCCAAACCACAAAACAAGGGACCAAGCCAAGGGGCAAGTAAAGAACAACACCACGAAGACAAAGAAGGAATCGAGAAATTGGTGTGAGTTCCATAAGAGCTTCACTCACAATACAAGTGAGTGTTAGGCCAAGAAGTCACTGGTGGGCAAGCTGAAGGCTTCCGAATTAGACGTAGGTTCTGACTCTAAATCAGAACTTGATAAGGGGACTGACAAAGGGAAGTAGAGCATTTATGTCGAGCCCAATGCCACTGTGGTGACCACAAAGATCTAGAAAATTGAGCCTAAAGATCAAGAGGAAGGGGAATGCCTCTTCCACTCATAGATGTGGGTGAAGGGTTCTCCACTGTTGTTCATTGTCGACAGTGGGAGCCAAAAGAACCTCATTTCAGCATAAGTCATGAAGTTGCTCAGCCTAAATACTACAACACATTCACATCTGTACACCATCGGGTGGCTTAACCAAGGACGAGATCTTCGCGTCAGCCAACATTGTCACCTTCCCTCTATCATCATGCCCTTCATAGATGAGGTATTGTGTGACGTTCTCCTCTTAAAATTTCTGATGTATTGTTAGTACAACCATACTTGTGGAAGTGACATGTTGTGTATGAGTCTAGACCTTCTGTGATTATTACTTTGGCTAATAAGTTGTACAGGATACCAGAGGTAGCCCCGCCTACCGCCATCCCTTTCTTGACTGCAAAGAAATGTGGTAACATCATTTCCCAGACTAGGAAATCTATTTTCCTTATAACTCACCCCCAAGGCTAGAAGAAGGTTGTGGTTGCGGCTTCCAGGCAAGGCTCCTCTGCACAACAAAAACATATGGACAAGATTGTGGCAGAGTACATGGAAATTCTCGCCTCACCCACAAGGGTACCTATGTGCTGTCAGGTCAAGCACTCCATTGATCTGAACCTGGGCACGCCACTGCCCAATGGACCGATCTCTTGATGCTCTGTTTTAGAGAATGATGAGATCAAGAGGTAGATTCAAGAACTCCTATACAAAGGGAACATCAAGCAAAGCTCGTCACCCTGTGGTACCCCGATTGTATTGGTACAAAAAAAGGATCGGACCTGGAGGCTTTGTATTGACTATCGAGCACTGAATATGATCACTCTCTGGAATAGGTACACAATCCCACTAATTGATGACCTTTTGGACTAGCTCAAGGGGGACAAATATTTCATCAAGATTGACTTGAAATCAGGTTATTACCAAGTGCCTATCAAACCTTACAATGTGTCGGACACTTCCTTCAAATCCAAGGAGGGCCTTTTTGAATGGTTTGTCATGCCATTCATATTGACGAACGCCATTGAAACCTTCATGAGACTGATGGATGACATATTTTGGCCCTCCATCAATGCATTCATGGTAGTGTATTTAGATGACATCTTGATCTTCAGCGGGAGTTGGGAAGAGCACCTCCACCATATTCGACTCACCCTTTAAAGCCTTCGACAACAGAAGCTGTGTGCTAACTTGGAGAAATGTACCTTTGGCCTGACCCTGGTTCAATATCTAGGGTACATCATTGATTATTAGGGTGTACATGTGGACCCATCCAAGATTCAAATCATTCAGGATTGGCCAGCCCCAACCATCCTAATAGAGCTCTGCAGCTTTTAGGGTCTTACCAATTTCTACCATAGCTTTGTGTTGGGGTTCTCTCATATCACTTGGCCTTTAAGTCAAGTAACCAAGGGTGGAGCGAAAGACAAGTTATTTTGGTCGGAAACCCAGCAACAGGTATTCTCTGAGTTGAAGAATCGCCTTTGTTCTAAAATAGTTCTCACATTACCTGACTTGCAACAACCATTTGAGATTGATATAGATGCCTCTCACTATTCTATTGGTGTAGTTCTTAATCAACATGGGCATCCAATGGCTTACCACAGTGAGACACTTTCATACACAGTTCGAAAGTACCCCACATATGATAAAGAAATGTATTCCATTATGTAGGCTTGCCATCAATGGAGGCATTACATTCTAGGGAAAGAAACAGGCATCCACACAGACCACCAGCCTCTACAGTTCATACAAACACAAGGGAAGATGTAGAACGATCGTCATCACAAATGGTTTACCAATTTGCAACAATATCATTTGAACATTAATTATAAGAAGGGAAACACCCATAATGTCGTTGATTGCCTTAGCCAACCATTGGTCATGGCGCTAATCACTGTGCTCGACTCCTCTGGGCACGAGACATTGGGGTGGCCACATCTTTACAAGAGCAATCCAGAATTCAACAACATATACAAAACACTCCTGGAAGGGAAGAAAGTTCCAAATTTTCACCTTCAGGATGCACTGTTATGCCACGTGGGACCCATATGTGTTCCTTCAAATGAGTGTGCCAAGATGATTTGGGAGGTGCTCTACAGTCTGGTCACTGGACATTTTAGAGTAGATAAAACTGTGGCGATATTGCAGAAGTATTTTTATTAGCCGAAACTTCATGAGGATGTTCGGAAGCACATTAGATCCTGCACTGCCTGTGCCATTTCCAAACAAACCATCAAGAATCAAGGCCTATATTCTCCTCTACCTACTCCTAATCGGCCTTGGGAATCTATTTCCATGGATTATATGTCAGGTCTTCCTTCTACTAAGCATGAAAACAATTGCTTTTTCATGGTGGTTGACAGATTCTCTAATATGGCGATCGTAGTGGCCTGCAAAAAGAGTATCACATCAGAGGCCACTGCTAAGCTCTTATTTGAGCGAGTGTGGGTACACTTTGGGATCCCACGGTCCATTATCTCAGATCGAGACAGGAGATTCTTGAGTGCATTTTGGTTAAGTCTCTCATCGATGTTGGATACAAAACTCACTAAGACCATGGCTTTCCATCCCCAAATTGATGGCCAAATAGAGGTTGTCAATAGGATGATCGTACACATTCTGAGCATGTACAATTAGAATCCTCCACACACATGGGATGAAAGTCTCCCCTATGTCCAACACAACTACAACAGAGCTCTCCACAGCTCAACAGGCCACTACCCCTTGCAAGTAGGGCTGGGATTTCAGCCGTTATGCCCCATTGACGTGGTCATACCATTTGTTGCCACTCAGGGAGATTCAGCTCACGTGTAGTTTGTGTAGGTTTTCATCCCATACAGAAATTACTTGCATACAAATTATAAAACACAGGAAATAAAAAACGCAACAGCATAACACATAAAACACATATACACAGATATTTTCCCATGGATCCCAAAACCAGGACTACTAGCTTGATTTTTCATTATGTTCTTATCAATGTTACAATACATATTTATACATGCCAAAGCATCCAATACCATGGACCGAAAACCATTGCGTCCAAAACCATGGACTGTAAAGCATCGCGTCCAAAACCATGTGTGAAAACCATGCACAAAACCATAGGTAGGTCTGCCCAACCTAATATAGGGTCCAAAAAAAATTTCCCTGGGGCACTGCCCCACCCCTCTCAAACCTAGTGGTGGAAAGAATATACCACAACCCAACATTCTCCAACCCTATAATGCCCATTGTTTCTCTACACCAAGAGAACTTCTCAGAGCTCACAAATTTTGTTAATGCATCTGCAGTGTTCTTCAAAGTGTCCACCTATACTAGAAACACCCTTTCGTCTTCTATAATATCCAACACAAAGTGATATTGAACATCAATGTGCTTTGTCTTTGAATGATAAGTAGGGTTCTTTGCCAAGAAAATTGCACTTTGGCTATCAAAGTCTATCCTTATAGCTCCTTGTACTATCCCATACTTGAACACAATCTCCGAAACCAAACTACTTCCATGCTTGGATGAGTGGTTGCCATGTATTCTGCCTCTGTAGTTGATAATTCCACTACAAATTATTTCGTACTCATCTAGTTGACTGCACCTCTAAATAGTTTAAACATATGCCCACTTGTAGATCTTCTCTGATCCCGATCTCCAACCCATTCTATATCAAGAAAGCCACGGATATCCAAAACGTTTTCCAATCCTAGTCTTCCTTGGTAGCACAAACCATAACCACTAGTGCCACACAAATACCTGAAAACCTACTTCACTGTTGTCTAATGCTTCTTTCCTGGTTTTGAAATAAACCTGCTTAATACTCCCACTACATGTGAAATGTATGGTCTAATACAGATGATTGTATACATCAGGCTACCAACTGCACTTGCATATGGAACACGGGACATTACCTCTTCCTCTTCTTATGTCTTGGGAAACTATTCAACAGATGACTTCACACCTACATGAATAGGAACCTTCACTGATTTACTAGCCTGCATATTAAACCTTTGCAGTATTGTCTTGAAATACCTCCTCTCGTTTAACCATAGTTTCCTCTTTACCCAATCTGTTTTATTTTCCATGCCCAAAATATATTTTTCAGCACCAATATCTTTCATGTCGAATCTGGAGGATAATTGGGTCTTCAAATCCTCGATAATTTCTTTGTCATTTCGAACTAGCAATATATCATCCACATACACGACAAGATAAATAACACGGTCACCAATTAATTTAAAATACACATAGTGATCTGCTTTCCTTCTAGTGAAGCCAAGTCCCTGTATAAATGTATCAAATTTCTGATACCACATCCTTGGTAACTATTTTAACCCATACATAGATTTCTTTAAATTTCATACCAATTCTTTCTTACCCTTCACCGCAAAGCCTTCAGGTTTCTTCATGTAGATCTCCTATTCCAGATCCCCGTGAAGAAATATTCTCTTCACATCCATCTGTCCTACCTCAAAATCAAAAGCAGCAATAACAGATAGAAGTAATCTAATAGAAGCTACCTTGGCAACAGAAAAACAAATATCACCGATATCAATTCCCAGCACCTGGGAATAACCTTTTGCTACCAATTGAGCTTTGTATTTCTCCACCTTTCCTTCTACATTTTTCTTCTTCTTGAACACCCATTTGCTGCCAATGGGTTTCCTTCCAACCGACAACTCCACCAGATCCCAAGCCTCATTTTTGTGCAAAGATGCCATTTCATCAACCATGGCCTCTTTCCAGAGTTTTCCATCCTCTGAATCTACTGCTTCCTTCATAGTTATGAGATCATCATCAGTAATAGATAAAGAAAAATTTGAACAGAGAGTAGATGGACTATACCTTTCTTGCTACTTTCTTTCTCGAACTAATCTTCTCACACCCAGAGTTTGTGGCTCTTCATCTTCTGATTCCTCCTCTATTGTAGAGCCTAATTCTTCCTCCTTTAGCTGAAACTCTATCTTCTCAGGTTCCTTTGATGGGACTTCATGTTTAATAACATCTTTCACCTCTCTGAACACCACATCTTAGCTATACACAACCTTCCTTGTTACCGGGTTCCAAAGCTTATAATGCTTTAAACCATTCGTATACCCAATAAAGATGCACTTTTCAGATTTACTATCCAGCTTCGTTCTTTTCTCCTTTGGAACTTGTACATATACATCACATTCAAATACCCTTAGATGTGAAAGAGAGGGTTTCTTACGAGTCCATGCCTCTTGTGGAGTCTTATCGTCAAACGCTGATGAAGGTGATCTGTTGACCAGGTAACATGTTGTCTCGGTCGCCTCTGCCTAGAATTCCTATCCTAACCTAACACCATTGAGCATGCTTCTTTCCCTTCCAATCAACATCTTGTCCATACTTTATGCAACTACATTCTACTTAGGTGTGTATGGATTAGTCTTCTACCATGCTATACCACACTTCTTACATAATTATTCAAATTTCTTACTACAAAACTCTCCACCGTTATCTATCCTCAACACCTTTATCTTCTTCTCTGTCTCGTTTTCCACTAGAGCATTAAATTCTTTAAACCTGTCAAAGACTTCAGATTTCTTCTTAAGGAAATATATCCATGTATTCCTTGAGAAATCATATATAAATGATACATAGTACACAAACTTACCCAATGATGGAACCTTCACAGGTCCAAACACATCACTGTGCACAATTTCTAATATTTGTTTCACCCTCTTACCACCAAATGGGAAACTCACCCGATTCTGCTTCCCATATACACAATTTTTCACATAAATCAAAATCTAGAGAGCTATTACTCATACCTTCTACCATACCTTTACCATGAAGTATTCAGAGTCACTTCTATCCAATATGTCCAAGATTTTGATGCCACAACATGGTCTTCTCTCCAGAGACCACTAGATTTTCTACTCCACTTTTAGGAACCACATAACTATTGCACCCATCAACAACAGTGCTACCTTACAGCTTGTATAAAGTTCCAATCTAAACTCCCCGCATCAATACCATTTCTCCCTCAATCATCTTGCAGGTATCCTTTTCAAACACTATTTTTACACCTGCATCATCCAGCTTCCTTACGGAAATCAGATTTCTGGCCAATGTAGGAATATGTTGAACACCCAAAAGTGTTATAACCCTTCCACCTTGCAACTTCAACTTTACTTTTCCATGACTAATGACTCTGGCCTTCATGTCAACCCCCAAGAAGACATCACCACTATAATATTTCTCATATTCGCAGAACCACTCTCTATGGGGAGTGAAGTGAAAGGATGCACCTGAGTCAATCAACCATGCCTCATAATTTGCATTTGTACTTGAAGAAGCCAAGTACACATCCCCACCTTCATCTAAGGTGGTTTTCACTTCTACAGAAGGAGCATCATCAAATCCCTTTCCTTTGTTATGTGCTTTAGATTTACAATCCCTTTTGTAGTGCCTTTCCTTTCCGCATTTCCAAAACACCACCTTTACAATTTTTCCTGGAGATTTAGATCCTTCTATAGATTTAGATCTCCCACTCGATGACTTATTTTTGTTTCTGTTCTAGGACCGTCCTTGTACAGAAAAGGCATCACCATTCTATCTCTCCATATTTTTTCATCTCATCTCCTCCGTCAGCAAGGATGAGACTATTTCATCAAACTACAATGTAGTTGCATTGCTACCTATTGCAATAACTAGACTATCCCACGAATCTAGTAGAGAACACAACAAATTGATGCACTTATATTCATCTGAAATTTCAATATGAACAGATAATAACTGATTTACCACAGTATTTAATGCATTCAGATGCTCTGTCACTGAGTCTCCATCTTTCATCCTAAGGTTATACAATTTTTCTCGTAGGAACAGTTTATTCACTAAAGAATTAGATTGGTACAAAGTCCCTAACTTGTCCCACAAAGCCTTCACCATGGCTTCCACTAATACATTCGACAATACTGAATCTGAGACACAATCGTATTGTGCTCTTTGCCTCCTGATCCAACTTCCTCCATTCTTCATCAAGCACTCTCGTTGGTTTAGTACCTGGATCTACTATGATCCACTGTTCTTTATCGACCAACAGATCCTCCATCTTGTCTTTCCACAACTCAAAACTCTGACCATTATATTTCTCGATCTCTATCTTTCCACTGCTTGCCATCTTCTCTCACGACTAGAATCGATCTCGCAGATCTCCCACTGAACAGGGTCTAACATAGGCCCAAGAGAAACCCCTCAATAACAAAGGCATCCCCTTGAAGACAAAACAGATCTGATACCAAATGTAGGTTTTAACCTTGTACAGAAATTACTTTCATATAAATTCTAAAACACAGAAAATAAACAATCCGAGAGCATAACACATAAAACACATATACACAGAGGTTTTCCCCTGCATCACAAAACCAGGACTATCACCTTGATTTTTCATTATGTTCCTTTCAATGTGACAATGCATATTTATACATGCCAAAGCATCCAATACCATGGACCAAAAACCATCGCGTCCAAAACCATAGACTGAAAATCGTCACGTCCAAAACCATGTGAGAAAACCATGCACAAAACCATAGGTAGGTCCACCCCACCTAATATAGGGTCCAAAAAAAATTTCCCCGGGGCGCTGCCCCGAACCTCGTAGAGGGGGGCTACCCCCCCCCCCCCCCCCCCAAACCTAGTCGTGGAAAGAATATAACACAACCCAACAGTCTGAAGCTGAAAGGGCTAAAAGATTCATTGAGAACATTCAACACATCTACCAATAGGTCCATGAAATATCGGACAAATCCAATGCTAAGTACAAGCAACGCCATGATCAACATCAAGTGCCACACAAATTCCAAGTGGGCGACAAAGTTTGGCTACATTTGCAAAAGGAGCGCCTTGCTCGACCCCATTAGAAGCTTCGCCTGCTCCGATATGGGCCATACACCATCACCAAGGTTGTAGGGGACAATTATTTCAAGCTCAACATCTCACCATTCCTTGGTCAACACCCATTGTTCAATGTAGATCGCCTTCGGCCATAGTTTCCACCATTGTTGGACACATCAAATATTGCACAACAACTCACACCAATAGAGCTCAACCAGAACTACATGGAATAGGCCACAATTAATCAGATCATGGACACATATATTAAGAACACTCAACGACAGAGAATACATCTATATCGAGTTGTCAAATTAGCCAAACTCCTTCACCAAGGCAAATGGCTCACTAGGGACCAAGTTCAGCAGAAGTTTCCTCATCTCATGGAGGAACTCAACAGAATGGGTACCATTGTTTTGAAAGGGGGGAGGACTGATCCAAGTGGATATTGGTGGCCACCTACCTATTCCACTTAGACCCTCTCCATTATTTCTTTCAGTTTTTCAATTTCCTTAATTGTAGCATAGCTTACAATTTTTGGAATTTCTTCGGGTCCTAAACTTCCAGAGCCATTTTGAGTCCCTAAACAATGCTTTTTTGGGAAAATTACTTCATTGATTACAAAGGTAAATGCATATCAAGTTGTATTCCTCAGAGATATATTTCCAACGAGGTTTCATACACGTCAAATGAAGATAATATGACCAAGTTATGACCCTAGGAAGTTGGCGTCCCAACTAAACTCGACGGGGCCCATCAACTCTTCGTGTAACATCTCCTTGGGTTAGGGTTTTGGTTGTTTAGGGTTTTCTCTTATTCTTCAATAATAAAAAATCCCTTGAGCCTCATTGTAACTCAGTTAAGAGGCATGTAGCTGCCACATCTCTTCTTAGATATAAGCTACCAAAACTCGAGCTACCTTATTTCCATTCCGTTTCTAAGCATAATTCAAAATTTTTCTATTAATGAAATGAAGTGTTTTTCTACTGCATCTCTATGTTTATGGGTATATCTATAAGTTTTTGCATTCCTGTCTAAGTTCATATCAGTTGCAAAGAAGGAATTCATGCAATAAAACTAAGAATTACAAGAGAACATTCACAACTAATTCAAAATTTATCCTAATCTGAGAAAATTCTTAAATGGTTTCTTTCCCAATGCAAAGGTATTGATACATAGAAGGAATATAGATTATATATGCATTTTTTCTCTGAAAATAATGTAGTATTCATCAATCATAACCTTTAACTAGATGTGTTCTCAAAGAGTTATGTTGGACACTTTACTATGTCAATTAAACAAGGATAAAATCTCTCCTCGTGCTGATGTCGACATCTGAATCATAAAAACAAATATCATTCTCTCAAAAATCTAGGATCAATTTCACATCAAAAATAATAATATTGTTCGTGAATCAAATCAAAACACTTCATGATCATACCCCTACTTTTTGATAAGAAACTATTATCTTCATCATTGAATCCTTGTAAACTGAAAGTAGATTTCGTTATGTAACAAATGAGATCAGAGTAAATAATGCACTGAGCTTCTAATATAAATGAGAGATGCAATAAGAAAACACTCAATATCTATACTTTGTCTTCACTATCTCAATTTACATATAGAATATTAATGTGTTGAATATCCATACACAATAATGCATTCCAACAAAGTAACCATACCATTTCACTCATCAATCAAACTTGTGCAATTTAACTTCAAAGCATAAAGGAGAAATATGAAATAAGGTTACATATTTCTACCAAATCACAATCTCACACTTATGCATTGATCTAAAGACAAACATAGAAAATGATAAGAGGTATGGGATAATGGACTAGTTGGTGGGCCCAAACCACCTAGCTCATTGCCCTTATAAATATTAAATCATGATCGCACAAGATTCAAAAAAATAAACATGAATCCAATACCAATTTATATTAATTCTAAAGTCTTTTTACGTGAACATCGAATAATGCAGAGGTTGGCTCCAGTGGCCCGTGCTAGGGATTATCCCATTGGACACACGATCTTAACTCCCTTTCTTGCCTATCAAATTCCGTGTCTATATAATTCCAATCTCCCTCTATAGTACAATGTCTTCCTATTTATAACAACAATGTCTCCTAATTATCTGGATTTGAAGGCTAAAGAGTGCATATAATTTTAGAGTTGTAAACCAATTCCTAGATAAAAATAAGGAGTTCCATTAATTTAGGGTTCCATATAAACATAATTACCACTACCAAGTCATGAAATCCTCACCATAGTATCCATGGGAATATCATGTTGTTGATAAACCTTGTGACTTATAGAAAATAGTTTGACTGAATTCTTTGACCTCCATTCTACACGTTATCTTGAAGACTTGAGCACCATTAAGGAAACAAAGCACCATTTTGAGCCTTTTTCCACAAAACCCATATGCTTATTTCATATCATGGAAGTTGGTTATATGAAAATCATGGAGATGGAAACATGATATGTATTCCATGAATAGGAACTATGAAGATGGAGTAGGAACTGTATTGTTCAAACACAAACTGTACACCTGTCACAAGGATAACATATTATTAGTGATATTTTCACACAAATCTCTTCAAATCATTAATGATAACATGTTACCTCTTAATGCATCTATAATAGTCCAAAAATGTATAGAAACGGATGATAATAACTACAAAAGACCAAGCGAATTCACAAGAGATCCTTAGCAAAAGGTGTGAAAATCTAGACAAAATGGAGGCTCAATAGTAATCCTTGTTTAGGAAAAAAATGGTATTTTTCTTGACTCGAACCATAAGTGTAACTACTTTCAATATTATAACTTCATTCTTGAAATTTCAATCGATAATTGAAATAGAGTGAATACTTAGTGCATTGTTGCTCACGTCATCACTTTTTTACTTATTCATATTATGGAGTTTTGATCTATTGAATATTGTCATGTGGCCAATAGGTGGTAATTATAAAACTAGTGATCAACATTCAAAATCTTGGACATTCATTTGAACTAACCTTATATAGGCATACATATCTTCCATGAGATTTTAATCCTTCTTTTGATTTTGGGATCTCGAGTTTTCTTTTTCTTATTATTTAATTTTTTTGTTGTTTAGGCTTTGGACACCTATAATCTCACTATTGTGATTTATTTTTGCTCTCATCTTGTAGCTCTTCTAAGCACAAAGTTGATAGCGAGATATGCTTTAGCTTTCCATTGTGTTTGCATTTGTTTTTGTGAAGCACTTGTATTGTTGACTATGTCTTGTTTCCACAAAACAATGATGTTTGAGTTACTTGCTAACTCTTTGTTTCCTTTATTTGTTATTCTCAAGGATGATATTTGGTTTTTATTTTTGTTTAATATCAAGCCTCTCAGGCCTTTTGTAGACATTGGGAAGTCAAGTTCTTTGTTGTTTCTTATTTGAATTTTTATTCATTAGGCTCTTGAACACCTACACTCTCGCAATTATGAATCCCATTTACTTCCATCTTCCAACTCTTATAAGCACAAAAATGACTTGAGAAGTATGCTTCGTCTCCTTGTTGTATCCCTTAGGAGTTGAAGTTTTTTGTTTTTTACTTTATTTTGTATACTTTAAGCTCTTAGACACCCACAATATTGTAATTTTGAATTTTCAGAGCTTTCATCTTGCAAATTTTCTAAGCACAAAGTTGGCAGAGAAATATTCTTTGGTTCCCCGTTGGAGACCTTGGGAGATCAATTTCTCTGTTGTTTTTTTATTTTATTTCTTGCTGTTACATCTCTTGGGCACCTTGATTTTTTCAATTGTGAATTTCCTTTACTTTCATATTGCAACTTTTCTAAGTAGTAGGATAAAGGAAAACCAAATCATTTGAGTTATATGTAGATAAAATCTAACAACCTAACCCCTACCATCAGTGGGGACTTGGATGGTTGGTAAATTTATGGTGGTTTTTGGTTTCCATAGATGTGTTATTTGCTTTTCAATTTTTTGGTGTTAGGGATGGATTATTAATTATTGTTTCATTACTTCTTTTTGTAAACTCCTTCCACCTACCCTTCTTATCTTTTGTTACATGTGATTTGCAAATGTTGATGCTCCCACAAAATTGCGTTGGATATGTTGATGACACTAATCGCAGTACTTGTAATCTGTCTTCCACAACTTGGGCTATCTATTCGCCCACTAATGAGTTGGTATCCCTGCATGGAATATGTCCTGGTAGAATGACAAATAGTATTGTAGCATATAGTGCAGTTAATGAGCTACTATCTTATGCCATTTCATGTGGAATTCATTATTTATTCATTAGAGTGGATTCTCAACTCATAGTATTACATTTAAATCATTTTTATTCACTTAGAAGCCCTACAATGTTAAGTATGTTTTACGGGTCCATCTCTTGGAAATATAATTTGATTATATTGAATACCAACATATTCCAAGACATTTAAACAAATTAATATAAGCATTGGAAAATTATGTATTAAATCAACATTTTCAACATTTCTTAAAAGGAAACAACAATGATTCACATATTGTACAAAATAAACTAAGAAAATAGGAGTACTTTTCATTAATCATAATGTCTATAAAAATTTTGAGTTTACAAAAAATTTCATGCAAGACATATGAGGCCTCGTGGCCTTTATCATCCAAACATGTCGATAGACCAAAAAACAAAATCTAACCCTATGACTAGAAACTAAGCATGATGATCATGATAGAAAATAATGACACGAGCCACTCATCATAATAAATGGCTAATCACACTAGGTACATATAATGTGTGTCTCTTGTAGCAGAGAGGAAAATCATCAATCCCAAAGTCAAGTATATCTAGAGTTAACCTCTCTAGGTTAGTCTCAAACTCGATCAGAGTTTCTATTGCCTCTAAATTGTGTGCTACATGAACTAGTTTCTCCTCACGTCTATCAAACTATTTCATTTTTGTCAATATAACTAATCTGACATATGCGTGATAAATTTATATGATTAGTATTTGATGAAAAAACCAAAAAAAGTTGAAAAATACAAACAGCCAAAATGATAATTTTTACCTATATCACGCCATCTCATTCCTATAGGGAGTGGAATGTCTAGATCACTTGTGTATTCCATACCCACATATGGGTAATCCTAAATCATGATAATATGTGGATTCAACCATCTCAAAGTTTTAGGAGTATATCTAACCATTGGACCTTCACCACCTCCATGGCGAGGCATCAATGTAACCCACTCCAACATATGAGGATCTTGTGGTCCTCCAATATCCATGGACATTTGTGGAAAAGGAGAGGAATCATTTCCAAAGTAAATTATATGAATAAATCACCATACCTGATGTTATTTAGTTTCACATTCTTTTCTCGGGTGATTTTTCCTTTGATATATGTAGCAACTCCTTCGCACCAATTAAACACACTAGGTTGCAAACACTATAGTGAAATATGCATTTGATATTTTGTGACAAGGTGAACTGTAGCGATTCCACACAGCCGATAAATGGTAAATTCAATGGTCCTCAGTGGAAGTATTTAGATGTCCTTAATATCAATTCTTCCACCCCTAAGTTTGGACCTAGGAAAACAATGTTGGGCTAAGTAAGTTTACGTTGCTTCATCATCCAACTTACAACAAACAATGAGATATCAGTTCCATGATGTGAGATGCATGCTAACAAATAGATATCATTGACATCAACGGTTAGTCTCTGATTTCCATTCCAAAAACACTTATCTTTGACATTCCAAGCTCTTACTAACCATCTCAACATATCTACTTGGGCTTTCATCCCTGGAATCATGAAATATTTGAGTAACCTTGACTTTCTCAATTCCTGCAAAGTAGCTATATCATTAAATGTTTGTACATCTTTATATTTATGCTCCCTTTCCCTCCATTCCATTTTGACACTTCAAAAACCTGGCAATAAAGATGAAAAATGTTTGGAATATGAACATATAATTTTTTTTGCAGTGAATGGTTTTCATTATTTTTCAGATGCCCTCATTTCCATGCAGAGTCGCCTTTTAAGGACAACACGCATTTGTGCGGTTGATCTTCACGAAGACTTCACAAATCACATTTTTTCCAATAGTTTAAAAATCAGACTTGTGCAGTCCAAATGATGACAGATTGCACAAACCTATGAGTGCACCCTATGTTGAATAACACTCTCAAAAACACAAAAAATGTCGTAAAAATGCAAAATTGAAACCATCAATACCAAGATCAAAGGATGATCTCTTACCTGGAGAAGACAACACATGAAATGGTTCACTGGTCCGATCACAATCTCCTGTTAAAGGTTTGGGTGAAGATTGAATTTCCAGAGCTTCCAAATGGTAGAAAACAAATTGTAAAATATTTTTTACTTTTTGACCTTTTATAAGTGAATAGACCTATTAAAATAATTTATTCTTCCTATAACTTCTAATTTCAAAATTTATTAATGTTTTTTTTACTATTTTTCAAGCAAATGTGATTATTTTTGGGTTTGAATGTGCAATTTACAGGGTTATTTATGAAAATCAATCATTTTAGCGATGAGTACACTTTTATCCCTTTTTCGGGCTCTTATCTATGAAAAAATGAAACCCTGGAGATACCCTTAATCTCTTTTCCAAGTCTTGAAATATGTAAATATTGTCGAGTATGCTTGTTTATTTCGAACTTGTTAAAGTAGACGAAAAATGTCTACTTAATATAGGTTTACCCCTTTTACATATCATGTAGACTATTTACGAAAAAGCTATAATTTAACTAATCATGGTCAAAAGAGTTTTCCCCTACATTATTTTACCCTTTCCTGGGCTTGAGAGAATATATTTACGGAAAAGGATATTTAGACTACACTTATGTTTTTCTCTTGGCTCCCTAAATATGAAAGACACCGAGCTTTAGTTTCTTCAGGCTCATTAAAACTTTACATTGAAATAATTTTATGATTTTTTTTTTCAAACCCTTTAAATTTGAAAACGACTTCGAGTTACCCCTTCATTGGACTCGCTAAACATAAGAAGTGTAGGACTCATCAATCATGACGAGACCAAACTACTCATTCCTAGAATTCATTAGAAATACTCTGAGGGATGATATTACAGGACCAACATGTGTTATACTCCTCAATCTTGGTTACAAACAAAGAGGTACTTACTAGTAATGGTGGTGGGGGGGGGTTGCGGTGGGGGGGAATTTGTAAGAAACATATTTTTTGTACTATAAAAGGAAAAATGTCACTCTTGAATGTGACACTTTGTCACCTTTGTATCTTAGGTTGGGAAACCCATTTTCTTTTCAATTCATCACACCTGATTGAAATTCTTCATATTAGTTTTGGTCTTATTTTTTGAGTCAAATGATTCCAAGTCAAAATATTGTGTCACCAATATGTTCAAGAGAAGGCCAACCTCAGTAAAAATTATAGTATAATTCATAGCCCTCTATCACATAGGCCATCCATGAGCCAGTCCTGAACCATTCCATTTTTTTCTTCAAAACTTGACATGAGTTTTGTGTCATAAGATCTCCAGTGATGGGTCACTTCCTATTGACATCAACTTATTATCTAGGAAGTTGACCTAGGAACCTCCTTTAGTACCTTGGATCTTGCTTACTTTAATGGCAGACTTTTCACCTTCGATCATAGGTTCTCATCATTGACCTTTCATCGTATTATTCAATGACTTTTCAAATTCAAGACATTCAATCAAACTTCATAGATTATACTAGGGTACCTTGAGAACCATTACCTTTATTGGTTTTTTCTCTTGCACCTGTTAATGGTTCACATCATTGAGTAGTAAATAGGTGGTTTCTACCATGTTCATCTTCGATACATTCACTCTCATGGTTAGATATGTACTATAGATCGATAAAGATGAAGACCAAGACCATGGATCTAGTTTCATCCGTCAAGGCTGCATAGAGTTTCAAGATATTCATGATTGTAAAGATAAATCCAGATTTGATGAATGCTTCCATACTATGTCTACTGTTTACATGGACCTTTGTATATTTCCATACTCATTCTTTGAGATACTTTTACTCTGAGTATGGGAATGCCCACCTCAGTGATGCTTATATGAAGATATTGTATCGTAAGCCTTAACTATTTACTTTGAAGTCTCCAACAAATTGCTACCTAATCTGAACTTTGTCATGATAAAGCACTTCAGTCCTCAAAGATCTTTTCTAACTTTTCACTTTAGGGGACCAATATGTTACACATAATTTTTCCACCATTAGGAAAATGACTGCCAATCTGGATCTCTCGCTATCCGATGAAGTTTTCCAAGCATTCCCCTACAATGTTGGCAGCAAAAAAGTCCCAAAGGCAACACAAATTCTGAATTATATTTCTAAAAAACCCATTTTTAACCACTTGCACAATTTCCCTAGGAATTACGTACACAACCGAATATTTTACCATTGTGTCTTATGCAACTCTACACATTGTCTTCCACTAAAAACTACACAAATATCTTAATGGAGGTGAAAATAAAAGGTGATTTATTGATTCCTTGTTAGAGGAATATTTCCCAAATGAAGGTCTCAACCCCCTATATACTTGGGCCTCATCCCTCTATTCATGGAGAAAACTCCCTCTATTTTTGGAACCCTAATCCCTCTGTTAGGGATCTCATCCCTTGAGAAGAGGATCTCAAACATCCTCCTCTTGGCCTATAAATTCAACATAGACCAGATGATGAAGGGGGGACTTTTGAATGTAAACTTATGCTATTGGAATAAGGTTGGAACTCTTGTCATCTAAGGGGAGGATTAGTGACCATTGGGAGGAGGAATACATCATTAAGGGTAAGGTTGTAATGCTTCTTCTTGTTCAAGATTGATACAATCATTGTTTCTTTCCTATTTTCACTTGTTTTGATGCTCTTTGTGAAATTCCTTTATCTTTTCCATAGTTTATAATTGAATATTGGTTTAATGTTGTGATATATGCTATGTTGCAATTTCCGTTCACTTTGTGTTTCACCTTTATCTATGTTATACTTTGATGCCTTGTTTGTTTCTAATTATACAGATCTTCCTTTGAAGCAACTCTCGCATATTTCATACTTCATTCTTCAGTTATAAATTAACGAAAGGTAGTAGTCACTTATCTGTTTATTACTAGATCTCTTTTGAATCTAGGGATATCACTCTTGTCTACAAGAGTGATTTGTTTGCCATAACAAATATTAATATATGGGATAAAAGTCCATTTGAAATCACATTGTGAGAATTTTTTTTGCAATGTTATATTACATTGCAATTTCTCCAACATTGAAATGTGACATTACAAAGTTAGTCAACCATATTTAATAATGTGGTTGACTAGGTTTGACAGTCAGCACTCTCCAACTTTAGTCAAACATAATAAATCTATGGAATGGTAGATAAATTTGTACAACATTGCAATGTGACAAACATGATCACAATGCTACATTACATTGCAATTTCTCCAACGTCACAATTCGAAATTAAAAAAAAAATTATTCAACCACATTTACTAATGTCGTTGACTATGTTGAACGATGTTTGACTATGTTTAACAATCAATACTCTTGAATTTTGATCAAACATAATCGCCTACTAATATCAGTTATTAATATTATTAATCAAACATAATTAATTACATTACCCTAACATAGTCAAACCAAGTCAACCATTATAGTTAATATTTAAATCGCAGACTGTGATTAAACATGGTCAACCTTATGTTTACTATATATAATTATAGACAACATTGTTTAGTTATAATTGTCCTCAGAAAATATAACACAACCATATTCAACTATAGTCAACAATGATTAACTAAAGTGAATCATTATCAATCGTATTTAACTAAAGTGATCCTTAGTTAGTCACAATTAATATTTTAAAATATATATTAATAATATTATTAATATTCAAAAGTTGACTAGTTATATTAATACTATTAAGATGGTTTTCGACAATAATCACATTGAAATTCATTTGTCAATGCATTTCAAACCAGCAAGTGTGGTTCATCATTAGGATGATATGAAGAATTAGATCATAGCCCCAAGTTAAATAGAGAGATCCATTATACAATGACTACTTTTGATCGAGGAAACAACTATAAAGGACAGGGTAACAACTACATTTGATTTGACCAAGAGACAGGGAAAGAAGTAAAAAATATTTAATTGATTCAATTAAACATTTAGTTTCTTACACCAATTCATTAATATTTTTATTTGTAACAAGAAAAATTGTTTATAAATAACTAAATGTTTTAAAGAACTTAAACTCAGAACCTAAGACCTAAGTATTTTTATATCAAATTTAATACTTTAAAACTACCCTAGGATTTGTATTATTATAGGACTATTATAAAACTAATAAATAGTTAGTTAATGACCTTAAGTTAACTCATTTATTTACTTTCACTATATATGTAACTACCTAAGTAATACAATAAGGGTAAATTATCAGAGAAATTTAATATAAATAATAAGTTAAATTAAATATTAAAGGTATCATGATCTAAAAGTTTATTAATAACCCAAAAATTAGTTAATAAGTTAATAATTTTGAACGAGCACACTTTCAGGTTGCTAAGATGAAGTCAAATCTTCCATTCCCTAAGAGATGTAGAGATTCCTCAATCATTCTTGTTTTTACCCAGATTAACCATCGCCTCAATATTCTTAGGAACCTTTATGACTTCCTGAAGGCTAGTTTTGTGTTATTGAGATCTGAAATTTGCAAGTCTAGGATAGTTCTTGATCATCTTTTGAGGCAGCTTATCTCTTTTCATATGGAGCTCTCTGGCTGTTTTTCCACCTCCCTATGGTCTAGGGTCGATGCTTGCTCTACGCTCAAGTCCCAGAGAATGAAAGATTTGTGGAAGCAGAGGTAGTCTGATAAGTTCTTGAAGTAAATACAAAGAGCATCTATTGCACTCGGAAAAATTTCATTCTCCTTAAGTAAGTCGTTCGGTAGCCGAGTTTCTATTCATAAATTATCGGCTCTTCAATCTTGGGTTAATGACCAACATCATATGGACTTCTCCCTTGCTAATAATTCAAATTCTTTAGGTTCTATCGAAATGGTTGGCTGCCCTTTACTCTTTAACCCATACCCAAGTTCTTCACTGGTTGTTTCGAAGCTTTCCAATACAAAACCAAATTTACAGTTTAGTGATCAGATCACTCCTCAAATCCCTCCAATTCTAGCCCCCGATTCTAGATGTCGCTCCACTGGCAGGTTGACTGAGCTCAAAGGTATTAACCTTCCCAATGAATTTCTGAATGAATCCCATGGTTCTGGTGCTCTAGCCATTCAAAATCAGTCATAGTCCCGTTTCTGTCCTCTCTCCCCTCTTTCAACCCTTCTTGTAAGACCCCTGGGTCATCACTGCACATTGGCAAGTCAGGCGTGCACGGTGGGCACGTTTAACAAACAAGTTGGGCATGAGTCATCATGGGCACGTGATGGGCGAGACAAGTTGGTCTCATAAAACCAACGATTTTGCAAGGGCACACCTGACAAACGATCTAGGCCAACTGAACGAACCACGGGCGCATCGATGACATGAGTTGTGACAATGACTAAGTGTGGGTGGGGGAGCTGGCGATTTTATATGGGGTGAGAAACCAAGTATGTGGGTGCCCCTACGCTTAGGCCGATGGGTGAAAATATGTTAAGTGGAAAAATGGTGGCTCAGCTTGGTGGTAGCAAGCCCCCACCCATCGACGACAAAACACATAAGAACATGGTGGTGAAGTGTGGAAGGGAATTCAAGTCATTCCATCCAACCAAGAAAAGGGAGTCCAAGTTTAAGGGGCGGACATCCTTAGTGAGGTGCAAGAATATGCCTGCATAGTTGGAAAAATAGTGAATAGAGAGAAGCATAATGGAAGGGCTAAGTTTGGTGGTAATCGCACCACAGGTAGGCGAGCTGGCCAACTTTAGGCAGGCAGGTGGGTGAGCAAATGCAGTTGGGTAGACAGGTGGGGTGAACCTCAGGGCATTTGACATGATGGAAAACAAACGTTTGTGAGTTGAAGTGTGGGCACTGTAGCAAGCTGGGTAGGGAAACCCAGGTAGGTGGTGCACTCGTGGCCTGCTGAACAGGGAGTCAGGTAGGTGACCTTGGTGGGCTCTGCGCCTACATTGAGTTTTCATAGGAGTTGGGTGAGGTGACTAGGAAGCATTTGAACAGAGTGTTGGACAGCACATGGACATGATGGTGTGGTGTGTTGGGCAGGCCTGCACGGTGCAGTGACTGAGTTAGGTAGACCAGCTGAGCTACATAGTAGTCGTTCTATTGTAAAATTTATGAACTCATTCGAGTTTGTCTCCTGAGGATTTTTATAAAACAACATTTATAAAAATATTTTCATCTATACTTGTGTATTTTGTCTCTTTCATGGTTGAGCGTATTAATGTTTATTCCACACATTAATATGTAAAAATGATGATTGATATGAATGTTAGACGTAGTCCAGAAAATAACTTAGAAGATAAAATGCTTAAGTGTTTAGCCAGTGCTGCACGTAGACTAACTCGTGAAAAAAGAGTTAGGGGGGTGACAGATGGTATCAAAGCAAATTAGAGAGACCAGGTATGTATGCATTCTCAAGTTTTGGACAGGAAATCTTGGATTCACAGTTTGGGGTTCCTAGACTTGGTGGTTCATGGCAAGGCCATCCAAGAATTGGTGGACATAGGTGCCACACATAACTTCATGACTACACGGTTAGCGAAGGAGGTTGGGTTACAAATTATCCCTTTGGATGTGGAGGTCAAGGTAGTGAACTCAAGGGCTAAAGTGATTGGATTGGTACACGAAGTGCCAGTTCGAATTGGAGACTGGTAGGGTTGGTTGGACTTCACAGTGATGGATATGAACGACTTTGACATGATATTGGAGAAGGATTTCTTGAAGGGCAATAGAGTGGTTATTGTTCCCTTGTCTCATGAGATTATGTTGATTGGAGGCTCACGAAGTTGGACTTTGCCTACTCATAATAAAAGGAAGGAAGTCAAGGTGCAACATGTTTTTGCACTATGTTTGGAGAAGGCTATGTGGGAGTCAAATGTAGAGACATATCCGACAGTCATCAGAGAAGTTAACAGCGATGATGGAGTGGGGACGCCTGCTCTAGCTGAAATTTCCGAGGCGTTGGCCAAGTATGCAGATTTGATGCCTGATGAGCTACCAAAGAAACTTCCACCAAGGCGTGCAATGGACCATAGAATTGAGCTAGAGCAAGGGAAGCAACCTCTGACAAAAGCTCCTTATCGGTTGTTAGGACCGGAGTTGGAGGAATTGAAATGACAATTGAAAGAGTTGACTAATGCAGGTTTCATAAGGCCTTCGAGGTCCCCATATGGAGCTCCAATATTGTTCCAACATAATAAAAACACAAGCGAGCTACGGATGTGCTATGATTATCGTGCTATCAACAAGAAAACGATAAAGAAAATGTATCTAGATTGCTTCAATAAGCTTGTGAAAGTCGAGTGTTTTCAAACTAGATTTGAGGCATGGGTACTATCAGGTGTGGATAGAAAAAGGAGATGAGAGGAAAACACAATTATGATAGGTTATGGAAGTTTTGAATTCCTTGTTATGCCATTCGAGTTGTGCAATTATCCTGCCGCATTTTTCACTTTGATGAATGATGTACTACGTCCATATTTGGATTCGTTCGTAGTATTATACTTGGACGATATCGTGGTGTATAGTGATAACATGGATGATCATAAGAAACACTTGGCTTTGGTATTCAAGGCACTGAAGAAGAGTTAGTTGTAATTGAATAAGTCAAAGTGTATGTTTTCCCACATTGAGATTCCATTCCTTGGGCACATTGTGGGTCAAGGGCACATACAAATGGAGCCAAGTAGGGTGAAGGCGATAGAGGATTAGGCCAAGCCAAAGAATTTCCATGATATGAGGGTGCTTTTGGTGATGATCAACTACCATCAGTAGTTTGTAGAGGGGTACTCCAATGTGACCTTGTCACTGATAGACCTTTTAAAGAAGGATAAGCGATGGAATTGGATAGAGAAATGTCGTATGGAATTTGAATACTTGAAGAAGAGGATGGTTTCACCACCAATACTGAAGTTACCTGACTTCAAGAGACCATTTGAGGTACACAGAAATGCTTCAAATTTTGCAATAGGAGGATTCCTTCTGTAGGAGGGACATCCGCTGGTGTATGAGAGTCGGAAGTTGCAAGATAGGGAAGAAAGGTATTTAATTCATGAGAAGGAGATGACTACAATCATCCATTGTTTGCAGGTATGGAGGCATTACTTGATTGGGAAGCCTTTTGTTGTCAATACTGACAATGTTGCAGTGAGTTATTTTGCATCACAACCGAAGCTGTTAGCAAAGCAAGCTTGTTGGCAAGACTTCTTGGTAGAGGTCAACATGACTATTGAGTATAGGACGGGTAGACTAAATGAAGTTGCAGATACCCTTAGCAGGAAGGGATAGTTAGCCGCACTTGAGGAGGACGAAGACCAGGCAACATGAAGTAGGATTCAGGTAAAAATGATTAAGGAGATGCAAAATAAGCTCAAAGCGAGCATTGAGACGATACTCAGGTGCCGAATATTATGAAGTATATAAATGAGGAGAAGACGCGAAATTTTTTTCTTTGAGATGGAGTCTTATTCTTTGGGAACCAACTTTATATTTTGAAGACGTCTGGACTTAGGAGACACCTTTTGAAGGAGTGCCATGATTCTCCATGGGTTGGCCACCTAGGGAAACATCGTTCCTTAGCATTTTTTGAAAGAGGGTTATTTTGGTAGAAGATGAGAGATGATGTAGAGGAGTATGTGCACACATGTATTATTTTTCAGCAGGACATATTGGACACCTAGAGGTAGGGAGGATTGTTACAGCCTTTACCGATTCCGGAGAGACCAAGGATGGGTTTTTCGATGGACTTGATTACTCAGTTACCAGCTGCAGGGGTATAATGGTATTATGGTCGTGGTTGATCGTTTTTCCAACTATGTCGTCTTCATTCCAATGAAGATACCTTGTGGAGCCAAGAAGATTGCAGAGTTGTTATTTAAGAACATAGTTAAGTATTGGGGAATTCCATTGAACATTATGTCAGACCAAGATCCACGATTTACAGGAAGATTTTGGACCACATTATTCAAGCTAGTTAGAACAAATTTGTTAATGAGTTTGAGTTACCATCCACAGACAGATGGGAAAACTAGGGTGAATTAATGCATTGTTGGAGGACTATTTGAGACATTATGTGACAGCTTATAAGAAGAATTGGCCTGAACTCTTTTATGTAGCTTAGATCACCTACAACATGAAGAAGAGTTCCACAACAGGGTATAGTCCATTTTAGTTAGTTAACGGAAAGTTTCCAATTGCTCCTCATACTGTATTGACGAGAGGTTTCTTGAGGAGTACTCATGCGAAGAGCTTTATGATAGCAAGGGAGGAGGATAGTTAGGAGACGAAGGACTCACTGTGGAGGTGGAAGAAGAAGATTGCAAAGTACGACAGAAAGCTATGGAGGATAGTTGGATTGTTGAGGATTTCAATGACTTCCAGTGGGGGAGGAAGTAAGGCCCTCGAGTCATCATCACACATTGGTGAGTCGGGCACGCACAAAAGAATGTGTTTAACTGACAAGTTGGGCACGAGTCATCATGGGCGCGAGATGAGAGAGAGGAGTTGGTCACACAAACCCAAATAGTTGGTGGAGGGTAGGCCCGACCCATAAGCTTTGCCAACCGGACGAGCCATGGGTGCACACATGAGATGAGTTGTGAAAAGGTCTAAGTGTGGGCAAGCGAGCTGGCAAGTTTATATGGGGTGTGAGACTAAGTATGTGGGTGCCCCTACACTTGGACCGATGGATGAAAATATGTTAAGTTGCATAACATTGTGTCGGATTGGTGGTAGCAAGCCCCCACCCATGGTAGATGAAGCATATAAGAACATGGAAGTGAAGTGTGGAAGGGCATTGAAGTCATTCCATCCCTTCAAGTGAAGGGAGTCTAAGTTTAAGGGGTGGACATCCTTAGCGAGGTGAAGGAATGTGCCCGCACAATGGGTGAAATAGTGAACAACGAGTAGCATAATGAAAGTGTCGAGTCGAGTGGCAGTCGCACTGCAGGAAGGCAGGTGGGAGAACTGTAGGCAGGCAAGTGGGCAGGAAAACCATGGGGTGAATTACAGTGCAGACATATGTTTGTAAGTTGAATCATGGGCACTGCGGCGAGCTGGGAAGGACGACCTGGATGGGTGGTGCGCATATGGCTAGTTGAACAAGGAGTCAGGTAGGCGACCCGGGTGGGCAGTGGGCCCATGGTGAGTTTGCATGGGAGTCAGGTGAGGCGACCAGGCAACATTTGAAAGAAGTGTTGGAGAGCACATGGGCATGGCGGTGTGGTGCATTGGGAAGGCCTTGTCTCCTAAGGATTTTTATAAAACAACATTGATAAAAAGATTATCATATATACTTGTGTATTGTGCCTCTTTCATGATTGAATGTATTAATGGTTATTCTGCACATTAATAAGTAAAAATGACGAAAGATGTGAATGTTAGGCATAATCCATAAAATAACTTAGAAGATAAATTGTTTAAGTGTTTAGCCGGTGCCACACATAGACTAACTCGTGAAAAAAAATTGGGGGTGTGACACTTCTGGTCTATGCTGCATTAGCCAACCTTCCTTCTGCCCTTCCAGCATTGATCCGTCTGGTCCTTCTTTCTTTCCTTCAAATCCCGTTAAGACCCATTCTTCGTTCATCGATGCTAAGTCGTGGTCCCTAACCCTAATGGTCATCGTAAGCTAGGTTCAGATATTGATCCTTATTTTATTAGTTTTGATAAGTTAGATGAGTCATTTGACCATAATGAAGAGGTCCATTTGGATTTTGGTAATATGGTTTCAAATAATAATATTAACAACAATAATAATAAGATTATTGTTATTAATAATATTAATAATAATAATATTATTATTATATGTATGGATAATATGATAAATAGACATAATAATAATAGTAATTTGAAATGCACAAGTAATATTATTAACAATAATGGTAAAAAAAATAAAAAAAATAATAATATAATTTTGGATAATATGATAATCAGAAATAATATTAATTTGAATTTGAAATACATAAGTAATATTATTAATAGTAATGGTAAAAATAATATGGACAATAACATTAATGATAATAATTAAAATTTAAGTAATAATGAAAAATGTAGTCACAATATTAATAGTGATAATCAAAATAAAAATAAGGTGCTTAATCTATCTAAGTTTTCTTTACCAACTTCAGTCTATAGTCTTCTTGAGAAGGGATTAAATTTTGCCCTTGCTCCTAGAAAAATCCTTGTGGAAGACATTATGTGTGACATGGAGTTTGGGATCAGGGGATTACCTGATAACATCGAGGAAACTATCATGCAATATTGCATTTTCATCCTCAGAAAAGCAAAGCCCCCTAGGAGCAATATCAACAAGGATGAATTAATGCCGTTAAATCCTTGAACCAAAACAAGGACATCATTGTTCTTAAACCTGACAAATATGGGTCTGTTATTATCCTTTACAGAGAGGATTATCGAAGGAAAATGTTGGATCATGTTCATTATTGTGGAAGCTATAAAAAACTTAGTAGAAATCCCCTAAAAAGGATCTCCAGAAAAGTCGTTCTTGCTATAAAGTCGAGTAGCTCTGTAGGTTCCTTTTGCCACAAGCTGATTGAGAGTAGCCCCGTCACTTCAAGGATCTATGGGCTCCCAAAGATCCACAAAGAGCGCCCCCCCCCCCCCCCCCCAAATACCAATTTTCAATACCATAGGAGGACCAACCTACCTCCTAGGCAAATACCTTGATTCTAACCATAAACCCCTCGTTGGCCTCATAGAGTCATTCGTCAAAGACTCTGCTTCGTTTATCAATGATTTAAAGAGGATAAAGTTGAATCATGGGGAAATTCTTGTGAGCTTCTATGTTGTTTCCCTTTACAGTTTAATCCCTATCCATGAGGCCATTGAGGTCATCAATTGACTCATTAACCCTAATACCGCTTCCACTTTTTTTCTGCTTTGAAAGGGAATTCCATGAATAGACACGTGGGGTGGCCATGGGCTCCCCCCATTCCCAGTTGTTGCTAATATTTTTATAGAAGAGTTTGAATCCAAGGCTTTGGCCTCGGCTCGTCTCCTACCCAGGCTATGGAAGAGATTTGTGGATGACACCAGTATAATCTGGTGCCATGGCCAAGAAGAGTTAGATATTTTTTTCCAACATCTCAATAATCAATATTCCTCCATAAAGTTCACTTTGGAGCATCAAATTGGTGGGTGCTTGCCTTTTCTTGATGTTATCATTTCAAAGAATGATGACAACTCTTTCTCCCATCACGTATTCAGGAAGAAAACTCATACTGAGCAGTATCTTCGTGCCAACTCCCATCATTTCCCTGATCAAAAGTTGGGTGTTCTCAACACACTAGCTACTCTTGCTCTAAGAATCTCTAATGCAAAGTCTCTTGATAAAGAGAAATCCCATCCCCTTAATTTTTTTGTTAACAATGGATATAGCAAGCACCAAGGGCTGAAAGCCTTCCTTAAAGCTATCATAGGTCTGAAGGTCAAGGAAGATCCCAAAGATTGGTTTTCAAGGGTTCATATCCACTTCATCAAGGGACCACTGACAATATTTCTATAATCCTTAGGAAGCACAATGTTCCCTCAATCTTTAAACCCCTTAACACCATTTGTAGTTCCCTAAGGTCTGTTAAAGACCCTGTCGACCCCAAGGTCATGAGAGGTGTTTATGTCATCCCTTACTCCTGTGGGACTCCCCATGTGGGTCAAATGGGGCACTCCATTAATCAGAGGATTCATGAGCATGCCGCCAACATCAAACATGAGAGGACCCGGTCTTCATCCCTAATTGAACACGCAGAGAAGATAAAGCATCATATATATATGGAAGAGGCCCATGTTATCGCTAAGATTGCTCCTTTTCATTACCGGAAATTTAGGGAGGCCATTGAAATTGAAAGAAGACCAAGAAATCTTAACAAAGATGATGACTGGAAGATTAATAGTTTCTAGATCCTCACCCTTTGCCCCTAGCCCGCCCCACCCCCCCCCCCCCCCCCCCCCCCCCCCCCCCCCCCCCCCAAACCTTCCCCCCTACTTGGTTCCATTTTGGCCTTTTTTCTATCTACTTTTTTCTCCCTTGTCTTCGAGATTGTTTATTTTTCCCTTTATTACCTTCGCTAGTGTTTTGATTCTCATTAACTTTTTATTTCTTTATTATTTTTAATATTTTACTCTTATTAATCAATGGTTACTAAAGTCTCCCTCTTTTCATTTTATTAGGTTTAATTTCCTATAGTCTAACACTTTATCTATGTTGTATTATTTGTAATATTTATAAAACTTAAATATAGAATTATTAAATAATTTGTGGGTTATGAATAAATTTTTAGGCCATAATACCTTTAATATTTAATTTAACTTATTATTTATATTCAATTTATCCGACAATTACCCTTATTGTATTACTTCGGTAGTCACATATATAGTGAAAGTAAATAAATGGGTGAACTTAAGGTCAGTAACTAACTATTTATTAGTTTTATAATAGTCATATAATAATACAAATCCTAGGGTAGTTTTAAAGTATTAAATTCGATATAAAAATAATTAGGTCTTACATTCTGAGTTTAAGTCCTTTAAAACATTTAGTTATTTATAAAAAAAAATGTTTGTTACAAATACAAATATTAATCAATTCTTGTAACAAACTAAATATTTAATTTAATAAATTAAATCATTTTTATGTCGCTTGGTTAGTCAAATGTAGTTGTTGCCGTGTCCTTTGTAGTCATTTCCTTGGTCAAAAGTAGTTGTTGTATGACGGATCTCTCTATTTAACTTGGGGCCATGATCTTATTCTTCATCTCATCCTCACGATGAACCACACTTGTTGATTCGAAATGCCTCGACATATGAACTTCAATGTGATTATTTCCAAAAACCATCTTAATAATATATATGGATCACATAAGCCTAAATTCAACAATATTAATACTATTAATATTAATATTAGCTATATTATTATTAAGATATTATTGAATATAATATTGATAGTTGACCAAGATCAAACTTGGTAAACTCTATAATATTAATATTAATAAAGTTGAATGATAAGAATTATTATAATAATAAGGTTCACTTTATGAATGATATTTAATTACAGTGAACCATGGTTGTCTAAAGTCATGTCAATCTTATTCAACCAAGGTGAACCTGAGTCCATGACATTTAATATTTAAAAATGTTTAATTTTGATAATATTAATAAAATTGACTAATAATAATAATATTATTAGTAAAGTTGAATATATTAATATTATTATTATTATTATTATTTGATGTTGACATCATCATCCTTATTATTACATGATTAAATACATCATTAATAGTTGATCATTATTAAATGTGGTAAACCATATAATAATTTAATAGGTTTACCAGACTTATTTACAATCCCGAAAGTAAATAATATTAGGGTTTGTGAATAATGATTAATACTTAATAATAATATTATGATTTGTGAATAAAGTTTAATAATAATAATAATAATAGGATTTGTGAATAAAATTTAATATTTAGTAATGTTTAATAATGATAAAAATAATAATAAAGTAGCAGTAATGTTGACGAGTATTAATATCAATATTTATTTTAATATTAAGATGACAAATTTTTGGTATTATTATTATATGACTGAACATATTATTAATAGTTTATGATGATCTAATTTGTCAAGTTTATGTTTACCACATTCAACGAACATCAACATTGCTCATTCATAATCATTCTTAACCAACATAACTAGACTATATTTAATTATAGTCAACTTCAACTAAGGTCAACCCTAATAGGTCAACCTTGGTCACTCATAGTCATAGTTAGGCCATGAACTAGCACAATCACAATAGTAAATGTGGTTGATATAGCAAAAGGCTTCTTTAATATAACCAAAAATACTATTGCAACACAAAGAATGTATATATTTACTTGATTAACCAGGCACAAAAAGCTTATGGGTCAACTTTAACTTAAAAAAAGAAAAAGAATTGTAATTCAATGTTATAAATAATAATGAGCAACCTATTATGGGCGAACTTATTAGAACAAGAATAATCTCAAATCCCTAGAAAATTGGTGGGTGCGGGTCTAATTTTTTAAATTTATTAAAAGTAATGGACCATTTTGATAAATAAAATATGCTTATATATAAATAAATTTTATAAACAATAATGAGGAACTTATTAGAATTGGAATAATCTCAAATCCGTAGGAAATTAGTGGGCGGGGAGCACGAATCTATTTTTTTTTAATTTATTAAATTTAAAAGTAAATGCAACCTAAAAACCTTTTAATTCACGAGAGTAGTTGATAAGGTTTGAATTTATTAAATTTAAAAGTCAATGCAACCTAACAAACTTTTTAATACACCAGAGTAGTTGATAAACATTAAGACTAAGCATATGTTGAGCATATTCCCTTGAGAATCAATCTAAGCCCTCAATTAAAAAAAATAAAAATAAAAAAGTCAACAAATCCTCATCCATCTTAATTTTAAATGAAAAGCCTTTGGCAGTTATACAAATTTAACTTAAATACTTTATTTTCTCTCCTTATTCTAATTGAAAACTTTCTCTACTCTATTCCAGTACTACAATTTATTCCATTTCAATATTAATTTGATATTATATTATAAATCTTTATAAAATTAAATAAAACTATTATTTTATTACTTAATTTATATTATATTATATATATATATATATATATATAATATATATATATATATATATATATATATATATATATATATATATATATATATATATATATATATATATATATATATATATATATATATATATATATATATATATATATATACATGGTTTTGTACTCTGCGTAATCAAAATAAACTTTTTGTTGTTGTATTGAGGCTTCTGCCATCCATATCAAGTTTATGAGAGATTCTTCGGCGTAAATCACATGATATTTCATTTGTCGATGCGTTTCGAACCAACCAGTGTGGTTCATCGCCAGGACAAGTTGAATGAAAAGATCAAGGAAAGCAAGTTAAATAGATCGCTAGGACAAGTTGAATGAAAAGATCAAGGAAAGCAAGTTAAATAGATAGAGAAGACCTCCAACGGCTATATTATGACAACAACTAGATTTGACGAGTTAGTTAGGACAAGAAAATAACCATTATTAATCAGATAAGTTACCCCATTTAGCTATAAAATGGATCCCTTCATTTTATTTATTTATTTATACTTTTACCATTTTAAATATGTATTAAAATAAATTAACTTAGTTAATAAAGATTTTATATCTAAAAATTAGAGTATTAGTTATAAAGGAAATTAAATATATAAAAATATAATTCAAAGGGTTGTTTCGTACCCTTATTTATAAATAGATATTAAAATAAATCAATTCTAAACTAGTTTAATTTAGAATGATAATTAATTTATAAAAGTTAAAAAATATAGAGTAATTTAAGGGTAATATAATAATGATATTATAAATAAAAATAAAATAATTCAGAAAGTGATTAAAGTTACCCCCGTTAGTTATAAAATGGACGCCTTATAAATATGTATTAAAAATAAAATAAACTAACTCTATTTTATATCTAAAAGTAGAGTATTAGTTATGAAAGTAATTAAATATATAAAAAAATATAAGTGAAAGGGTTGTTTCATACCCTTATTTAAAATAAATCAATTATAAACTCGTTTAATTTTAGAATAATAATTAATTTATAAAAGTTAAATAAATATAGAGTAATTTAAGGGTATTATAATAATGATATTATAGATATATATAAAATAAAATAATTCCAGTTAATGGTAAGTGATCCAAGTTAATAAACCTCAATATTAGCGTCGTTAGTCATAAAAATTATAAATATGAATAATCAGTTATATTTATATCGAAATGGGACTGTTTTAAACACAAGGTAAATAAATTAATTAAAAATATATCAATTTCCAAATTAATATTTACAAAAGTTAATGTATAAATATTAAAGTAATTTTTAAGGGTTAAGATTATCAAAGATTCATTACTAGACTATTATCTTTATTAACATAAAAAACACCACCACAGGCCACAAGAGAGAGTAAACCAGGGGAAACCTACAAAAAACTAAACAAGAGGAGGAGAAGACAGGAAGACAACGACTAGGAGGAGAGGGCTAGGACCCAACAACTACTTATCTTCCAGCCATCCTCCCTATTGAGATTGTTCGGTCTTTTTTCAATCTCAAGCGCTTCCCTAAATTTCCAGTGATGGAATTGGGACACTCCAGCAATAACACTAGCCTCTTCGATACAGAAATGATGATTGAAAAGCTCCACATGCTCCGTTAAAGCATAATACTTGGCCCTCCTATGTCTAAGGTCAGCTACGTGCTCACTAATCCTTTGATTAATGGAGCGACCAGTCTCACCAATGTAGGGGGTCCCACATGAACAAGGAATAATATAAACCCCTTTCATGTCCTTGGGGTCGATAGGATCCTTCACTAATCTGAGGGACTTACGAATGGTGTTAAGAGGTCTAAATGTCGAGGGGACATTATGCTTCTTAAGAATCCTCGCAATCCTATCCATGGTCCCCTAAAAAAACGGAAGATGGATACCAGGAATCCTCTCCTTCTTTTCCCTTTTAGTGAAATAATTCTTAGGAGCTTTGAGGAAAGCCTTCCATCCCAAGTGCCTACTATAACCATTCTCAACAAAGACATTACGGAGATGGGATTTCTCCTCCTCGAAGCTCTTTCCATCAGAGATCCTTAAGGCACGAGTGGGAAGGGTGTTGAGAACCCCCAACTTCTGAGCTGGGAAATGGTGGGAACTCGCATGAAGATATTGCTCCGTATGAGTTTTCTTACAAAACACTCCGTGGGAGAGTGAACCATCACTATTCTTAGAGATAATAATATCAAGGAAAGGGAGGCAACCATCGGTTTCTTACTCCTTGGTGAACTTAATGGCCAAGGATTGACAATTGAGATGATCGAAGAAGAGGTCTAACTCCTCTTGACCATGAGACCATATGACATTAGTGTCATCCACAAATCTCTTCCAAAGTTTAGGCAGGAGGAGAGCTAAGCTAAGACCCTTGGATTCAAAATCCTCCATAAAAAGATTCGCAACAACACGGGAAAGGGGTGAGCCCATAGCAACCACACAGGTTTGCTCAAAGAACTCTCTTTCAAAACTAAAAAAGGTTGAAGTGAGGCAGATCTCCACTAACCGAGCGGTATCAGGATCGGTTAGACGGTTGATCACTTCCATGGCCTCCTTTATAGGGATGCAAGTGTACAGGGAAACAACATCAAAACTGACCAGAATGTCCCCAGAGTCTAGTTTAATGTCCTTGAGCTCCTCAATAAAGGAAGCCGAGTCTTTAACGTAGGACCCTGTATGACCAACTAAGGGCTTAAGCTTTAAGGCGAGGAACTTAGCTAGAAGATAGGTAGGACCACCAATGGTGTTGACTATGGGTCTAAGGGGAGCTCCATCCTTATGAATTTTAGGGAGACCATAGATTCTAGGAGTGATCGGATTGCTCTCAATGAGTTTATTGTGCAGGGGACCCACCGAGTTACTGGATTTTATGGCAAGGGCCACATTCCTGGAGATCTTCTTTAACGAGTTTTTGGGAAGCTTCTTATAGCTACCACTATTATGAAGATGCTCCAGCATTTTAATGCAGTATTCAACCTTGTTAAGAATAAAAACAACCCCACCTTTGTCAGCTTTCAGAACAACAATATCTTTGTGCTAATTTAAGGATCTTAGGGCTTCAAGTTCATCCCTACTAAGGTTGCTCTTGGGAGGCCTAGCCTTCCTCAGGACAACAACACAATCCTGCATAATAGTGTTTTTAATACTATCAGGTAAACCACAAATCCCATATTCTATGTCACAAATAATGTCATCAACCGGGATCTTCTTAGGGGCCAAGGAAAAATTTAATCCTTTGCCTAAAACCTTAAAAACAGAAGGGGGAAAGGAGAAATTAGACAAATTAACAACCTTCTTATTACTATGAGAAGGAGGGGGAGTAGGATTAAACTTAACTAAACTATGATTCTCATTAGAAGAAGTGTTAAGAACTTTTAACTTATTGAAATTATTAATGATCCTACTATTACTATCAATGTCATTAGTTATGTCATCCTTTTTATTGTCATTATTATTTACAATAATACCTTCATTATTTACATAACCATTGTCAATATTATCAACCCTATTCTTATTAATATCATTATTATCATAATTATTATTATCAATATTACTATCATTAATAATACTATTATTATAATTATTATTATTAACAATATTATTATAATTATTACTATTAATCGGATAGGATTGCAAGGATTCTTAAGAAGCATAATGTCCCCTCGACATTTAGACCTTTTAACATCATTCGTAAGTCCCTCGGATCAGTGAAGGATCCTATTGACCCCAAGGACATGAAAGGGGTTTATATTATTCCTTGTTCATGTGGGACCCCCTATATTGGTGAGACTCGTCACTCCATTAATCAAAGGATTAGTGAGCACACAGCTGACCTTAGACATATGAGGGCCAAGTCTTCTGCTTTAGAGAAGCATGTGGAGCAAACCAATCATCATGTCTGTATCGAAGAGGCTAGTGTTATTGCTAGAGTGTCCCAATTCCATCACCGAAAATTTAGGGAAGCGCTTCAGATTGAAGAAAGACCGAACAATCTCAATAGGGAGGATGACTGGAAGATAAGTAGTTTCTGGGTCCCAGCCCTCTCCTCCTAATCGTTTTCTTCCTGTCTTACCCTCCTCTTGTTTAGTTTTTTTGTAGGAATTGATATATTTTTAATTAATTTATTTACTGTGTTTAAAACAGTCCCATTTCGATATAAATATAACTAATTATTCATATTTATAATTTTTATAACTAATGACTCTAATATTCAAGTTTATTAACTTGGATCACTTACCATTAATTGGAATTATTTTATTTTATATATATTTATAATATCATTATTACAATACCCTTAAATTACTCTATATTTATTTAAATTTTATAAGTTAATTATTATTATAAACTTAAACTAGTTTATAATTGATTTATTTTAAATAAGGGTATGAAACAACCCTTTCACTTATCTTTTTATATATTTAATTACTTTCATAACTAACACTCTACTTTTAGATATAAAATTGAGTTAGTTTATTTTATTTTTAATACATATTTATAAGGGGTCCATTTTATAACTAATCGGGCTAGCTTTGATCACTTGCCATTAATTTCAATTATTTTATTTTTATTTATAATATCATTATTATACTACCCTTAAATTACTCTATATTTTTTAACTTTTATAAATTAATTATCATTCTAAATTAAACTAGTTTAGAATTGATTTATTTTAATATTTATTTATAAATAAGGGTACGAAACAACCCTTTGACTTATATTTTTATATATTTAATTTTTTTTATAACTAATACTCTAATTTTTAGATATAAAATCTTTATTAACTAAGTTAATTTATTTTAATGCATATTTAGAATGTTAAAAATATATATAAATAAATAAACAAAATAAAATGAAGGGGTCCATTTTATAACTAAATGGGGTAACTTATATGATTAATAATGGTTATTTTCCTGTCCTAACTAACTGGTCTAGCCATTGTCAGAATATAGCCGTTGGAGGTCTGCTCTATCTATTTAACTTACTTTGCTTGATCTGTTCATTCAACTTGTCCTGACGATGAACCACACTGGTTGGTTCGAAACGCGTCGACAAATGAAATATCATGTGATTTACACCAAAAAATCTTTGATAAGCTTTTTATTTTTTAAAATAAGAGATAAATGAAATGAAACATTTTAATTAAAATATATGATTATTAAAAAATCTTCATTATCATCTCATTATAATTAATATAACAATAGTTATTAGATATTAGAAAATTAAACTAATAAAAAAAATATAATCTATATACATTTATATTATTTAAATAATATATAACACTTTTATAATTTATATATACATTTCTATTATTTACATAAATATATAATTTAAATTGTTATAAGAAAGTGTGAAAGATGTTAATTCAAATTCTAAAAACCTGTTAAATAATATACAATTTAAGTTATAATATGAAATTGTCAAACATGTTGATTTACATTTTAAAAACCTTAAACAAAATTAGATTTAAAGACCAGTCGCACGTAATCTAAGAAGTATACGAAAAATGGGCCTATTTGAATAATGGTCACAGTGAACTATAATGTTTAATGGGTTAAATAAATTCAACAAATAATAGTGAAGGGAACCATGAATTTGAAAAACATTTAATGAGTGAAACAATTTTAATAAGTTAAATGAATTTAATTATAAAAATAAATAAATAAATAAGATAAGTTAAATGAATTTAATTATAAAAAGAAATAACATAAATGTTAGCTACTTTATCTTGCAAATTATTGAAGTCTCATGTGAATAATATAGACTTACAATTTTAATTAATTTTAATTAATTTAATACTGTTAAAACATTGAGAATTAATATACTTGGTTATGTGATTTTTTTCTGAAAATTTTCATTGATTAATAAGTTATGGATTACAAAAGCTTGAATTTGAATACTTGTAACATGTAAACATGTTTTTTATATTAATTAAAAAAATCTTCTTAAAAAAAAAACTCATGTCTAAGAATAAGAATCTTTAATTTAAATAATTGACAATAATTTCTTTTCGTTTTTATTATTTTTTAATTATTAATTTTAAAAAAAATATTTCTGTATTAAAACATTATTTTTAATATTTTATTTTCTTTTTTTAAACATTACTTATAATAAAAATATAAAATGTTCATTAAAACATAAAAATTTGTATGGCTAAGAGCTCCTTTTTCTTAGACTTAATAAAATATGTTATAATGGCCTAAGGCCTAGAGACATCTCGCACGAGTGAAAGTGTAAGGACTTGCTGTCCTGAACGCGTTCCATCGAAGTGCAACCGTTGTTGGACGCTTGAACGAGTGTGCGGTTTAGGAGAAGTGCAAGCCTATGGCTTTATGTGCGATGGAGATGTGTTATAATGCACACAAGGAAGAGGAGGGCGCGCTGATATATATGCATGGAGGCAGGGCTTGAAACTTGTGAAGGCCGACCACACTTGGAGACAAAAGCCGATGGTGACTTGTGGAGAAGTGTGGGTGCGTTTAAGAGCGTGGGTAGGTCGGCTGGGTAGCTACGACCTTGCCCAATGCTCATATATATTGGGAGAGCGTTGGAGCTCATTTCATCACTTGCTCATTGCTCAAACATGTAAAGAGGAGTGCGCAGAACTAGAAGGTGGACGCAGCAAGATAGGAGGGCGCAGATTTGGGTGATGTGCCCGTTCTTGGGCGAGGTCCCATGGAGGTGAACGCACATCTTGGTTTTGGGTGAAAGGCGTGAGTGGAAGTCGCCCGCTGGTTGGAGTAGGGTGTGCACAGGTGTGTGGCACCTGATTTATGCGACACAGCGCCCGATGGTGAAACGTTGGTGGGCGCCCTGTTTGTTCGACGACCTCGCACAGGTTCTTGGGTGACTCAGGAGAGTGCCCGCCCGTCGTGCAAGTGTTCATGGTGTGACTTTTGGTGAAGTGTTGAGATTGTGAACGGAGGTGTGTCTCAGGCAGAGGCACCCGTGTGTGGCGACTTGGAGGCGCGCCCCAGTTGGTGAGTCATGCGACGAACCTGCGAAGGCGCTGACGAGCTCGGCAACCGAGTTTGCCGAAGTTGAAAATTGGCTAAGTGTAAATTTGGGGTTCCCCAAGATTTAACTTGTAAAGTTGTGTAACATTGAAGATTGTATAACATATTGATTTGGGTAGACTCATATTGCAGGGAGTTGCCCCTCCCTTTATACTGTTGTGCATTTCTCTTGTATAATGCTATTTATGTGAATGTTATCGGCTTTCACTTGTATAAAGGAACACATTAATAATACTTGGTAACATAAATAAAACTAAGTATGGAATCTTAGGTGTAGTCTACAATCGTAAGTATTGGTGAAAAGAAAATGATTGGTAGTGCCGCACCTCGCTATAAGCGGTTGAAAGACTACCGCAGGTGTAGGGGCGTGACAGGTGGTATCAGAGCTGGTCCAAGTTTTCCAGGAAACTTGGTGAACTAAATCAAAGAGCTAATTCTGCGAAGACCGAAGACTTGGCAGGAAGCTCAAGTTTTGTAGGTGACAAGTGGAATATCAGGGTGATTCAAGTGAATGGTAAAATAGGTTTAACAGGGGTGAAGCTTAGTGCTTGGGCCAAGCTGAATGACAAGGCATGGCAGGTTTAGAAGAATGTGAAGGGAAGCTCTTGCTTACCTTATACAGGTTGAAGCAGATGGAAGAAGAGAATCCTCAGATTCGAGAGAAGATTGAAGTCTTGGAAAAGAATGTTGAAGACAAACTTCTTCAACTTGGTTGAACAATGGAGCAAGATGAAGTTGCAGATTGTGCTGACAAGGAAGAGGAAGCCATGATGATTGAGGATGTTGTAGATATGACAACGATGGAGGATGAACTTGAGATCGATCAAGTTGGACCAGGATCGTGGAGTTTGCAGACATGGATGGATGAGGATACTCACATGGAGGAGCCTCATGATGAAGTAAGTATTGATACTTGTGTTTCATCTGAGCATTTGGTGGATGGACCGTATGCAGGGAAGGGCAAAATCAATTTGCCAATGCAAGGGAGAACCTTACCATGGATGTCTATGATGAGACCTTTTATGGAGAAGCAAGGATTGTTGACTGTTACAGGACTTGTTGGGGTTGTTTGTGACCTTATGGTAGAATGTACGAAGGCCCATGACAAGGGAGGAACATGATGATCGTTACGGAGGAATGGGTCATGCTTTAGCCACATAGAGAATTGGCTAAGTGGCCGGCATGACTCATGGACAGATTGGGGGGCACACACTTGAGGTATGATGATACTTGGGTGCACTTCTCATGGCCGAGACCAAGAGTAAGTCTTGGTGCAACCTTCAGTGGGGAGCTATGATGGAAGGGACTCCTGAGGATGATGATATGGTTGGGTGACCGAGTTCACTAGACCGAAGATTGTAGACTTGGATGAGGATGACCAATTGTTGTGATGAGTCTACATGGTTGGACTACATGGGCAACTTAGTTATGGACGTCAGGTTGGAGACATGGAGCATGGAAATATTATGCAGGGACATGATGCAGGAGCACTTGTAGAGATGTCACTTATGGGCATCCAATGAGGAGTGCCAAGGCAAGGATGTTGTGCAGGTAGATTTGCTGATGTGACATGGAGACTTATTACTTATGAGTTGATGGAGAGGTTGTGACTTATGTACAACAAGGCCATGGACTTGGATGGAGTTGTGAGCAGACTATGGAGCATTCCTACTATATGGAGAGCTGAGGCATCTTATAGATACCTTTGGGCTGAGACTTGTATGGTTGCTAGATGTTGGTTGGAGATGACTCATGCAGCTCATGATGACATGAGATTGTTGCGACTTTTGGGGACTTCATATATGGTGGATTTAGAGGATCTGATGCATTGAGGAGCTGAGGTCAGGGACTTTGATGCAGAATGGGATGCATACTTTCAAGTACATGTATGGGAATGGCTTGAAAGAGTGACTTGATGTGGAAGATCGATATGAGACACTTTGGAGTGATGGAGTTACAACGATGATGATGCCTTGGTGGCAACACTTAGGCATGGGTTGAGCCGAGACTTAACTACCTTGACACATGGGAGCTGATTGATCTATGACCATGGGCAGCACATGGGAGATGAGACACGTATATACTTGTTTTTATGGCAAACTTGAGGGATGGCACATTGTAGATATGATGGAGGTTGCTTCATTGACCTGGATGTGGCACATCGAGAGTCGAGTTAATGAGAACGTCTCTTCATATTGAGGAGATACACATATGGATGATGATGTGGGGGTAGATGTAGCTGATTTCATGCAGCACATTAGTACCAGACATCATGTATAGCATGTTGAAAACGAGATGAGGACTACTTCATGGACCTGAGCATGGCTTACACTTCTATGGAGATGGATTCTTGATCGAGTTGATGATGTGGCAGGATGTTCAGAGAAACAACTGATGGTGGCATGAGGATGTGCATTCTCATGGTTTGAACGTGACAGTTGGGTTAGCTACCCAACTAGTTCAAGTCATGAGGGGTTCTAGTGTACAAAGATGTGTTAGCATTATGTTGGAGTATCATGGAAGTAGTTCACACGAGGACGAAACATGATGAGGTCGACACGAGAGGTTGCAGGAAGCATGTAGCTTGAGAGGGAGGGACCAGCCTTCCATAATGGGGAGCAACATATGGAGATTGTGACAGGGTGGTTGATGGTCATGGATTGAGATGATTTCCGGTGTATGGCATACCGATGAGGTGTATACCTTGGTATGGTGATCTTGGTGACTGATGGTTGTCGAGGCAAGACACGATGGAGACCGTGGTTCTACATATGTTGCAGAGATGGTTGCAGTATGTGGAGGAGTTGACATCATGGATGAGACAGACATTATTGATCTTAGTGGATGGCAACCAGGATGGTATGTTGTTGAGGACAACAAGGACTTCAGGTGGAGGAGGGTGTAAGGACCTGCTGTCCTGAATGCATCCCGCCGAAGTGTGACCACGGTTAGAGGCTTGAACGAGCGTGCGGTTTAGGAGTAGTGCGAGCTCATAGCTTTATGTGTGATGGAGATGTGTTATAATGCGCACAAGGAAGAGGAGGGCGAGCTGATATATATGTGTGGAGGCATGGCTTCAAACTTGTGAAGGCTGAACACACTTGGAGACAAAAGCCAACGACGAATTGTGGAGAAGTGTGGGTACGTTTAAGAGCATGGGCATGTCAGTTGGGTAGTTGCAACATTGCCCAATGCTCATATATATTGGGAGAGTGTTGGAGCTCATTTCATCACTTGCTCATCTCTCCAACATGTAAAGAGGAGTCCGCAGAACTAGAAGGTGGACGCAGCAAGAGAGGAGGGCGCAGATTTGGGTGATGGGCCCGTTCTTGGGTGAGGCCACATGGAGGTGAACGCACATCTTGGTTTTGGGTGAAGGGCACATGTGGAGGTCACCTGCCGGTTGGAGTAGGACGTGCACGAGTGTGTGGCACCTGGGTTATGCGACGGAGCACCTTACGGTGAAACGTTGGTGGGTGCCCGGTTTGTGCGATGACTTGGCACGGGTTCTTGGGCGACTCGGGTGAGTGCCCGTCCATCGTACAAATGTGCATGGTGTGAATTTTGGTGAAGTGTTGAGATTGTGAACGGAGGTGTGTCTCGGGAAAAGGCACCTGTGTGTGGCAACTTGGATGTGCGCCCTAGTTGGGAAAACAACACGATCGTGCGACGAGGTGAACAAAGGATTGGTGAGTCCTACGGGGACCGTGTGGAGGCACTGGCGAGTTGGGCAACCAAGTTTGCCGAAGTTGAAAATTGGCTAAATGTAAATTTGGGGTTTCCCAAGATTTAACTTGTAAAGCTGTGTAACATTGAAGATTGTATAATATATTGATTCGGGCAGACTCATATTGCAAGGAGTTGCCCCTCCCTTTATACTGTTGTGCCTTTCTCTTGTATAATGCTATTTATGTGAATGTTATGGACTTTCACTTGTATAAATGAACACATTGATAATACTTGGTAACAGAAATAAAACTAAGTATGGAATGTTAGGCATAGTCTACAATCGTAAGTATTGGTGAAAAGAAAATGATTGGTGGTCCTGCACCTCGCTATAAGTGGTTGGAAGACTACCGCAGGTGTAGGGGCGTGACAGAAAGCTTGCCCCCTTACGGACCACCAACTAGTTATTCCCAGTGGTTTGGCTTTCCCCGATTAATGGTGATGAGTTAGTCTATGTTCACAATTAGCAGCCAGAGATGATTATCCAATTGTCAGCGAAAGATGATTATCGAATTGTTCTAAATACTAGTTTGACAACTAAATTATAATGGATTTTTCCACCTGTAAAAAAAAAATTACATATCATTCATCCCACTCAAAATATATTTCCTCATTCTCAAAGCATATTCCCAATTTATTTCACAAAAGTTTTTTCCAACTCACTCATTATGATAATAATTAAACCGTACTGGAATGGGTTAGTCCACATCACAAACTTCTCTTCATACCTCACTCATTACTATACTATGTAAGCAATATTACTATACTAATTAAACAATACTCCAATGGGTTAGGGCATATTTTTTCCTTAACTGTATTTTGATGGATAATTAGCAATCTCTCGAAATATATGTAACAATTGGAAAGCCACATATATTAGGAACTCATAATTTTCTCTAAAATCTAGTGGAGAACACCGGATTTTAAACTATCATAGAATCTTTCAAGTTTTACTATAACAAAGCATGTTTCCCATAAATTAAACCTAAGTAGACAACATGACAAAATACCGTCCCTGCAACTCAAGCTAAACATCAGTTGACAATTAAGCCACATTCTTTTTTATAAATAGATCTTAATGCAATGGGTTAGTCCATATATATATAGATATATATAAATATATTTATAGTAATGAAGTCCATTTCTTAGGTATTTGAACTTGCAAATGATACACCAAATTATAAGTCCTAAATTTATTTAGGAGTCAAATTAAAAGTTGCTTTAGAATTTGTTTTTGGGTGCATGAGATAAGTTAACAAAATAAGATGATCTATAAAGGTAAACTTGGATCGGTGGTACTTATACGTATTTTGGATGCATGCTGACTATTTTTTCAAACTAATTTCTTGATGTATTTGTTGTGTTCAATGTATTTTTTATTATACTAAAAAAGATTAAATATGTAATTTCTTATTAGTCCCTGCCATTTGGCAATGGAAATGGACTATAGTAATCAGAATGGATGAACTTAACATTTGTTGACTTGTTTGCGAGCTGTTTTCTACTGCCATTTGATCGAGTATAATGAAAGTTTTTGGATAAATAGTCATTTACTATCTTATTTGGCCTCTTCCCAAGTCTAGAGGCTGAAAAGCACATATTATTCCAAAGACTGAAAAGCATATATTATCTTGGCTTTGTGTTATTCATTTGTTCATTTGTTGTTCATTTTTTTTGGACCTGTTAGACTAATGCTAACATTAGTCTACTAGTATAAAATGCTAGCTAGCTCCCGGGTATTGTCTATTGGAATCGGTACATCCTTCCTGCTGTGACTGATGGGCTTTCTTGCTCTCTTGCCACCTGTTGCTGCTTATTCTCTTGCTTATTCTCTTGCCACCTGTCGCTGCTTATTCTCTTGTTATTGTAGTTGCATGTTACTGTGGTGTCTATGGAACCGAAGTTGAAGGGACTGGAAGGGTACTGTGGTGTCTATGGAACCGAAGTGAAGTTGAAGGGAAGGGAACTGAAGCTGGAGAGAACAAATGAAGATCACAAGGGAACTGAAGCTGGAGAGAACAGAAGAAGATTATAGAAGAAGAAGATCATAAGGGAACTGAAGCTGGAGTGCTAGAGAGAACGGATTATCCTAGAGTTGGACCTCATTCCGGTAGAGACCTCGGGTATGCCAGTGGGCACTGAGTTGGCAGGGGGCTTCAAACCGGCTTCCTGTTAGACCTTCACCTTCTTCACACGGCCATAAATAAGGTACGAGATAGCTTCTTATATAAGCCAGCTTCCATGAATTTCAAGCATATGGCGAGCGTAGTTCATGCATTAGTAGAGGCAGATGGATGACTATGAAGGACATACCTCCATACAGTATTAACATCCTCCATACAGCATAAACGTCGACTGGCATAGATTCCCTCATTCCCGCTTGCTTGGGCAGCCGAATACGAAAATTCAAAAGAGTAGGAAGGGCTCTGCCTCCGACACGGGCATCTGCCTCAATGTTCAGGTGCTCAAACCGAACTTCTATCATTTGCATCGCAATCCCAACTCTGTGCAACCGAAAAATTGCCTCCATCATTGCAATTCCATGACATTAGTATAATTTCATCATTGCAAAAAGCTCAAACTCGACGGCAGATATTCTGCTTTACCTGTCAATCCTCTGTTTGAGCTTCGTCAAAGAACCGCTCGTTCTCCACTTCGGCCACCTACAACACTCTCTCAATGAACCTCTTGCCAGTGTCATCGGAAAGCGTGGTGACATCCACATCATGATATTTGAAACTCCGAGTCTCTGCAACTTCGCTTAGAACAGACTTCCTCATCCGATGATAAGTTTGGAGCTCCTCAAGAGTAGCCCATTTGGGGGCCTCTTCATCATCCTCTGTGTGGATTCTCCTTCCACTGAAAGACCCAGATAATGCAGTGTCTTCACCACTCCATGCACTACTCCCAGTTCGCCACAACCCCCCTAATTCCAAGCGCACAGGCACGGCCATGACCTTGCAAGCCTCCAATCCCTTCAACAACTTCTGCAAGGAAAACTAAGAAAAGAGCATTGAGATCACTAGCATGGACACATAATTCAATGTCCTCATCTACCTAGAGGTGGACAGAACGAGTCAAGCAAACGATGCTTCATTTTGATTAAATGAATTTGAAAGATGGTTTACATGATAGTTTAGGTGAGCTTAGATCTTAGAGCACATGTAAGGTGACACTTGGTATTTGTGCGGTAGCATGAAGTCGAGCTGCAGTGACTTTTATATTTTTATATATTCTAATTGTCATATTATTTTATTAAATAATTTTTTATATAACTTTTAACTATTAGTTTTTCCCTTTTCATTATCACCTCGTAGCCTGTTTATTACCACGTCGAGTGCTATTCTCCTCTTTCTTTTTGTAATACATATTTCTGCAAAACCTCGAATTGGGGTCAGCATTTACAAATTGAACGATTTTATCTGTTTTTGAGGTTCGACTACGCTATTAAATAGGTCTCGGAATGCAAGGCCTTGAGTGGGCTTGAATGGACTTATGGTGGTTCTGATGTGTCTATGCTTAATTGTACTTGTCAATGGCTCTGGTGATGATTCAAGGTGAAGGTTTGAAGTGAATCAAAATGCTTCAATCCCTTCAAGTATTTTTGCCCCAAGAAAAGATACCACTAATGCACCAAAATTGATCTAGAATTTCTTCCCTCATTGTTTTTGTGCTTGACATTGTTTTTGCAATTTTGAGCAAGCCCAATGTTCTTAGATATCTAGCCCATCCAAGCCCCAACTGATCAGGATTTCACGGCATGATTAGAAAACAGGCTTTAAGCAGTAGCATTTGACCGAGTCTACGCATATACAGAGGCGGTTGAAGAATCATAGCGCGCACCAGCACTTCGTCCAGCACCCTTTATTATTATATCGATATCCATAACCTATTTAGCAAGTGGTTGCTGATTCGATTCATACCCAATGGACTCAGTTGATCTTGACCCAGTTGGCCTAGAAGTAGCAGGGGTTTCACCACCCTCAGTGTTAGGGGTAGAGGCACCAGAAGGGAAGGAGGAGAATGAAGCAGTCCCAAAGCCAGTTGACCTCATTCATTGACCCGGAGCAGCACCCAATTCAAAGGCATCACTAGCATCAAAAGAAAAGGTAATAAGGGCATAGGCAGGAACAAGGACCGTAGAGATCTATATAAGTTAGTGTTATTTTGGTCCCGCTTGGATGGTGAATATGGCGCGTTTAATGCTTTGGAGACGTAGAGCTTTCGGGTGACTAGCGTTGTGCTTTTGGTCTCATGAAGGCTCGTTCGTTTGGAGGAGACAGGACTTTATGTTCATCTTCGCATTGGCCCTTATGTTTGCGCAGAATGGAATTTCGGGTATATTTCCTTTTGACTGATTTTCTGCAAGGTCCTCTCTACTCAAATCTACCAGGTCTTTATAACATTGGACACGAATCTTTTGATATATCCGCAGAGGCTTTCCAGTTTGGTTGAAATATGTTCCTGGCATCAGTTTCAGAACAGATAATGAGCCTTTCAAGGTTGACCTCTATGAATACCCTTTTATTTCTTTTGAATTCTTATGGTCATTGCAATGTTCTCTAAACTGTCAGCGTCAGTGAGTCACATGCTTTCAAATCATATCATTCTTGTTACATTTTATGATTACCCGTTTGGGTATTTTACAGAATGCAATGGAAGGTTTCACAAAAAAGGTTGTCGACATGATGAAAAGTGAAGGGTTGTTTGAATCGCAAGGTGGACCAATTATTATGGCCCAGGTATACTTTGATCCCTCATGGTAAAATGTGTTAAATTTTGATTGGTAGTCAATTGCTTGATTCATTATATTTGCAGAAAAGAGTGATCCGCATGGATAGTTTGAACTTTGTATATACTCATGGTTTGATTTCCTAATATAATGACTAATGACAAAGTGTTCTTACAGGTAGAAAATGAGTATAAACCTGAAGAAATGGAGTATGGGTCTGCTGGAGTGCAATATATGAATTGGGCTGCTCAGATGGCTGTGGGAATGGATACGGGTGTACCTTGGGTTATGTGCAAACAAGATGATGCACCAGACCCTGTGGTAAGCTCTGTTATCAATACCCACTTATATGTTTATATCATAATATCTTCATCTGGGCACTTGGTGACTCCTGTCTCTGGATGAACTTGTCAAATTATAAGAAAATGTTGCACCAATTAAATCGATAGTTAGCTTTGCATATTCACTCTGTCTAAAGAGGTCTTTGACTGATTTTTGGTGCTGCAATCTCTGTTCTGTTAGGTTTTAACTATTCGAAGAAGACCTGATCACATGTATTCGGGGATTGTGGGGTTTTCAGGGTCCTGCATTCTGTTTTTCTTTTTCTTGTAATAATCCATGTAGTGATATCTGAGCTTCCACTGTTTTACCTTATTTCTTGTTTAATATTTGTAACAGATAAACACTTGCAATGGTTTCTATTGTGACAACTTTGTACCTAACAAGCCTTACAAGCCAACAATGTGGACGGAAGCCTAGAGTGGCTGGTACTGAGATTATTTTGAACTTTCTTTTAGCTGGTGGAATAACAGCTTCCATTACATCACATTCAAATTAATTTGAACTTATAGTATCCGAAACATTGTCTCTGATTTTCTAGGTATACTGAATTTGGAGGTGCAACTCCTCGTAGACCGGTGGAAGATCTGGCCTTTGCAGTTGCTCGCTTTTTAGTGAAGGGTGGATCTTTTGTAAACTACTACATGGTAGGATTTTCACATTAACAATTGGACCGCCCTAGCAAGTGACCTTCATATATGGAAGTTTTTACTAAATTATGTATGATTCGGATTTGTTTCTATTGCAGTACCATGGAGGAACAAATTTTGGCCGCACAGCAGGTGGGCCTTTCATTGCAACCTCCTATGACTATGATGCACCCATAGATGAATATGGTACGTTATATCTTGGATGTGATATTTTCTGACAATCTTCACTTGAATTTGTATCACAGTAGTGCAGAATTGAGAGAAGTTTTTTCAGGACTTGAATGTCATCCTTGGGCAATCTATAAGGTTATCTATTTATTTGGCAAGGGAATTGAATTCTGCTGTAATGCCTTTTCTGTTCTTGGGCTCAATATAAAGCAACTGCAATAGAAAAAACATTGTCAGAAGATTAAAAAACAACAGAAAGCTTGAATTACTGTTCATTTGCTACGATGTGAATTTCTTCAAGTCTTACTTAATGCTTGCCTTTTCCTTTCAATATCCAGCCTTGTGAATAGTGAAATGGATTCTGACCTTTGGAACACAACCTATTGCTTTCGACTCTTTGTCTTTGGCAGGGCTGATTAGACAGTCAAAATGGGGTCATCTTAAGGAAGTACACAAAGCCATAAAGCTCTGTGAGACTGCTTTAGTTAGTGGTGATCCGGTTGTTACATCACTTGGGCACTTCCACCATGTAAGACTTGTTTTCTTTGACTGCACTATACATATATATTTTTGGTGTAGAGATAGAGAAGTTTCGCCTAATTTCTTAAAGGATGCTATGCAAGACAGTACTGACTTACGTGTTTTCTATTTAGGCTTATGCATATTATGCAGGAGCTGGAAATTGCAATCTATAAGGTTATCTATTTATTTGGCAAGGGAATTTATTTCTGCTGTAATGCCTTTTCTGTTCTCGGGCTGAATATAAAGCAACTGCAATAGAAAAAACATTGTCAGAAGATTAAAAAACAACAGAAAGCTTGTTCTCGGGCTCAATATAAAGCAACTGCAATAGAAAAAACATTGTCAGAAGATTAAAAAACAACAGAAAGCTTGAATTACTGTTCGTTTGCTACGATGTGAATTTCTTCAAGTCTTACTTAATGCTTGCGTTTTCCTTTCAATATCCAGCCTTGTGAATAGTGAAATGGATTCTGACCTTTGGAACACAACCTATTGCTTTCGACTCTTTGTCTTTGGCAAGGCTGATTAGACAGCCAAAATGGGGTCATCTTAAGGAATTACACAAAGCCATAAAGCTCTGTGAGACTGCTTTAGTTAGTGGTGATCCTGTTGTTACGTCCCTTGGGCACTTCCACCAAGCAAGACTTGTTTTCTTTGACTGCACTATACATATATATTTTCGGTTTAGACATAGAGAAGTTTCTCCTACTTTCTTAAAGGATGCCATGCAAGACAGAACTGACTTACGTGTTGTCTATTCAGGCTTATGCATATTATGCAGGAGCTGGAAATTGTGCCGCTACATTTCTTGTAAATTTTGATTCAAATAATGTTGGGAGAGTCATCTTTAATGGTCAGCACTATAGTGTTAAGTTAAATGTTGGAACAAACAAAATTTCTCTCTTGAATATGACGGTTGGTCTACAGGTTGGCTTCAAAACCTTTTAAGCCGCTGCTCATGTTCCATGCCTTCAATTTTTTGTTGGGTAGATTTCAAACTAGTGACAGATACGTGTGTCTATGAGCTACAACTTAAACTTGAACTGTTTGATAATTAGGTTTTACTGTTGGTTGTTTAATAGAGCAACCGACAAATGGATGGTGTATAACTACTTATTACTGTTACACTTCTCTCAAGTTACTCAGAATTTCGTTGTTTGTGGTAAAGAATATTGGGCCCCATTTTGAGATGGCAAACTTGTCCTCACAAAGGTGGTCATATCAGGTTAGAGCCATTTTAACTTAGAAGCTTTCCTTCGCTCTTATTTTCTTATATTTTAGATGTTATTTTTGTGAACTGAAACTCAAGCATATGGTTATTGTAGAAATACATGGATATACATATCATGAATCAAGACAAAATGAATAATTGCTTGGAACACTCAGTAAAAATTTATTTTAAGGAGAATCTGTTCTTATACAACGTCATGCTATTCCCTTTGTCAGTTTTTCTTTCTAGTACTGATTTTTCATTGCCAAACTTATGTCTCTGCTTATCCTACAAATCCCAGTTTGTTTTCTGTGTTTACACATTTTGAAATGACATTTAAGGAGAACTATACAAACAACAAAGATCAGTCGTCAAAGGTGAAATTATGCTATAATATTTAGGGTCATAATAATTTTACATTAGTAGGTAACTGACCAATGTTACAGCAATATCTGATTGCCTGTTACTACTTTTTAAGATAATGAACAAGGGAAAGGTGCTTTCTTGTTCTCTCATTGAGATTATGCAGCAACTGGGTCCTACTTTCTTGAAATCTAAACAAATGAAAAATATTTCAATGGCCTTGGGATGACTTACTGGGCCTTAGAACTCTAAAAGAGTAAATAATTAATGTACTGAATCTAAATATCTATCATAAATTCTCTGGAGAATAATCTCATCTTTGGTTTCATCATGCCTAATACATGCAATTTGTTTCTTTATACTTTATGCATGCAGGTTGGATTGAAAGGTGAATCAATGAATCTCCACACCAGTGGAGATAACACTACTGATTGGATGAAAGATGTATCGATTCCTCAAAGACGGCCTCTAACATGGTATAAGGTACTGGTCACTAGATTTCGTATCAGCAACATATTTCTGGTTATACATGGATGGAAAAAATTGAGTAAGATAAAGATTTCCCTGACGTTTATTTGTACAAAGTCTAAATTTATCTGTTCTACAGGGCATGTTTGATGCACCAGCCGGCGAAGATCCATTAGGATTGGTTTTAAGCACCATGTGAAAAGGCCAAGCTTGGGTCAATAGGCAGAGCATTGGACGGTACTGGCCTTCATATCTTGCGGAAGGTGTCTGCTCAGTTCTGTAGCTAGGAAAAATTAGCATTCTGCGACAATAAAGGTCACACTGTTGGAATTTAATTCCAACTGCAACAATGAACAGCTGCACAGGAATCTGATTTGCAGTAAATGTTAAAGGTGTTCGGTGCAGCCAAGTCGCCTTTGATATTTTTGCACATAAATATGCATTAAAGTTTCAGCTGATTTCCCCTGCAGACAGCCGACTTGATTTTGATAAAGGCATCACCGCCTTGCTGCAATAAATTCTGAGATAAACATTAGAAGATATTTTGTAATAGTTTATTGTTTTAATCAGATATTTTTCAACATATAAATACCGCACAACAGTTCTGTTTTTAAGGTTAGAGAGAAAGATAGAGAGCAGAGGAGAGCACGCAGCAGCGTGAGTATAGTTTTCTGTTAGTGAATATGGAAACGCAGCACACAGCAGTGTTAAGAGTTTAGCAATATAGCGCAGCAGCGCTGGAATGTAATTTCTGTGTTTTGAAGAAAGAATGTGCAGCAGCATGAGCTCACATGAAAGAAGCCCTTTTGCACAGCAGTGCAGGGACTGAAAAGTAAGAGAGAGCAGCAGCGTTAGAAGAAGCAGCAGCAGCAGCTGAAGAATCACACAGAGCAGAGGAAAGCATGCAGCAGCGTGAAGAAGAGGAAGAAGAATAATTTCAGAAGAGTGAAATGCACAGCAGTGCAGAAATTTGAATGTAATTTGTTTTTTTTTATGTTCATCTGTGTGGAACAGAATCGTTCCTTAGTGAATTTCTGAAGTAGATGTTCAGCAATAGAAGTTTTTGAAATTCCCTCTGTATGAGGAAGACAAATCTGTAACAGTTAGTTTATTTTGATAAATACAAGTTAAATTTTTCCTGTTGCTGTTATACTGTCATCGTTGCTGAAACACGACGATCAGCGTTGCTGAAACAGCTCGTAACTCAAAAAATTACCTGACGTCAAAATTACGTTGCTGAAACACCTGTTTCAGCAACTGACAAAATTTCCTGTTGCTGAAACACCGTTGCTGAAACACCTGTTTCAGCAACTGAAAAAAAACTGTGTTGCTGAAACACAGTTTCCAGCAAGCGAATTTTTCTGTTTTTCTGTGTAAAAACAGAGTGCGATTTTTTGTCTGTTTGTTATGGGATTTATCAGAAAATTCCAACACACACTGGTTTAAAAATTTGCAAAGATTGACTATTCTGTGTAGTTAAGATCAAATTGGGCATGAAATTGTGAACTCCCTTGCTTACACCTAGCAGTCCACTGCAGTATTATTTGGCCTTTACGTCCCATCCATCCCATATACCCACTTTCTCGTTCAAATTTTTTGCTTTGACAAATGGGTCATTCTACAAGGGTTCTTAGGAATACAGAAGTTCTGATTTTCAGTTAACTTTCGATGTCATTGATTAATCTGATCTTTGTGGTGTGAATTTAATAGATTCTGATGCGCTAGAAAAACCTTGGTATTTCGTTTCCCCTATTCCCCATCCTATAGACATAGATTTATGTTTCAGTTTCCAATAGCCATCGATTTATGTTTCAGTCTCAGCATCTATTACGGTTGAATTGCACATAGCTAGGCTAACCCAATCCTACTATGGGTCCGGTCCGAGCAATTGTTATGTCTTTCCAGCGGCAAGAGGCGAGATCATCAAGCAATTATTATGTCTCTCCTATATGTTTTGCACTCACTCAAGGCAGGGACTGGCTGCTCAGCAGCCCTCCATTTAGGATTTCTTAATGTATTTGTCATATTTTGTGTTACATATTATTTTGGCTTTATTTGAAATTGCGAAGCTTCAATGTGGACTTATTTTATTTTTAAAGCTATATACAAAACTGAACGTCATGTTATATAGATACGACGACAAGCGTAGTCTGCTCGTTATAGGATGTCATGGATCCTGATTGAGTTCGTGATATTTTGGTTTTCCGCGTCTTAGTTTGGATCAGGAATTGTAAAATTGAGCATGTGCATAAAATTTGTGGGAGTGTTTTAAAAAAAATTAACGTTGGTTTATGTTTTTTATTGAGACATTGAAGGGAGAAACATTTATTTTATAGGAATTATTTTTATTTTGATTATAGATTTTAGAAATATTTTATGAAATTTGAGAATAGCAGTCAAGTCATATTTCTCATATTTCCAAAATTAAATTCAGTGCGCAAGCTATCCTGTGATACTCTGATAAGTTCAATGAAAATTTCCAGGTTGGTTTATGTAGAGGTTATAATTGGGTTAACATTTGTTATATTTTAAATGTGAGAGAGTAGAGTTTATCCTTATTATTTTTTCTTTTGACAAATTCTATTTGGTAGACTGTTTGGCATAGAAGATACGGTGATCTTTTTATTTTATTTCAATAGAAACGAAAAATACCAGTATTCAAAGAATTCGTTACTTCTTCCATTGATCTTTTTCTTTTTGTTGGTAAATTAGATTAAAAAAACTATTTCAAAAATGAAAATCAAGATCCATAACCCAGCAATTTCCAGAATAAGGATAAAAATCGATGAACCAATCAATTTCAAAAATAAAAATCCAGATCCATGAACGCAACAATTTCCAAAATAAAAAGCAAGATCTATAAATCTGCATTGACATGTTCGTGCACTCATAGTAGATAGTAAATTCTCCGAATGACCTTAGAACTTTGAATATTTGTTATTGTTATTCATTTCATGTCAGCTTCATGATCATTCAAAACTGGATAGTGGCAGGGTCTTCGACAACCATAATAAGGGTATCTTCACCTTGAAGAAACTAAATAATTCCAACTACTCCCTATCAATGTTCAATAGCGGTTTAAATGATGATTCTAGAAATTGTTGAAAATAGGCAAGCTTTAGGAAGCCGCCACCTGAATCCATCTCCAGAAACTTCTCCAGCTTGTATATATGTGTTAATTGATGAATAGATGCAAGTCTTGAGTTCAGTGTTTCTGAGTTGTGTTGGTGTGTTGTGCGCCTCTCCTCTTTTCAAGGTGTAAGAGCGAGGTTAAGGGCTGAGCTTTTCATGGTATCAGAGTGAGGTTAAAGGCTGAGCTGCGAGAGCCCAACGTGCGTACGAGTCAAGCATTGAGAGTTTTTTTATACAAGTGGTGGCAACAAGCTTTGGGGTTCTCGTATGGTTAAATAGTTTGAGGGGATGACTGTGTTTGGGGTTCTTGTATGGGCATATTTTATTGCAGTAACAATAATCAAATATCCTCTGCAGTTGTGAGCGAAGATCCTTGTTTTAAAGCAATGCATAATGGATTTTTGTGTTTTGCCTTTGCTATGGTCATGGGTTTTGCTGCAGGGTTTCGCTCTCGATGTTAGTCTCTGAGGCACGCTTTCCTGAAGATAACTACATAACTACAGTGGTTTGCGTGAATAAGTCTGCTGAAATGGAGGTCGATCAGGAAGACAACACTAGTGCATAGAGGACTGTGTGTCGTGTAGCTTCTCGCAAGAATTTTTCCTGCATTGTGCAGTCTCCTGATTTTTGAGCCATGCACTACCAAGGAAATCGAGGAGAAGATTTTTTGATTTCCAAGATGAAGATTTTTTGATTTCCAAGATGAAGTTGTTGTAGCCCAAAATAAGCTAGTGGGGCGAGTATTTTTTAAGTTATCTCTTTAAACTCTGTTTGCGTAGTGATTTAAAAAGTTCTGAAAAAATTGGAATGTTGATGTAGTCACTATTAAGATATTGGGCTCAAATTTTTGACTTCCCTCTTTTTTATTTGAGCAAAAGTTGTGGATGTGTCTCTAAATGTAAGGGGTGAATGTATTTGACACTGGACCGTGTGGATGATGCTGATTACTAAAAGAAAAAAGGCAAAGGGAAATACTTGAATTAATTCATACTGATGTATGTGGACCTATGCAGACTAGATCTATTGGTGGAGAATAGTATTTTCTTAATTTTGTGGATGATAGATCTAGGTATACATGGGTTTATTTCATAAGAAAAAAGAGTGACGTTTTTGAGTACTTTAAAGAATTTAAGAATATGGTAGAAAAACAAAATGGTAATTACATCAAAATTTTGAGATCTGATCAAGGGGGAGAATTCCAATCAAGAGAATTTAATCAATATTGTAAAACCAATGGAATTCTACAACAATTCACAGTGCCACATACACCTCAGCAAAATGGGGTTGCTGAGAGGAAAAACAGAACACTAGTTGAATATGCACGTAGTATGCTTCAAGGTAAAAATATATCTAATATTTTTTGGGTTGAAGCCATTAATACTGCTGTTTATTTGAAAAATAGGAGTCCAACCAAAAGTTTAGAGCTTAAAACACCTTTTGAAGCATTTTATGGGTACAAACCAAAAGTGATTCATTTAAGAGTTTTTGGTTGCAAGGCATATGCTCATATTCCTAAAGATGAAAGAAGAAAACTCGATGCAACGTCAATTAAGTGCATATTTATTGGTTATTGTGATAATCAGAAAGCATACAAGTTATTTGACCCCAGTACTCATAGACTTCTTGCAAGTAGGGATGTGGTGTTTCATGAGAATGCAAATGAAGGTGATAAAATAAATAAAACTAGTGTATGGCATGATATTGATGACTATGTCAAATTAGATACAAGTGTTGAACAAGAACAGGAACAGGTACAAGAGCAAGTAACATTAAGCAGCCATGACACTCCAAAGAGAGGAGAGGAGACTTTGCAAAGCCAAAACAAAGATGAAAGCAGTGAAACTCCAAGAAGGTCATCACGTCGAAATCAGGTACCTGTAAGGTATAAAGATTATGCATTAATGTCTCAGGTTATGAATTTTGTAGAACCTTCAAGCTATGATGAAGCTAAAGAATATGAAGAGTGGAGAAATGCAATGAATGAAGAATATAACTCTATAATGAAGAATGACACATGGGAATTAACAGAATTGCCTAAAAACAAAGTTCCCATAGGATGCAAATGGCTTTATAAATCTAAATTTAATGCTGATGGAAGTATTGATAAACATAAAGCTAGATTGGTTGCAAAAGGATATTCACAAAAGGAGGGAATTGATTATGAAGATACTTTTGCACCTGTAGCTAAGTTGAACACAACTAGAATCATGATTGCATTAGCTACAAAATATAATTGGAAAATGCATCAGTTAGATGTCAAGTATGCATTTTTGAATGGTGAGTTAAAAGAAGAAGTTTATTTAGTACATCCTGAAGGGTTTGTAAAACAGGGACAGGAGCATCTAGTTTGCAGGTTAAAGAAAGCTTTATATGGCTTGAAACAAGCACCAAGATCATGGTATGTGAAAATTGATCCTTTCTTTTATGAGAAAGGTTATGTTGATGATCTTATCATAACAGGAAATGCATGCAAGTTGATTGAAGAAATTAAAAATCAGTTGTCACATGTATTTGAGATGAAGGATCTTGGTGAATTGCATTATTGTTTAGGTATTCAAGTTTGGAGGGAGCCTAGTAGGACACTGATCACACAAAGCAAATATACAAGGGAAATCCTTAAAAGATTCAATATGATTGAATGCAAGGCAACATCTACTCCTTTAGAAAAGAATGTCAAATTGTGCAGTGATGATGGAACCAAAGAGGTGAATGGCATTATGTACCGTCAACTGGTGGGAAGTTTGAACTATCTTACCACTACCAAGCCAAATATAGCATATTCTGCCAGCATACTTAGTCAGTTCATGGCAAAGCCTTGTGAAAGCCATTGGAAAGCAGCAAAGAAAGTCCTTCGATATCTGAAAGGAACACTTAATTTTTGTATTATGTATACTGATGAATTTGATGTTGAATTGGCAGGTTATTCTAATTCTGACTAGGTAGGAAATCTAGGTGATAGGAAACCTACTACTGGATACGTGTTCAATATTGGTTCAGGACCAATATCATGGAGTAGTAAGAAACAACCAACAGTTTCATTGTCATCCACTGAAGCTGAGTATAAAGCATTATGTAGTGCAACCTGTGAAGCAATATGGCTTAGGAGGATACTTGAAGATGTTGGAGAAACACAACAACCACCTACAATAATCAGATGTGACAATCAAAGCACTATCAAATTGGCAAACAATCTTATATATCATGCAAGGACAAAACACATTGAGACACAACATCATTTTGTAAGAGAAAAATCGCAATCAAAAGAAATTGACTTATCATATTGTAATACAAATGAAAATGTGGCTCACATATTCACCAAGCCTCTTAGAAAGGCTAAATTTGAAATGTGTAGAAATAATTTGTACATTGTAGAAAATCCAAATTATGTTGTAAGCCGAGCTGAGACTTAGACCAGTAGGCATGACAATTAAGAGTATAGTGTCTTGTTTATTGTATGTAGTTGGAATTAGGGGGGATTGTTGGAAGAAACTAAATAACTCCAACTACCCGCTATCAATGTTCAACAGTGGTTTAAATGCTGATTCTAGAAATCGTTGAAAATAGGAAAGCTTCTCGAGGAAGCCACCGCCTAAATCCATCTCCAGAAACTTCTCCAGCTTGTATATATACCTGTTAATTGATGAATAGATGCAAGTCTTGAGTTCAGTGTTTCTGAGTTGTGTTGGTGTGCTGTGCGCCTCTGCTCTTTTCACGTCAGGCATATGGATTAGAGAGGGGTCCCGGATGTTCACCTTCGCTCCCTTTGGGTACATACTCTCGATTTTCGTCTGCGAGTAAGGAAAATTGTTAATGTACAACCTGACAACAAGGCTATTATCGTCCTCTAGCACAGTAATGACTCTAGTCATCTTGTAGGCATCGGCACAGAGAGTTCCGTGGAGCACATGGCCACACTCGACTCTAGGGTTAAGGTTATAGGGTCGAGTCCTTCCAGCGAAACGAAGAACCTGCGCCACTTGTACCAATTGGTCCTATGGAGGAGGGTGTTTGAGTAGTGCCTGCTCCGATTCCGCCAATTGGGCCAATAGAGGACCTGGTTGTTTCAATAGGGACTGCTACGATTTTGTCAAGTGGGTCTATGAAGGACCCAGGTGTTTGAATAGTGCTTGCTCCGCTTCTGCCAAATGGGTCAGCGGAGGCCCCCTTTTTTTTAACAGTGCCAAGTGCGCTTCCGCCAGACGGATCTATGGGGGACCCGGATGTTTGACTAGAGCCTGCTCCGCTTCCGCCAATTGGGAAGTTTGTGGACCGACTTCTTCGATAGGAGGCCGGTTCAGAAATGATTCACGGAATAGATAGTAATGTCCGAGAACAACTTTCTTGTCCAGGTTGTTAGTAAGTTCATGCATATCTACTTGGATGTTTATTTGTAAATTTATAGAAATTAAAAATAATTTAATTAATGAATTTAATTATAAAACATATTTATTAAATTAACGAAATATATATATATATTCTTTTCAAAATTATACTTATTTATATAAAATTTTAAATTTCATTAAAAAATAAATTTTAATTGAATTTTGATAGATAGATATGGGAAATATGTTTTTAATATATTTTTATGAATCTATTGGAAATCTTTAGAATAAATACTTTATAAATATTGAACTTGGTTTTATACCTAATAAATATATGGCACTAATATCTATTTAAATTATGTAAACTTATAATAATAATAAAATCATGTGTTTCTATTTTAATCATTGTGAATTTTATGGCGGTGTAGCAAGAAGCTGTGCAGATACAAACGACAGTAATGGTAACGCAGATGCAAACGACAGTAATGGTGACGCTGTTTATTCCAGGAACTGCGCAGATTGCGTTGTGTCTCCCAAGGTCACAGCAGAACCAGCTAGCAACGTTGATAGTTTAAATGTTTCAAGAAACTATGCAGATGGAATAAATGACAATAACTGCGCTGTTAGTAATAACCCTAATTTATTAATAAGAAACAGTGTTATCGGTTTCGGTCAAAACAGTCTTAATGATTCAGAAGAGGATAACTTTGAAAGCAATTCATTAAAAACTCTCAGGTCGCATAATTGTGAGCGCATTCAGAATTCTAGTGATGGCATGGGAAGCAATAAAAATCAAGACTTAAACATGAATGTCGAGAAAGAAGGAAAATCTATGTCTTCAACAAATACGGGTGAGCCAAGATCTAATAGAAAAGTGGTCAACCTTTCTTCTCAAGAATTAGATCCTCTAGTAACCAATGTTCTCAGCAAAGGTATGGGGTTTGCGGTTGCTCCTAGAAGCCTCCCCATTGAGAGCATGATATGCAACATAGAAGACGGGATTGGTAACCTCCCTTTGGAAGACAAAGAAGCATTAAGGCAAGAAATTTCTCTCCTCATGAGAAAAGCCAATGCTCCCAAAAGCAACCTGAGTAAGGAAGAACTAAAAGCTTTCAAATCTTTGCGGAATAATGACAAGGTGGTGGTTCTTAAAGCAGATAAAGGAGGAGCAGCAGTCATCTTAGATAAAGAAGACTATGTGCGCAAAATGAATGATCACCTAAACTGTGGCAGTTATAAGAAGTTGAACAGTAATCCCATCCCCAAAATCATGAAGGAGGTAAAAAATATCATCTCAGATTCTAATCTCGACGAGAAATTAAAGAAGAAATTAACCCCATCTTGTGAAGCCATCCCTAGAATCTATGGATTACCCAAGATCCATAAGGAAGGGATTCCCATTAGACCCATTGTTAATACTATTGGCTCCCCAACATATCCAAGGACTGCAAAGCTGGCTGAAATCTGCTTAAGGTCAACAGTGTTCACCTTCCAAGGAATATTTTATGAGCAGACATCAGGTGTGGCAATGGGATCCCCCCTATCACCGATCGTAGCCAACTTGTATATGGAACACTTTGAAAAGAAGGCTCTAGAATCTTATCCTTTAAAGCCGGCATGGTGGAAGCGTTTTGTCGATGACACCAACATAAAGTGGACGCATGGTAAAGCAGAACTTGATAAGTTTTTCATTCACTTAAACTCCATCTCTCCAGAAATAAAATTCACAATGGAACTTGAAGAGAATATGAGCATCCCATTTCTGGACGTTCTAATCATCAGAAAGGAAGATGGCTCTCTAGGCCACAAGGTTTTCAGAAAGTCAACCCACACGGAAAGTTACCTCCATGCGGATTCCCACCATCACCCGGCCCAGAAGTTTGGTGTTCTAAACACCCTTGCCATTAGAGCCCTTCGAATTTCCGACTCAGAGCATCTGAATGAAGAAAAGAGGCATTTGGTTTCAGCTTTTAAGAATATAGGCTACAAAGAGCATGAGATTAAAAAAGCCATAGAGAGAGCTGAAAGAAAGTTGTCTTCTCATGAGCATAAGGCGCAAGATCAACCTCAGGGTAAGATTTTTCTACCTTATATCCTTGGTGTTACAGACAAAATCGCTAAAATCCTAAGAAAGAAGAACATTATCACTCATTTCTCAGCTCCCGATACCATCAGACAAGGTTTGAAATCTGTTAAAGATGATATTGACAATCTTTAGCTTAAAGGGGTCTATAAGATAGACTGTTCTTGTGGAAAAAACTACATAGGTGAAACAGGTCGCTCCCTCCAGACAAGGCTCAAAGAACATGGCGCTGATATCAAGAATGGAAGATTTCGTACCTCAGCTCTGGCAGAACACTCCTTGAAGACTAAGCACCATATTTTCCTGGAAAACGCTTCTATTATCGCAAGAGAGGAACACCATCAAAGACGAAAGATCACAGAAGCTCTTGAAATTATGAAGCATCCTCAGAATCTGAACAGAGACAATGGTTTCGAAATTAGCGGAAGCTGGCTGCCCTTGATCAAAGAAGTTAAAAGTCGCCAACCCATCCCCAGGTAATGCGTCCTCAGGTATGTCGTCCTCTGTTATTCTATAATAATTTAATTTCTTTCTATTTATAACTATCAATTAATATATTTATTATTATATTAGTTAACTATAAATATTAGCCATTTATGTTTACTAATATAATTTAATAAATATATTAATTTTAATAAATATATTAATTTTATATAATAATTATTATAGGAATTATTATATTAATTAATATATTAATAGTATATTAATTTTATAATTAATTATTATTATAATATTTAATTATTATTATTATATAATAATAACTAATTAATTATTATATAATAATTGATTATTATATTATATATATTATCATATTTATATTACATTAATTAATGTATGAGTTATTATATTAATTTATTTTAAATGTTAATTATTAATAATATTTAATTTGAAATAAATTATAATAATCTAATAAAAAATAAAATAAATAATAATAATAAAATTAAGGATTCTAGCCGACACTTGATTCTTCCTTGAAAATTTCTTCCTCCTTAGTATTTATTCTGCCTGATTGCTCTTCTTTTATCATTATTCTTCAACCCTGATGATGGATCCCACTTGGGATTCGAAACGTTGGTACAAAAATGTTTATACTCTGGATTCTCCGATCAATTCAAAAAAAAAAAAATTGTTTTATTATTCTGATATCTATTTTATATTTCAAAATTTCTCAAATCTAAAAGGATTTATACTTGGATTTACGTTAGTTTCAACATGTTGAGTGAAGCATCACGAGCCCCAATAACAGTTTAGTAATCAGGAATGGACGATGACTCATTGAATATCCGTGTTTATGCTAGTCACTTTGGGATTTCTAAGCCCTGGGCATCCCTCATAATGCAATTACAATGGTTCTAGATATCTATGCCTTCTTTTCCTCTAATTTCGGTTGACCTCTTCGTGTAGTAAATAGAAATGTCAAGATTTTTTTCGATGCAAAAAAACGGCCAACATTATTAATAACGAGCTACCCAAACCCAATGTGTCAGTGCACCTTTTATTTTTTTATTTTTTGAGGATTATGTAGGCCCCTTTTTCATGTTTATCTTTAAACATTTCCATGTTTTTCAATCTTCTCATGAAAATGGACCTACATTTTTTTTACATTTTTACTAACTATGTTTTTCTTTCTCAAAATATTTACAAACCCATATTTCTCAAATGAATATTTGATATTTATTAATATTTGGATAAAGTTAAATATCAAAACATGCAAAATATATTGCATAGAATGACTATATAAAAATTTCAAGGTAAACCCATGTTAATAACAAGTCGCTAATATTCAATTACATTTTAGTTCAACGATTAAATCGTCATTTAATGGTAAGCAACATTGCAAATTAGAAAACATAAAACATTGCAGCATAAGTAAACTCTTAAAAAACTATTTATATCTCAGATATGTAGACACATAATTGAATAAAAAAATAATAACAACAAAAAAATGAAAATTAGCACAATCAAAACACATCTCTACCCATTAGCTCATAAACAGAAAATTACATTATCTCAAAATTCAACTGAAATTAATCAAACATGCTACGAAACAGATAAATACATAAGACCCTAATTCTACCATTCTTTAGTAGACTAAGAAAAACTCTGTAAGATTACTAAAATAATCCACACATTGAAATTAAAATATGAAACTCTATGTCAAATCTATGCTCCTCCAATAATGTACCATTCTTGCATTATTTATTTTTTCAAATTTATATCTCCCTAAATCCAACCTACTAGATCCATCGTAACTCCAGATCTATCAAGTGCAGAGAAGGATCAAATCAATCAAACATGCTAGGAAACGGCTACTACATAAGACCCTAACCCTACCATTATTTCCTATGTTGGGTGTACAACCAAAGTCCCCCATTGATTAGAAGTGGGGAGGATCATGGATATATAAGGATGGTTTAAAGGGTTATAAGGTTTGGAACCCAATAACAAGGAAGGTTGTGTACAGGCGATATGTGGTGTCCAAAGTCCTTACAAGTGGTATCAGAACCAGGTTCGAAGTTAGCCAAGTGGATGAATCCTCAGAATGCCTAACGAAGGTGGTGGGCCCCGGTAATATCACAATGGGATCCGTGGATGAGCTCAGTTAAATAGGCGGTGTGCTCCAGATTCTTCATGGACGTGTCCTGGTCCCAACACAGTGAAGAGGAGTTGACCTGGGATAGAGCAAGCTCTCGAGACAGGTGGTGCTCCATGTAAGGTGTGTGCTTCCAATGCATTGGAGCGGAGAATCCTGGTTGGTAGAGAGGGGACGGATGGATAATTGTTTGAGGGGAGGCTTGATGGTACTTTGTTCGAGGGGAGGATTGTTGGGTATACAACCAAAGTCCCACATTGATTAGAAGTGGGGAGGATCATGGATATATAAGGATGGAAAAATATCTCTATTGGTTTGAGGCCTTTTGGGGTAAAGCCCAAGAGCAAATCCATGAGGGCTTAGGCCCAAAGTGGACAATATCATACCATTGTGGAGATATGTGGTGTCCAGAGTCCTTACATCCTAGACTAAGAAAAACTCTTAAGATTACTAAAATAATTCACACAATGACATTAAAATAGGAAAATCTATGTCAACTCTATGATCCTACAATAATGCACCATTCTGGAATTTTTTGTTTTTTCAAATTTATATCACCCTAAATCAATTAAATAAAGATAAACATGTGTGCACCTCTCTTTTCATATTATTCCTTAATAAAGTATCTATAAAATAGTAAAGTTCTAAAATGTTCAGGGTTCTTAAAACTAGTGTTAATTCTAAAATAGCAAAAGAGAAAAAATAAATCAGCTTTCTTATAATTAAAGAAAATGCAAATTTAAAAACTTTGTACTGATAGGAATACAAATGAATACATGTACTATCTTCATTTTTTTAGAGACGTGCCTTCATGTCACTCACACACTCTAAATGAGTATGTACTTTTATTTACAAGAACTAGTTTACTATGTAAGAAAACATATAGTTAATAAACAAGCTTAGATCCATCTAATACTGGATCTATCATGCGTTGAGAGGGATGAAATCCCTCTATGTGAAAATCTTATTTTTTGAGTGTATAATTTGATGAAATCATTGCACCTCAAGGGATTTTCTCACTCTTTGTGCATGATAGATCCAATGTTAGATGGATCTAAGCTCGTTTCAGTTTAGGGCAACATGTCACATTTTTAGATTATCATTATTATGTATATGTTTGAGATTATATTCAAAATTCACATTATGTTCTCTTTTGTTGGCATGACCATATCATTCTCTTCTTTATTTTAGTTAGTGTTGCTTACCATGAAAGGTTTGTACATCTGCGTTTGGATGCTTTGACTGTTTTTTGTGTTTATGTGTTTGGATTTGGATGATAATGTTTTTGAATGTTACTGTTGTTGTGTTATATTTTTATATGTGTATGTAATTTCTTATTAGTAATTAGTTGGTGATGAAGAATATAGACAATCTTGTCAATACTTAGTAGGAGGATTGATATTGCACATCTATTTCATTTAATTTTAGGTATCACAACTTATGGCAATTAATTAATTCTCAATAATGTCTCTCTAGGCATTACTACATATATCTTGAAGAGTAGTTTTAATAATTTATTGCGTATTGCTCTTGAAATAATTTTTTTTCTTTACTAATGTTTGAAATAATTTATTTCCTTCAAGAATATTTTGGTGTTTTTTTTATCTATAGTCTATTTAGAAAAGTCAAGAAATAATGTATTTTTCATTTCTTTTTTTTTTATATAATGAGTGGCTAGAATTAGAAAATATTTACATTATTTGTTTCTCCAAACAATTATCGCATCACATTTAAGAATATTTTGTTTTGTTTTGAATGTTTATCACCATATATTTTCCTCTTATAAATATTATGAATACATTATTCTATGAAATTATCTATTAGTAGTTTTGAATATATGTAATTTTATATTAGTGATTAGTTGTTGATGTAGAAAGGATACGATCTTTTCAAGCATTAATTTGCACTTTGCGGGAGGATTGATGTTAGTCCCCTATAATACTAGTGATTCCCCCATTACTATTTTCATTGTGTCCCTTATTGTTATTATTCTGCCCCTATTGTCCCCATATTGTTATTAGTGTGCCCCATAGAAACACACTATTGTTATTGTTGTGCCCTTATGTTATTACTGTTAGGTCAGCTTGATTATATTGTGCCCCTTAGACTCCTATATATAGAAGGGAGGTTTAGTCATTTGTATCATCCAAGAATTGTGCATTTGTGTAATGTAAAGGAGGTTGCCCCCTGGAAGAGGTTAAATTCTAAGGTGTTGATCTATCTTTTCTATTTTTTTGTGAGTTGGTCTCCTAACATTTAGTATCAGAGCTTTCGATTCTAGGGTTTCTCTGATCCAAACACGTCATCGTGGTATTTTCGCTATAACTTTTTTTTTTGATGTTGCAGAAGCTAAAAAAAATATCGTTTGAGCCGAAATCATTTTGAACATCAGGTCCAACTTTCAAAGCTTGTCTCGCTATATTTTTAGAGATATTATCTGGGGAAGTTAGGTTTTTTGCAGATTCCCGAATTACATTTTAAACAAGTGACCTGGTGAAACTGATCATAACTTTTGTTCTAAGGATCAAATTGAAATTTTGTAAGAAGTTTCAGACAAAGGACGGCCTGTAATTCTTTGTATATAAGTTTTAGGTACTAAGGTCAAAACAGTGACACGTGGCACTTTGTACAATTTCACTCTACTAAAATAGTGTATAATCAGGTCACCATGGGAGATTTGGCATAACTCTTCCTTGGAGAATCATATCTTGATCAGACTTGTGGGGATAGAAAGAGGACTCAGAGGGATACTGCAAGACACAATTTCACATACTAGAGATCCATAGTTAAAGAGGTACATATTCAATATCAAGCTCTTACAAAGAGAAATAAAGGTGTGTATTTTTTATTTTTATTTTCATAAGATTCGTTTGAAAAATTAGTTTGAAGGAATTCACAGGGAACAGTGAAGAATTATTAGCATTAATTGATTCCTCAAAGAAATAAAATGGAAACACCTAGTAAGAAACCTGAAAGCTCTAGCATGACTTGTCAAGAGGAGGAAGAAATGCAACATGATATATCAAAATTACAAGACCAAGTACAACAAATTTCACTCTCACGAAAGGTAACTGAAGCCAAGATGAATGGTGTGGAAGCTAGTGTGAATGGCATGCAAGTTAAGATGGATGGCATGGATGCTAAGATGGAAGAATTGAAGATAAACTTCAATAAGTTGCTACAAGAAATGGTTACTAATGGTGAACGGGCAGTAAATGAAACTCATGATGAGAACAAAAGAAATGCTAATCACGATTTCATAGACTCTAATGTTGGATTGAAGACCCACCATGTTCCAAAAATCGATATGAGGAAGTTTGATGGCAAGGATCTCAGAACATGGATACTACAGTTGGAGCAATTTTCTGATCTCCATAATGTGAAAAACACATAAAAGGTACGTATTGTAGCTTTATATTTGGAACCAAATCAGTTTGTATGGTATCGATGGCTCTGTTTTCATAAAAAAATTGTCACTTGGGCAATTTTTACTGAAGAAATGATAGCACATTATGAGGATACAAAAATAAACACTTTTTTTAGCCAATTGATAAGTCTCAAACAAAAGGGTTCAATGATGGACCACATTGAGGACTTCCAAAAATTGAACATAAGGGTAAAAGATATTCCAGAGGAGCATAGGATTGATGTGTTTGTAGGGACTTTTAAGGATAATATCCAACATGAGGTTTGCCTTTGGGAACCTGATTCATTGGAGAAGGCATTCAAGTTAGCAAGAAAAATGGAAAGCAAAATTATGGCAACCAGGAAGCCTGCCACTCACAACTATAAAGATGGAAGCGTTGCTCACCCTAGCTTTCCACAACCTACAAGGTTGACACCACAACAATTAGAAGAAAAAAGAGCAAAAGGTCTTTGTTATAGTTGTGATAGCAAATACACTAAAGGTCATAAGTGTGTTGAGAAGAAATTATTCTACATAGATTGTGAAGAGGAGGGAGAAAAGGAACAAGAAATCTCAAAAGAAGAGGATATACTCCAGGAACAAACTTGAGATAAAGAAGAAATGAATATGACCATATCTTGTAATGCATTGGCTGGAATTACCGGTCCTCAAATATCAAGATAGAAGGACATATCAAGAAGAAAAAGGTAATAGTGTTGATAGATTTGGGACGTACCCATAATTTTATTCATTGTAAGATAGCCAAGGAATTTAATTGCTTCCTATATCCAACACCTGAGTGTCAAGTGATCGTTGCAAGTGGAGGAACCATAAATTTCTCTAGAAAGTGCCATAATATCAATCCGTCCATGGGAGAATATGTATTGAATAGCCCAATGCTTTCCATTCCAATGGGTGGTGTTGATTTTTTACTAGGAGTCCAACGACTACAATCCTTAGGTACAATAACTTTTAATTTTCAATAAATTTTCATGAAATTTTGTGCAGAAGGAAAGGAGGTTGAATTGAGGAGTATTTCAGGGAAACCAAGAAATATAATAAGCTCTAACGGTATGAAAAATCTTCTAAAGAAGGAACAACGCAGCATAATTACACAATTATGTTCTCTAGAGGTTCCCACATCGAAATAATCTATTTCTCCAGATCTCCAAAAAGTCTTGGACAATCATTCCCAGGTATTTGAGACCACCAAAGTCCTCCCACCTATTCGTGATCATGATCATGCTATTCGTTTGATTCCAGGAAGTATTCCTCCAAATCAGGCCGTACAGGTATCCCTATGCCCAGAAGAGAGAAATTGAAAGTATGGTTGCAGAAATGATAGAAGATGGTATAATTCAACCTAGTCAAAGTTTTTCTCTGCTCCAATGGTATTGGTGCACAAGAAGGATGGATCATGGTGCATGTGTTCGGATTATAGCAAGTTTAACAAGCTCACTAGTAAAGATAAATTTCCCATTCCTGTCATTGATGATTTATTGGATGAATTGCATGGATCAATTTATTTCACCAAATTGGATCTTCATTCACGATATCATCAAATCAAAATGAAGACTGAAGACATTTTGAAAACAACATTTAGAACTCATGAGGGCCATTATGAATTTTTGGTCATGCCTTTTGGCCTTACTAGTGCACCTTCCACATTTCAAGGTTTGATGAATTCCATTTTCAAACCCTTCCTTAGAAAATTTGTGTTAGTATTTTTTGTTGATATACTAATCTAAAAAAATTCTTCGAAGGATCATGTTGAACATCTTGATAGGGTGCTCAAACTATTAAAGGAGAAACAATTATATGCAAAAAGCTCCAAACTTTTCTTTCAAGTATAAGAGGTGGAATATCTAGGTCATATTGTATCTCATGAAGGTGTTAAGGTAGACGATAGAAAAATTAAAGCCATTAAGGAATGGAAAATCCCCACATCCATAAAGCATCTACGAGGATTTCTTAAGTTGATAGGGTATTACACAAGTTTGTTAAAAATTATGGGAGAATAGCAGCAACTATAACAACATTATTGAAGAAAGATGCATTTTCATGGACTCTAGAAGCAACAAAGGCCTTCAAACATCTTAAAGAGGAAATGTGCCAAGCACGGGTCTTAGCTATGTCGGACTTCACATAAACCTTTATTCTGGAATGTGATGCTTCAGGAAATGGAATTGGTGTTGTTTTAATGCAAGATGAAAGACCCATTGCTATCGAAAGTCCTCCAATCAAAGGAAAGTATTTACACAAAGCTATTTATGAGAAGGAAATGATGACAATACTAAATGCACATAAGAAATGGCGACCCTAGCTAATGGGAAGACACTTCAACGTAAAAACGGATCATGATAGTCTTAAATACTTTTTAGAACAAATATATCCTCTAAAGAGCAACAAAAATGGGTCACAAAGATGTTAGGTTATAACTTTGAAATCATCTACAAAAAAGGGAAGAAAAATGTTGTGGCAAATGCACTCTCAAGAAAGGATGAGGATGTTGAAGCGTTTTTCTGCACCATTTCTATTATCCAATCAGATTGGATAAGCAAAGCAAGGGATGAATGGATGAATGATGAAGAAGTGTAGGCACTCATTCAAAATTTACAACAAGATCCCAGTACATATGGTACATTTAGCTGGAAAAATGATTTCTTATGGTAGAAATATTGCTTATACCTATGTAAGAATTCCCAAGTCAAACAAAATATTCTTATGGAATTGCACATTTCTCCCTTAGGAGGGCACTCAGAATTTTCAAAAACTTACCACAGGGTTAAGAAGGAATTTTTTGGGATGGCCTTAAATCGGATATTCAAAAGTTCATGGTTGAATGTTTGGTTTGCCAACAAAATAAAGTTGAAACAATTAAGATCCCAGGTCTATTACAACCTCTATCCATCCCAAGCCAACATTGGGAGGAGGCTTCAATGGATTTTATCACAGGTTTACCCAAGCCTGAAGGAAATAGTGTCATCATGGTGGTAGTTGACAGACTTACCAAGTATGCACACTTTTGTGCATTATCACATCCATTCAAATCCAGTACATTTTCTACCTCATTTATGGAAAAAATTCAAAAGATGCATGGAAACCCAAAGATTATTGTAAGTGACAAAGATCCCAATTTTACTCGAAATTCTTTGGATATAATTATTTTCTTGTCTCGTTACTCAGTTAGCTCATAGCTCATATTATCCTCCTTAATATGATGGGAAAACTGAGATAGTAAACAAATGTTTGGAAGGATATCTTCGCTGCTTTATATCTGGTAAATAGACACAGTGGGTCAAATGGTTGCCTCTGGCTGAATGGTGGTATAACACTTCCTTCCATACTGCGGCAAGAATGACCCCATTTATGACACTTTATGGATATCATCCATGATCAATCACATCATATTTAAGAGAAAATTCTAAGGTTCAAGCAGTGGAACATCACATCGAGCATCAACAACAAGTTCTCCAACTCTTAAAGAATAACCTCACGTTGGCACATAATAGAATGAAATAGCAAGTAGATCAACATCACAACAAAAGAAGTTTTGATGTGGGTGACTGGGTATTCCTACAGCTACAACCATATAAACAAATGTCCCTCAAGTAAGCTAAGAAGGAAAATAAATTATCACCAAAGTATTATGGTCCGTACAAGGTGTTGCAAAAGATTGGTACTATGGCATACAAATTGGAGCTTCCTACAGCTTCCCAAGTGCACCCAGTTTTCCATGTTTCGTGTTTAAGGAAGGTTATAGGTGACAAGCTCCTAATTCAAACAATATTTCCAAAAATTGATGAGGAAGGAAAAATCATATTGGAATTGGAAGAAATCACAAAACACAAGAACTCGACAGCTATGAAATCAATCAATTTTGGAGTATCTCATCAAGTGGAAGAACTTATCCACTGAATATTTATGGGAGGATGCAAATTTTATACAGAAGAATCTAGAACTACTGAGGTGTTCCAGACAATGCTTTTCAGAAGGAGAGGGGCATGTTAGGTCCCTATCATACTAGTGATTCCCCCATTACTATTGTCGTTGTATCCCTTATTGTTATTATTGTGCCCCTATTGTCTCCATATTGTTATTAGTGTACCCCATAGAAACCCACTATTATTATTGTTGTGCCCTTTTGTTATTACTGTTAGGTCAGCTTGATTATATTGTGACCCCTTAGACTCATATATATAGAAGGGAGATTTAGTCATTTGTATCATCCAAGAATTGTTGATTTGTGTAATGTAAAGGAGGTTGACCCCTCGAAGAGACTGAATTCTAAGGCGTTGATCTATATTTTCTATCTTTTTGTGAGTCAGTTTCCTAAAAATCGATTATGCACATCTATTTCATTCTAGTTCTAGGTATCACAACTTTTGACAACTAATTAATTCATAATCATGCCCTTTCATGTATCACTAAATATATATTGAAAATATATTTTCTTAATAATCTACAATGTCAACATTAACAACATCTAATGCATCTAATACATCTAATGTAAGTAATAAAATAAGATTAGAAAACTGCATCTACATTGAAATCAATGCATCTAATGCAAGAAATCAAATGAGATAAGAAATGAACATCTACATTGAAATCGATGCATACAGTGAAAGCAATCCAATAGGATCATAAATCCAAATCTATACTGAAATAAATTCATCTAATTCACATAATCAAATATGATTAGAAATCAACATCTACATTGAAACCAATGCATCTAGAGAAAGAAATCAAATAGGGTTAGAAATCAACATCTACATTGAAATCAATGCATCTAGTGCAAGGAAATGAATAGAATTCTAAGAAAACATCATCTACACTGAAATTACTGCATCTAGTGCAAGAAATATTCTTCTTTCTCTATCCCCTCCATCTAATCTTGTAAAATGTTTTTAATAATTTACAGTCTCAAGATTAACAATATCCAATCCATCTAATGTGAGAAATGAAATAGTATTAGAAAACAACATCTACAGTGAAATTAATGCACCTAATGAGAAAAATAAAATAAGATGAGAAATCAAAATTTACACTAAAATCAATGCATCTAGTGCAAGAAATCAAATATAATTAGAAATCAACATCTACAATCAAATCAATGCATCTAGTGCAAGCAATCAAATAGGATTAGAAATGGCCATCTACAATGAAATCAATGCATGCGGAGAAAGAAACCAGATAGCATTAGAAATAAATATCTACACTGAAATCAATGCATATAGCGAAAAAAATCAAATATAATTAGAAATCAACATCTACACTGAAATCAATGCATCTAGTGCAAGCAATCAAATAGGATTATAAATCATCATCTACACTAAAATCAATGCATCTTGTGCAAGAAATATTCTTCCCTCTCCCCCCCCTCCATCTATATCTATATCTCCCTTCATCTATCCTTATTTATCTCTCTTTCTCAACCCCCCCCCCCAATACACACACACACACACACACACTCCCTCTCTCTCTCTCCATATATATACATCTCTTCCTCCCTCCCTTCCTTTATCTCTCTCTTCATCCCTCTCTTCACCTCCCACCTATATCTATATCTTCTTTTGCCTCTCCTTCGTCTCTTTGTATCACCCCCAAAGCATACACACTCTTTCTCCATATATATCTATCTCTCCCTCCCTCTTCCTCTCCCTCTCTCCCCCTTCTATTTCTCTTCCCTCCTACTCTCCTCTCTCCCTCTCTCTCTCTCGATCCTTCTCTCTCTATTTAGTTCTTCTTACCTAACTCTCTCTCCCTCACTCTCTCTTCTCTCTCATGTACTTTCTCTCTTCCTTCCTCTCTATCCCTTTATCTCCCACCTCACTCTACACCCCCCTCTTCTCTCTTTTCCCTCCAACTCTGTCACTATCTCCCTCCCTCTCTCCTTTCTCTTTCTCTCCCCCTTCCTAACATCTCTTCTTATTCGTCTCTCTATTTCACCCCAAAAAATACGCACTCTCTCTCCATATCTCCATTGTCACTCCCTCTCCCTCTCTCTCCACTTTTCTCTCTCTATGTATTTCTTCTTCACTCCATCTATCTCCCTCCAACTCCATCACTCTATCCCTTCTTCTATCCTTCTCTCTCTCAAGTCCTCTCTCTGGTCCTTCCCATCACTCCCTTTCTCTCCTACATCCTTCTCTCCCACTCATCTCTATGTCTCTCTCTTTGCCCTCCAACCTTGTCATTATCTCTCTTCCCCCTCTCTCTATCTCTCTATCTCTCTAGCTTCCAACCATGTCACTATATCTCTCCCCCTCTCTCCCCCGTCCATATTTGTGTCTCCCCCACTCTCTCTCTCTCTTACCCTTCTCTCCCTCTCTCACTCTTCTCTTTCTCTCTCTCTCTCTCTTCATTCCTCCTCTTCCCTCTCCTTTATTGTATCTCCTCCTTGACTATACGTCTTTGTTCTTCCCTCCATATATATAGAGTTAATATATATCATGATATATTAATATATGTTATATATTATAATATAAAAAATTTACTATTATATTAAATTTAATATTTCATTAATCCAAAGTTATTAAATTAAATTAAATTAATATTAATATTAAATATAATATTAATATTATAATATCAATATTGCATTTAATGATGTTGACAAATTTTATAATAAAACTACAGCAAGTTAATATTTTGAAATATTACAACTTTGATGTGGAAATATTTATGTCTTTAAAGATTTTTATATTTCCCTAGGATATGGCTTTTACTTTTAAAGATTCACTTTACAAATGTTTAGTTAAAAGAAATATTAAAATACTATGGAGAAGGATTTTTTATTCTTTTGCATTGAATTACCTTTTTTCCTTTAATGACATTGACTTTAGTGAAGAGTAAAAAATGTGTAAAATTTTACCCAATTTGGAATTTAGTGTGGTAATTTTTTTGTTAAAGGCAAATTTATGATCCATTCAAATTCACGTATATGATAAAGGAACTACTGAAAACATGAGATAATTTACTATCCATTCAAATATATAGATATATTTTAACAATTAATCTTAGTCCATTAATAAGATTAAAATATTATATATAATTTAATATTGGTCGACATTAGCAAAAATTATCTTTATTATTTTTTAGGGACGTGACATACTTACACATTGTGGTCATACTAGGTTGTAGAATGTGTCTCTCGATGCAACCAGCTGCTATTAAACATGCTAGAGATATATCCATTATACCTATTATTAAAAGAGAACATAAAAAAACATACAAGGTAAACATAAGACAAACATACATAAAATTAAGATGATAATACAATCTTTCAATATGGATGAAGTATTTATATTTTTTCCTTCTTGTCACCAACACAAGCTAAATGAGTGTCTCTATCTCCTTTACTTACCAAAACCAACTTATTATGTTTTAAAATCCATTGTCAATATACCTTGTTACTATTAAGCATGTTAGAGGAAAACCTATTCCACTTATTGTTAAAGGAGAGCATAACAACAAGAATAAATAAAATTAAAAATTACATAATGATGTTGATAAAATCTATACACATGGATGAATTACATAATATTTCAACATAGCTTAATTATATAATATATATTATTGTTTTGATGAACACTTGTTACAAGTGTCCGTATAATTCCATGATCGAAAGCATAGTCTTCTCCAAACACATGTAATAGTGGTATTCGAGCCCGGCTTTGAAAGAAAAGTGAGGTGTCTAGATCAAAATCCATTATTACAAAACAATGGAGTAAATGTTCTCGTCGTGATTTGGCAGAGTACATGACTGTATGAGTAGCATTGGTGGAGTCACAGTGGAAGTGGATGGTAGTAGGACAATGGCATGGATTGGATGAAAACGAAAGAGTTAGTGGGTTTGGAAACCATCACGACACCACAATTGGTAGGTTTTAAAAACCAGGATTGTGCCTCCGTACTCAACCTCAATCACTCATTTTTTTCAATGAATGGTTTTTTAAATTTGTCATATGGGACCACTGCGTGTATTGAAGCTTGGCAAGAAGTGAATCTATGGACCATTCAATCAATGAACTTGAGGGATAGTTAACTGTCTGTTGTTGGACCTCGGGACAATTTCCGCGTTAAAGTTCGATGGAGGAATTTTTTAGAGGTACCATAGGTTCATACATTATGTTGGAGAGGTAAATCCCCTCTACGGATAGAGGCGATCCCTACTAGCCTAGAACGGGTCTAGCAACAATCAGTCAATGCTACCATGCAAGTTCCTAATTGCAAATAAAAGGTAGGCAATGAAAACCTACTTGGATTCCAACGCTAATGTTTGATGAAGAGACGTAGCTCTTGATCCTTCACTTTGGCCGGTCACATCCTCCACGATCCTCGTGAATAGACACCTGCACACACAAAGAGAAACACAAACACAAGCGTGAAATCTAATAAATGCAATTATACATCAGTCAGAAAGGACATAACTCACATTAACCATTACAAAGACAAATGAGAGTGGAACCATAATAGTATTCATCTATTATTAATCAATAACAGAGAAGAGTACAACCAAAGTTCTGACGTCGAATCCTTCTCAAGAGGGTCCAGCCAGCAAGTCTCTTAAGCATTCACCCTTGGAGGTAGATCTCCCAAGACAAAAACTCTCTCTCACACAAGTTTACACAAGGAAGCAACACTTCACAACCTTCCTTAAGCTCTCTAGCAATCCCACACTTGTCACACCAACTACCTATCAAATTCACACACTAGCAGCAACACTCTAAGCACTATCAATTCCACACTGTGCAAAACTAGCTGCTCATGGCAATGGTAGAGGCTTAAATAGGAGAAGGAGTCTCCATGAATGGTGGGAGGCTGAGCTTATCTCCAAGGAAGGTGGCTCAAATGACAAAACATACATGCCAAAGAAGGGAGGGCAACATTTACAAGGCCAACAACCAGGTCTGGAGTCATCTGGAAGGCCGGCTGTTAGAACAAACTCGCCCAAACAAGATCAGCGCGGGTGTATAACTGCACTCGAGCGCTGACATCGCATCTGAATAACAGGGAAGGTTATGTCAGCGCGACCCAATATGAATAGAAGATGCGCTCGTTCATGAAATTCGACCAGCGCGGGAAATACGTGCTCTTCCGTGCTGGCAGCGCATTCGTTGTATTATGAGGTGCGAGTTAGCGCGGTTATTTTAATAACAGTCGCGATGATGGGAAAAACTTTGGCAAAGTGGGTCATTTGGCAACATTAGAGAGCATGAGCATGATTAATTTGAATTCATGACACAGTAGGGAGACTGACAGGGAGACAGTGAAAAATTACTGTGTAACACATTATGCATGAAAAATAACCATCACTATTGAATCGTTGATACTGCAATGTATGTCATTTGATTCGATATTTTCATGTTGTTTCTTGGATTTGAACATTGTGATTTATGAATCTGTCTCATGATTGCAAGGTTCATTGATAGTGATATTCCCAACCTACTGTGATTGCAAGGTTTTGAGACACCGTCGAATTGGTTTAAAGTTGATTGATATTGATCTATAAGTAAATTTGTACCCGGTCGAAATACAAAGATTTTTTTTTTAAAGGAGTTGTGTACAATTACATTTTTTACTACTATTTTATTTGCAAAATATCAACTCTTTGGTATATTTATTTGGAATTGTTCTGTCTAGAAAGGAAAATTACCAGGAGTGGTACAAAAAAATAAAAATACACTTATTTTTAATGATCCGTGAGATGGATTCTGTGAAGGAAAATGAGGTAATGCACTAGAATTGCCTTATGAGAAAAAATAGTTAGCACTCTGTGAGAGTAAGGATAACAAGGCATATGCTTCAATTTCCACCTCATTCTCAAAAGAGGTAAGAAGATACATAATTCAAAGATAAACAACATATGATGCAATAAAAAAATTGATAGAGCTTTTTTATTCACATTCTAAATTGGAGATAATATAGTTATTCCTGAGGTTGTTTAATCTAGAAATGAAAGATAATGATCCATTGAAACTTGATTCTGAAATTAAAGCCATCAATCATGGAATTAAATCTACTTGAGTCAAAGTTGATATACAGCTTATTGGATTTATAAAATCTCTTTACCCTGGTTATTCGCACTACTTGGAATCTCCCCAAGCTAGTGCACAGTTAAACGACTTTGAATTTGACAAATTAGTAGAAAAAATTGCAGAAAGGGAGAAGGATTTTGGCAGGAAATAAACATTACATAATTCTAATACCAAAGCATTATGTTTTGCTAAAAAATACCAAAAACCTAGAGAATAATCGTTCATAGATATTAAGTGTAGCAAAGGATGAGGTAGGAGGAATTATAGAGGCAAGGCCGAATAATTAGGAATATAAACAACATAATGATAAACAAATATTTTTCTTTAATAAAACAGTTGTAAAAAGCATTAGATGTGGTAAAACGTGACTTACTGCTGCAAATTGTAGAATTCCTTATGAGAAATTTAATAAAATAAGAGAACAAATGCTTGAAAAGAAAGATCAACTAGTTCCAGAAAAAGGGTAGTCTTCTGAGAATGCACATTATGTTGTTACCCATTGTAATTTTAATATAGAAGATATATTTAGTACCTCCTTTTCTTCATGGCATGACAATTGGATTTTAGACACAAGTGCTACTTTTCATATGACCTTTAGAAGAGATTTGTTTGTAAAAATCAGTGAGAATATTGATGGAGTAGTGTATTTTGATGATAAGTCTCAAATCAAACCATCGGGGATTGGTTCTATTCAGTTAAAAGTTCTTGGACTTGTAGATTTTACTTTAAGTGATGTCCCTTACATGCCACAATTCCAAAGGAATTTATTATCTCTTGTACAAATAAGAAAAGTTGAACATTCTATTCACATATTTGATGGTAAAGTGGGAATTCTAAGAGAAACTGATAATAAATCATTAATGACTAGTGTCGAACAAGATAAGCTATTAAAGTTGAAAGGTATGTGATTTGTTGCATTAAATTCTAATCATTTGGTTCAGTAAAATGATACTTTGTCATCATCTTTATTGTGGCATGCAAACGTCGGCCATATTAATTATGAAAGTATTAGAATTATGAGACATCAAGGATTAAGATACTTTCAACAGTTCCAAGAAAATTGACTTCATGTAATTCTTGTATATTGGGGAAGCATCACAAACAATATTTTTAGAATTTTACGTCTAGAGCTACAAGGAAATTAAGTCTCATACACTTTGACTTTTGTGGACTTATGCATGTACCAACTTCTAATGGAAATAAATATATACCAACTTTTATTGACGATAATTCAAGGACGTGTTGGGTCTATGTGCTTGAAGAAAAATCACAATTTTTTTATGTATTTAAAAATTTTCATCTCTTGATTACAAATGAAGCTCAACTTGATATTGGTACAACAAGAACTCATAATGGGGGAGAATATACTTCACATGTTTTTGAAAGATATTTGAAAGAGAATAACATCAAACACCAAACCGTAGTACCTTATAATCGACAACAAAATGGTGTCACGGAACGAATGGACAAAACAATGCTCAATATGGTTAGATCAATGATGCTTTTTAAGAATGTAAAATTGATGTTTTGGAGAGAAGGAGTTTTCTGTGAAACTTATATTAGAAATAAAATTCCTTCCTCTCTAATAAACAATAAAACTCCATATCAAATGTGGTATAATCGTGTTCATGCAATTCAACATTTCATAATTCTTGGTTATCAATGTTATGCTTTGACTCCTAAACAAAAAAGAAATAAGTTGAGTGAAAGAAGCTAAAAATGTATATTTTTTGGGTATTGTATGACTTCTAAGGCATACATATTGTATGATGAAGATAATAAGAAGTTTATTTTGTCAATAGATATAACATTTATTCAATTTGATAAAGATACACTCACTATTGATAGGGAACTTAATTAGTTATATAAGTTTCTTCCTAATAAGTTTTATTATGAATCAGATAATATTCCACCACATCCTAGAGGGGGGTTTCCTTTCTTCGATCAATATGTGGATTTTCCTTCTCTCAATGGTGATAATAATTATGTTTCTGAAGATAAATTAGCTGATGCAAGTGTTTCTTTAGGGACAAGAGGTACAGAGACATCAAGAACTGAGAATAGGACAAAAAGTAATGAACAATTTGTTTCAAAAGATGAGAATGTTCCTTCACAACCTCTAGAAAGATAAACTCATATTAGAACATTTGCAAGGAAATATGATGAATTTGAGACAAGAATTTTTTCAGGTAACTATTCTCATTGTGAATTTAATTTTTCAATTGATTGTGAACCTACTTGTGTTGAAGAAGGTGCTAGCTATTATAAATTCAAAGATGCAATGCAAAAGGAATATAATGCTCTCATAAAAAATGGCACATGGAGGCTTATGGATCCTCCTGTCGGCATCAAACCTATTAGTTGAAAATGTGTTTATAAAACTAAGTATAAATTTGATGGTTAACTTGATAAGCGCAAGGCAAGACTTGTAGCTAAGGGATATGCACAAAAAGAGGGTGTTTACTACACAAACATTTTATCCTAGAGCTAAATGGGGAGCTATTAGACCTTTGTTTTCTATTGCAGCTCAAAAGAAATGGAAAATTCATCATATGGATGTTAAAACTACTTTTTTAAATGGGGATTTGAAAGATGATGTTTACGTGTTTCAACCAGAAGGTTTTTCTGTTAAAGGGAAAGAAGAAAAGGTGTGCAAATTATGAAGTCTTTGTATGGATTGAAAGAAGCACCATGTTCATGGTATGAGAAGCTAACTAAACATATTATTAAGTTAAATTATAAGCATTTTGACCTAGATGATACAAATCCTTTTGTTAAGAAAATTGGAAGATCAGTTGTATATCTAGATGTCTATCTTGATGGTTTGATGATCACAGCGAACAATGATGAATATATATCATCTATTAAGAAGAAATTGAAAAAGGTTTTTGATATGATAGATTTAGGTTTACTTCATTATTTTTTTTTGTAAGCTTGGTAGTACTTTCTCTATTAATATTGTCTAACCATAATCAAGTTTTTTCAATAGTATCAGGTGGCCTCAACTTGCCCGTAGAAAAACAGGTTGGCCACCTGCCAGCGTTAAAGGATGTCTAAAATTTGAATAAGTCTTTTTCTATCATCCATGCAACATTAGCTATTCTATCTATAATGATCATTAACTTAGGAAAGTAAAGGCTACTCATCATAGAAGAAAAATATTATATAATACCATGTTTTACTCATCATTCAAGGACTCCATTGGGACTAGAGATTTAGTGCTGGATCTCAACATCTCACTTCTCCTCATGTCTTGCAGAATTTGCGTGATCATTATCAAAGATAAGTTATTTCAGTAGACTTGAATCTGGATTGCTGGTATCTTCCTGAGGAGCTCCATCCTGATGGGCTCCGTCGTTTTGGTTTCTTCTTGTGCCTCCTATCCATTGTTTGGTTCTTGTTCCTTATTGAGTGGCATAGCTCAGGCCACTACATTCTTCATAACCCAGTATTGTTGGATTGTTTGTCTGAATAGAGTATGGTAGCCGTGAGTGTTCCCTGGATCTTGTACCATGGTTTCCCATTCTTCTGTCTCAATGTCCTGGTTGGTGATGTTGTCATTAAGTTCCCTCTCCCATCAACCTATTTTCACTCTTACCTCTGGTGAGTTTCTATCCATGTACGCAATGATAAGAGTCTGCACATGCTCGTTACCAATCTTTCTGCGTCTCCTACATTGTCCTTTGTGGGAGGCTACATCCCCCTCAGTGGTCCATTTCCCTGCTTTTCTTGTTCCTCTACTACTCCTTTTAGCCATATCTTTTCCTTCTCTTTCCATTCTCTCGTTTTCTTGGTTGCAATTTTCTTCGCCTGAATCCTTCTCCTCTATATGATTGTTCACTACATCACACTTCATGGTTCAGGGCTCCAAACTATGCTACACACTGATTAAAATTAAACCTAAAACAATGCCATAAGAAGTATCAGTATTCTGTATGTATACTGTCCAAACCAAATTTTGTTTGTATGCTCTGGGTTTGGCCTCTCATCCAAGTCCTGGCAAGTTGGGTTTCCCCCCTTCTCCCTCAGATACCCCCCTGATGGCTCGTGGGTTAGATTTATTCAACCTTTCATGTCTTCTTCTCTCAAATACATCTCTCCCATGCTACCCGCACTTTGATGGTTTACCTAAATAGTCCTACAGGAGAGACTATAGAGGGAAACCATGTCCTTGTTCTGTGTTTCAATAGGGTTCCCCTTCCGAGTGTCTCTCCTCTTTAAGGTCTTCACTCGAACTGAGCCCCTTAATAACCCTTCAGTATTATTCTAGACATTCAAGTTAGGTTTCTCAGCAAGCCAATCTACCCTTAGCTTAGCTTCAGCGGGTTCCAGGAAAATCCACTTTGTATCAGCATCCTGAGTTGTCCCTACAGTGCCTCAGGTACCACCGCGTCGGTATTGGTTTCTTTCTGTGCTCTGTCTTATAGGGATCACCCTTATCTGCCCAACCTCCCTCCTTCCCTCTCTACTATTTTTTCAAAGGAAGCTCTTTATTTTTATCAATTCTCTCCATTTCATCATCGTTCCAGACCCGATTAGATTTCCAGGAAACTCTGGTTTCAACTCGTTCTAAGTCCTAGGTTTCCCAAGCCTCCTTCCCCAGAACGTCTGCATTAAACATTATTGTAAATCTATTTTTTAGGGTATTGAGGATGACATAACATGAATTTGAGTTTACTTGGCTACATCCGTCATCCTACGTCTGGCTACTGTGTCCACCACCTTTCTTTCTTTCACTCACCTTTCTTCTCTACATGCAACTATCCTCTTTCTCTCTTGCCTCTTGTTTTATCCTGTTTTCCCTGCTATCTTCCGTCACGCCTCCCATCATTATTCCTAATCCTCACATTTCCCTTTCATTCATTCCTACTCCTCGAAATGATAACCCTATGCTTCTTGTAGCTCTGTCCTTCATTAACTCCCTCATGCCTCTGGTTCCTCTTGCTATGGGTATTGCTCCATACTCATGCCACTTGCCAGCTCCGATCTACATGCCCTCTCTCTTACCCCTGGGACTTCCTCTCTCTCTCCCATTCTCCAGCACACTTGTCCTCTTTCTATGCCTTACTCCTCCCTGCCGTGTACTTCTTGCTGCCCGTCTTGCTGTTGCAATCCCCACATCCCGATGTCCTCTCTATCCTTGTGCCCGAGTGGTTGATTTCTGGTACCTCAACCTCCCATCTCCTCTGACCCACATTGCCTATGCTGTTGCACCCCGATCAGGGGTTTTCCTGCTTCTCCTTGTCTTTTTCTAGGACCTCCACTATTTTCCTCATTCCTCCATTTGTAATAACTCTTCTCCTCTTATATCTAGGTTTCTACCTACCTGGCCACATCCCTAGTTTGCAAGATTGTCCACTGCCACGTTGTCGGTCCTGTGGTCATGTGTTGGGATGATGTACCCAATCTGTCAAATTAGCTTGCTTATCTCTTAGACAAGCCTTTCCGTCCTCCAACTTTGGCTGATTTTTTCCAAGTGAGTTCCTTGCTGGAGCTTTTTCACCATGTCTATTTCTATTTTCGAGTATCCTTCCACCTACAGGAACCACTCCCTTACCACAATTTCTAGTCCCCTATTGAAAGCATGAAGCTCTGCTTCATTGTTGCTCACATTACCGTAGTCCATAGCAAATATTTTGATCCTTTAACCTCTATTGTTTTTAAATACTTCTCCTATCCCCGTTGTTTAGTCAATTTAGTTTCCTAAATTGCTTTGCATAAATTATCAACCGAGGCCCGTAAGTTGATGAAGTGTATTACAATGTATGTGCTAGCTAACCCTTCTTGCTTCGTTGTTTTGTAATTTTATATTGTTTTGTTTTGGGGTTTCCTTGATTCTTAATGATGTACAGTCTGAATTATGAGAAACTGAGTCTAAATTTCCTAAATGTGAACTAATCAAAATCTAAGTTAAAGGAAGGAAAAATAGAGCATATATCCTATCTTGTCATTTAATCCTAAGTAAAAAATTGAAAGGTGAAGTTGTAAGGCAAATTAAAATAATTATGGAGAATGAAACCTGACTAAAGCACTTTTAGTTGTCCAAGCCTCCAATTTTGAAAGATAACTTTCTTGAGATGGCAAACAAGCAACTTACTGTACTTTATAGTTTAGAGAACTAAATCAAATATACAGAGAGTAACTAATTGATTTCATTCCTTGTGTGAAGTGAATGTTTAACCATTTAGTTAGGATGGATATCAACTTGAAATGGTGACCAAAAACATTTATCCACACAGTGCATTGGCATTCTGAGCTAGTAAATAAATAACAGAGGAAACAAAAAGTAAGTAAACTAATCAAAAATGCATACTTGTTAATTTTCCACCTTACGTTGTTAAAACAAAACAAGTTTCATCTATGAAATAGATAGGAGAAACAATACTGCCCCATCAAATTATAAAATTATGCTACTGAACAGAATTGAAATAAAACAGACTACATAAAATCAACCTAAACTACAAATACTGCTAAAAGTAAATAATGAAACTAAACTGAACAGTAAACAAAATCACAGAAGAAAAACCTCCTTCAGTGCAAGGGCCCTCTGCAACTGACTGAGTTGACCTGCTAACTACCTGGAGATACTCTTTCAAATGATTACTTGGTCAAACACAGCTTCATATTATTAAAAGGAAAATAAGTTCCAAAATTACAGAGATGTAAGTCTGAGCTTAACACATATAGAAATTTGAACTCCTTTTCAATTCTGTACAACCGATATTTAAAGAAACATTCCTAACTATCTTTTAAGAGAATTAAGCTACATGTGATCTCCACGTATTACAATAGATCTTCCTAAACGGTTGATTAGTTACAGGTGACTTTAAGTCAGCAAGATGGTTGCATGAAATTGTTATCACAAGTGGCTGGTTCAACATAGTGATACAACAAAACTATCGGATTTATTAATTAACCATGAAGAGTGGAGAGAGAGTCCTATTGCTCCCGGGTTTCTTTTTTTGACTCCACCTTTGACTATGGTCTTGAGCTGTCTTTTTTGTTGATCTGGGCTGGATGACTAGGATAGGATCCATATCGTGACCATTCCAGAAATGCCCATGTGGTCGGTTTCCTAGTTTGACACCTGTAACATGTTCAACCATGCAAGTAGCTACGAAACACACGATTAGCTGCAGAATGGGCTACGTTCCGTAGCTAATTTGAAAAAACTTATTTCAAATAGAAAAAACATAAAATTGTAACATGTCAATAAGTTAATTTCTTCCTTCAGACAAAATCTATCATTTATCAGTGATGGGGATCTGTCCTTCATGGAAAAACAAGAGAAAGAAGTGAGAAAAGTTGTCAAAGAGAGAGTAATTCTGAGTTCCAACATACTGCCACTGCATAATCATTGCATGTCCCCATGCAATTTTTCCAAAATAACTCTTCTTTCCTATTGCATCTGCTCAGATGCCTCTGCCACTACATATAACTTTCTTCTCTTGCTCCTCTTTGAAGTCACTGCCATCTTGGGTTTCTTCATGAGAAGTTTGTATTTAAGGTTGATCACTGCTTTGTTCAAGTTTTTATTCTTCCTCTTCAACTTCCTATTCTTCTTGTACCATAGCCCTAGGTGCAATATTGTATTATCATGAATGGCTTTATCCAATTTTCTTTGTTCCTTTAAGGCTTCATTTTCTTTCTTGATATGCCTTTTCAATATCTCTAACTCATAGATTTCCTATTTGAGAGAGTCAGTCAGAGGTTCTTGTGGATTCATAGGTTGTTCTGGATTGGCTGAGGATCCTAGATCCATTGAGGCACTTTTCTTTTCCAATGATTCTATGTAATCATAAATTTGTTGTTGTACTGGGTCTTACCTGGGGATCCTCTGCTGGGGCTACATTTAAAATACTGTTTAGGAGAGTTTTGAGGATTGTATGTAAATGGAACATTTTCAGGAGATGATATTGGAGTTTCTTCTTCTAGATTTATGAACTATGTTTCCTTTGATGATACCTTCTTCACCATACCTCAAAGTCTAGAGCTCCTTCTAAGTTGTAGGGGGTTTATGTTCTCCTCTTCTGTACCCTTTTTCTCTTTTCCTATCTTTTCCTTCCTCTTCATTCGTTTCCTAATCTCTGTCAATTTTTTAGGGATTAGTTTTTCATCATCTTGTTGTAATGGAGATTCAGATTTGTTCCTAGTAATTGCACCAACTTTCTTTTTTATCTTCTTCTTTTTCTTGATTTTCTCTCTGATCTCTGTTAATTTTTCAGAGATTGGTTCTTCATCATTTTTCTATATTGAGGGCTCAGGGTTGCTTTGAATGGTTAGATTAATCTTATTTATCCTACTCTTTCTAATACTATCTTTTTCAGGAGATTCTAGCACCTCTTGGAAATGGTTTCTTATAAGAAAGTTTTCCCAAGTATCTCCTATTTTTTCAGATGAAACTCAACCAGTATTTTGACCAACCCATGATGGTACATGGTTGTCTCCAGGGATTCTATTCCCTTTTGTACATTTGAATCCATCCTCCTTAGATTGTTTAGAAGGAATAAAGGGAGGTTGATGTTTCCATTTTCTAGAAAGTTCATCAATAAACGTATATGATAAACATACATACATCTGAATCTTCCCTCATAGGTAATAATTTTTTTTAATATCAAAAGCATGCTTCTCCATTTATTTTTTAGTGCTGAAATAGGAATTCCTTTTCTAAGAACAGTAACATCCATACATGGGTTCCTGAGGCTTACCTTCCATGATTCACTATGAAATTATTTGTTTTTGAACCACCTCTCACCAAGTCTTGGCAGTTCTGTAGCCTCTTCTATGTAATATTTTGTTATTGCAAACTTAATGTCTCCAATCTCTAGTTTTGTACCATCAAATGATCTAGCAAAATATTTTGTGACCTCCTTGTGATATCCATCAAAATTTTCAATGAGATTGAGCCATCTAGTCTTCCCCAGCATCCCCTTGAGTTGTGGGTACCCTACCATAAAATTTTCCCCTATGGGCTTTTCCCTGACAATGAGTCCCATGGTCTCTGTTTCATAGAATTTTCTGAACTTAAGAATTACTCTCTTGGCATATGAAATGGACTGACTATGGGTATGGTGAAAAAGAACTATGATTTTGTGTGGAATAAGTAGGCAGTGAGGGTTTGGAGAGACGTGAATACTTTGGTCATATCGTGGTTGTGACTGTTAGCAGATGGAGTTATTAGAGACCGTAGCAGAGGTGTTTTATGATGAAATCATTTAGACCATTGGGTATTGAATGTGGAAGATGTGGCGGAGATGTGATAGTCAAATAAAATGATGACTTGTTAAGGAGACATATGATCATTCATATTATACATAACTCATGTTTATGAATTGTTGTTTGAAATAAATTTGCATTTTACCTTAGAACTTAAGCTTTTGATTGATAATTATTTTGGTGTTTATCGATAGGTACTTTGAGCATGGTTGATCTCCAAAAATTGATTCTTCAATTTCCCTGCATTCATGATTTATTTGTAAACTGTACAATTGTGCCATAGCTGATAAGGAAGTTGTAGCTAAAAAATCAATAAGCTACAGAATGGAACCAACTGCAGAATGTGAAAAGAAGGAAAAGTGAAATATGGCTTATGAAATATGGAAGTAGAAATAAAATAGAAATGTGTTATGATAGTGAGATTGAATGAGATGTAAGATAAAATGAGAAATAGGGTGAATGGAGTAAAACTGTAAAATAAAATGTAAATGAAAAATGACAGTGAGATGAAGTGGAAGTGTAAAACAGAATGAAAACTAAATGAGATGGAATGAGACTATGAAATGGTATACTCTATACTACAAATAAATGTAGCTTTTTGTCACTACTTATTACAGAATGGAAATGGAAAATATAGGATGTCAAAAATCTCTAATTTTCACCCTGTATTTTCTGTAGAAGTATTCCAATCAATGATTGGTTTTCAACCTTATACAATTTTTTTTCATATATATATATATATATATATATATATATATATATATATCAGGCATTTCTTGGGAAAAATAAAGGCTAAGTTAGTGGAGAGGAAGGATTCTTCTTCACTAGCTTCATTTCAAAGTTATCCTAGAAAATCCTAATGAACTCCTCTCTTGAAACTAGTTTTTGATATATCTTCAACTGATGAAAATTCACAAGAAGATGTACCTTTTCCTCATCTATTGTTCTTATTCTCACCGCTCCATTGTTAAAGACTTTTTCAATCTCATATGGCCCAAGCCAATGGGTTTGAGACTTTCCTTGAAAACATTTGAACTTTGAATCAAACAACAGTGCCCAATCTCCTACCTGAAATTTCTTCTCCTTAATATATTTATCATGCCATTCAACCCTCTGTTGTTGTACTATCCTAGTTATTTGGACTGCATCTTTCTTGATTTCATCAAGTTCATTAAGTTGCTCCAATCTATGTTTCTGTGCCTCTGATAAATCCAATCCAAATTGGACTGCCATCTTGAAGGTTTTAATTTTAAACTCTATAGGGAACAGGGCTTGTTTCCCATAAACAAGTTAATAGGGTGTATGTCTCGTTGTGTTCCTCCATGTAGCTTTATAGGTCCATGAGGCTTTAGGAAGCCTTTCTGCCCAATCTATTCTATGTAGATGCACAGTCTTTGTGAGAATTCCTTCAATCACCTTATTTGTAGATTCAACTTGAGAATTTGATTATGGATGATAGGGAGTAGATCTCCTATGTTTGATCTTGTAATCTTCCACAAGTCCCTTCACCATTTTAGATGTAAATTGAGATTCTTGATCTATCACAATTTATCTTGGAACACTAAAATGAGTTAAGATGTCCTCAAAAAGAAAATGAACTACAGATATTTTATTAGCAAAAGGTAATGCTTTGGCCCCTACCCATTTAGTGACATAATCAATGCATATCAATATATAATTCTTTTTCTTAGATGAAGGATTAATTGGCCCAACAAAATCTAAGGCACATTTTTCAAAAGGTTCAATCTGTACCTGAATTTTTAGTGGCATTTCATTTGAAGGAGCATGTTTCCCTACCCTCTGGCAGCTGTCACACCTTCTGACATATTATCTGGCATCTTTGAAGATGGATGGCCAATAATATCCTAAAGAAAGGATTTTATAGGTTGTCCTATTGTCAGCAAAGTGTCCACCACATGGTTCATCATGACATGCCTTAAGAATGTCAGGCATTTCATCTTCCCTAACACATATTCTAATCATAAGATTTGGGCCTGTTTTATACAATTCATTAGTGTTTCATGAGTATCTTGCACTTATCTGAATGATTTTTCTTTTTTCTCTAGGAAAGAAATGTGAAGGCAATTTCCCTATGACTATGCAATTAGCAATATATGCAAACCAAGGAGTTTGAGTAGTCACTGCAAAAAGATATTCATCAGGAAAATTATCTTCAACCGAAGTGTCTTCTTTGATATTCTGAATTCTGGACAAGAAATCACCAACTGTGTTTTGTTTTCCAGGTCCATCTAGCACAGTCATATTGAATTCTTGCAAGAGTAAAAGCCATCTTGTAACTCTGCCATTAGTAATAGGTTTATTCATTATATATCTAATTGTAGAGTGATTTGTATGAACAAAGGTTTCATAGCATGTTATATAATGCTCAAGCTTGTTGATTGCATGAACAACAACTAAAATTTTTGTTTGAGTTACAGTATAGTTCAACTCAGTGGGAGTCAAATTCTTACCTATATAGTAGATGGCATAGGGAATCAAGTCTTTTTGTCCTAATACAGCTCCCAGAGTTGTATTTGAAGCATCTATTGAAATGTGAAAAGGTAGTTTCTAATTTGGACCTCTCATGATGGGTGCTTTAGAAATTTTGTTTTTAAAGTCTCAAATGTTAACTGGCAGTCAGGATTCCAATTGAATTCACAATCCTTGGTGAGTAATTTGAGCAGTGGGGATGTTATTTTAGTGAAATTTTCTATAAATCATCTATAATATCCTATGAATCCTAGAAAACTTCGAACATCCTTTTTACAATTTGGAATTGATAATTTATAGATGACTTCTACTTTAGATACATCAACTTTAATCCCATCTCCTGAAATGTGATGCCCTAAGGCAATACCTTATGTAAACATCATAAAACATTTTTCATGGCTTAGTGAAAGGTTTGCTTCCTTACGTATTTTAAGAACTCCTTACAAATTTTCGAAAGCTTCTTCAAATGTATTCCCATAGACTGTAAAATCATCCATATATACCTCTACCTAGTCATGTATTAGATCAAAAAAATTCCTAGTACTGCTCTTTGGAATGTTGGAGGTGCATTACATAACCCAAAAGGAAGTAATCGGTAGGCATAAGTTCCCCATGGACAAGTAAATGTGGTTTTATCTTGATCTTCAAGTCCCACCTGAATCTGATTATAACCACTAAAACCATCCAAGAATGAGAAATACTTCTTACCTGCTAACATATCTAACACTTGATCTATAAATGGCAAAGGAAAATGATATTCAAGGGTAGCTTTATTCAATTCTTGGTAATCAATGCACACCCTCCATTTACCAATCTTTTTAGGCACAATCACTAAAGGGGAAACCCATTGGCTATCTGAAATTGGGTAAATGAAGTTCACATTCATCAGTTTTTGCAGCTCTTCTTTCACAATTTCCCTAAGATTTAGATTCATTCTTCTCTGAGGTTGTCTAATAAGTCTGCAATTTTCCTCAATGTAGATGTGATGAATACAAGTCTTAGGACTAACTCCTTTCATGTCAGTATATTCCCTTGCATATGTAGCAGAATGTTGTTGTAATGTGTTGATTAGCTTTTCCTTTTGTAATTTCTCCAAGTTATTGTTTATGTTCAATGTTCTCCCAGGAATGATTTCAATTGTAGAGCTACCAAATTCTTCCATAGAATAAAGAGACATCTGCTTAGATGACAAATATTCAATGTTGGATTTTTCTAGAAATTTATCATGTTCACATTCTTATGATGATTAAAAATTTTCCATTGTATTTAAGATTTGGCTATCTTCACAAATATCTGAAATAGCAAAGAGAGGTTGAATGTCATTTTCATCATCAATCCATTCTTTGTCATCTATTTCTGTTATTTTCCTTGTTGGAGGATATAGAGTGAATTTCTTTGTTGAGTTCCCATCAGAAATATACATATCCAGATCTACAGCTATTGAAAGCATCAGTTGTGGCTAGCCAAGGTCTTCCTATTATGAGTGGATGTCCTCCTAGATTGTTCTTGGGGGTTAAGATCATAAAATCAATAGGATATTCCCAAGAATCCAAGGATACTGAAATATTTTCTAACACTCCATCTGGTTTGATTACAGATCTGTCCACTAATTGCAGTAATGTAGGTGTGTAGAGAATATTAGGAAGCTTGAGTTGTTCCATAGTTTGTTTTCTCATGATGTTTATTTCTGCCCCTAAATCAATCAATGTATTTGGAATTTCAACTTATATGGCAATTTTTCCCATCATTATATCTAAAATTTTCATACCAGGTGAATTCTTTTTGTTTCTTTTGCTTTTCTTCCTAGTTTCTTTATGCTCAACTCATTCATTTTTTTAGCTAGAATTGGAACCTCCTTAATGGCTTGTAACAAAGGAATTTTTACATAGGCATTTTTCAATTCATCTAGAAAATCATGATTGGGTAACATGATCTGCTTTTTTACTCCTCTATCAACTTGTAGTCTTTCAGGAAAAGGAGGTTTAGAAGTAGATACTGGCTGCTCAATGATAGGAGTTGAGTTTATTGGTTCTTTCTGTTTTTCATTTTCAGTATTTTGGTTTTGGAGAGATGTTCCCTCAAAACGTTTATTGGGCTGTAGAGAATCTTTCTCAAAATTGTTTTGTTCTTGAATAACTATAGAAGGTCTTTCCTTTTCTAATATCCTACCAGATCTTAGTTGAACATCATTGAGATCTAGAGCAGTGATCATATAAGTTGGAAATTGTTTTCCTACCCCCATGTAAGCATTATGAGGATTTCTATTGTTGGGGTTTGGTAATGGTTGGGCAGGTAGCTGAATTGGTTTTTGCTGAAAAGGCAGTAAGAATTGAGGTTTTTGGTTTTGTTGTGGAACTTGTTGTTGATTTTGTTGTGGAAATGGTAATGGAAGTTGAGGGTTTTGATTTTGAAGTTATGGCTGCTGATTTTGTTGTGGAATGTGTGGGGGAGGATAGTTCTGATATGATGGAGGATATTGGTAATATTGAGAAAATCTCCCATAAGGATTTTGTACTCCTTGTGCCCACGGTTGAGATTGAGATTGAGGCCAAGGTTGCTGCCAAGAATTCCAATCTGGTGGGGGCCAAGGTTTTATAGATACAAAGAAAAGAGATTATGCTAAATTTGGAACTATTTCTTCTTGAAAAATAGCGTTAAGGCCTGGAATCGAAGTACAACCCTTGGTTTCATGATTCTATGAGCAAATCATACAATTATCTATAACTTTTGTATCTAAACGGTATTCTCTTAGAGCATGCTTTTTTCTGTATTTTGGACAGAAAATAGCTAAAGCATTAGCCTCGGTTTTTTTATTGTTTTGCAACTTAAGGGTGTCTATTTGCTCACTAAGACTCCCTAGGATATCTGTTTTGAATTCATCAAGCATATTACCAATTTCTTCCCTACCCATTGATCCAGTTGCATACTTATTTACTCTAACAAGAGAAGGATCTCTTGGACCTTTCCCAATTTTGGATTTCGCTCTTGAGAAATGACCACATAATTCACCTATATCACTTAATGGGAGTTTAGAGATATCTCCCTTCCCCATCATGTTAAGGATATCTATCCATTTAACAATGGCTTTTAGTTAAAGATATTTTAAGGTATCTTCATCTAAATTGTCCATCCTTTCTCTTTTCAAATTATAGTTGAATCTCTCAATCAAATCCTCTAAGTTTTCATCCTCTCTTTGCATCATTTTAAACACTTCATCTTTGTGATTGTTAGGCATGAAATAATCCAAATTCTTATCCAAAAATACTTTCTTCATGTCATTCCATGTTCTAATGGGCTGAGTGACTAACTCCATGAACCACTTCAAAGCATCTCCTTTCAATGTTGAAGGGAACAACTTAAGTTTTTTTGAGTCTTATAGATAATCATAGGTTCTGCACAAGACTTCAAACTCAAACAAAAATGTTTTAGGATCCTCACTTTTTAACCCATGGAAGTTTGGGAGGACAAATGGTGAGATATTTTACATTGTGGCAATTGTTTCTTCATCCACTATAGGGAATCCAAAAGAATTATCTATTTCCCTATTTCTCCTGCCTCCTCCATTATTTCCTCTACCTCTTCCTCTACCCCCTCCTCCAAACAATGTGAATTCCCCATCTTCTCCTTCTTCTGCCATTATAGCTTCTTCAAGGTCAGTATAGGGTTCAACTTGCAAGGTTACTTTCTCCTCCTCTCGTTCTTATATTAATGGGATATGGGAGAGAGGTTCCACTTCTTTTTCCTCACTAGGTATTCCTAATTCTTCAACTAAAATGTGTTCCCCTATTGAGGTGAAAAAAGCTACTCCTCCTATTGGAGATTCAAGATTTTTCTCCTCTAGGACTGACTTGGTAGATGAAGTAGGAGATTCTTTTAATTGGATTTCCTCCGGAATTTCAGGAGTTCCTATGCTTCTTCGCAAAATTTTGCTTTGTCTACTCCGCTAATTTCCTAGAAACTATGGCTTTTGATCAAATTTTTATCGTCTGAGGCTAAGTTCCAAATTTTTGATCCTTTCTTATTGTCTTGGAGTCTCAACTTTCCTTTTGTTGATCTTGGCGTGCCAGACTTCCTCTCCCATAATTTCTTCCACAAGCCTACGCATCCCTGAGTCCAACTCCACCAGAGCTTTGCCCCATAACGTGATTGAGAATGTATGGGTCTCTGAATCCTAACCCTCCATATTTTAGGGATTTACTGAGCCAGTTCCATGATGGTAGAGCCCATTTTTTTTTTCTGTTTTGGGCCCTTGCCACAAGTTTTTTTTGAAGATGTCTATCATCTTTTGGCATACGATTTTTGGCATCACTTGAATGGTTAATTGGTAAATTGGGATCTATTGTAGCACTGATCTTAGTAGTATTACTCAACTTGGCATATTTAGTGATTTGAATGTCCAATTTTGCATTCTTCCTTGAATTTTTGCCAATAGGGGTTTCCAATTTTCCACTCTGTTTACCCAAAATTCCCTATTCGGAATCCCATTATTCTTACCAAGAAAGCTTCTAAAGGTGTTGTTGTGTTGAAGAAAAATATATTAGCCCTTTCTTTGTTTATATCCATCCCTGAATCACTTTTGAAGTCCTTAATAATCTCCATTAACTCTCTCACTTCCTTGAGAGATGCCTTCCCATACATCATTATGTAATCTACAAATTGTTGGTTTGTTAATGGTAGATCATTCCCCCATAGTCTAAGGCTAGTATATTTCTCTCTTTGAACTTTCTCTTTAATATACCTTCCAAGTCCTTTCGCGCTAGTATGAAAAGAAATGGGGATAATAGATCTGCTTTCCTGAGCCCTCAGGTTTTGTTGAATGCCTTTGTGGTTTATCCATTAAGTACAATTGACAAGACTAGAGTTGATATCATCAACATCATCCAGCTTATCCATCTTGCATCTAAGCGAAATTCCTTCAATATTCCCTATAGGTATTTCTAGTTCAGACAATCGTAGGCTTTTAATAAGTCTAATTTAACCAACATACCTTTAGTTTTTTTGTCTTTAATGAATGAATTGCCTCTTGTGTCATCACTATGCCATCTATTATTTGTCTCCCTTTAATGAACCCTATCTATTTCTGGGATATTAAAACAGGTAATATAGGTTTTAGTCAGTTTACCATAATTGTAGCCATGAATTTGTATATTACATTACAAAGCACTATCGGTCTAAACCCTTGCGGTTCGTCCAAATGATCTGTTCTCGGAATAACGGCTAGAAACACGGAGTGCATGGCCGGATGCATTCTTTTCATTCATTGGGATTCCTTGACAATTTTCACTATATCTTCTACCATGAATGACCACGTCGCCTGAAAGAATTTTGTTGTGTATTTGTCTAGGCCCAGTGCTTTTTTCTTCACCATACTTTTAATGACTTCTTCTACCTCTACTTTAGATATTTTCCTTAGCAGGGCCATGTTCTAATCCCTGCTCACCAAATTGGGAATGTGTTGTATGATTTTGTGTACATTCTCCTCCCTGATTATGTTGCATTCCTCTAGTAGCCTCTAAAAGTGTTGAACTAACATGTTCTCCATGTCTTCATTTTGGGTAAAATTGTTGCCTTACTGGTCAACTACGGTGAATATCCAATTCTACTGCCTATGTTGGATCATAACTTTGTGAAAAAACCTTGTATTTCTTTCCCCTTCCTTTAGCCATTAGATTCTTGATTTTTCTTTCGACATAATTTCTTCTTGTTGTCTCCTTTCCTCTAATTTATTAATCAGTTGCCCTTCCTCCTCCACTAGAAACTCACTTCTACCCTCATTGATGATTTGCAGTTGTACTTTCTTCATCTTGGCTTGAATCAACTACTGTTCCTGATCTATGTTGCCAAACTCATCGTTGTTCCATTTATTTATTTTTCCTTTTAGTTCTTTAACTCTGAGTTGAAAGGCATGCATCAAATTTCTCCCTTCTTTCTCACTCTAGTTCCACCACTCCTTCATATTTTCTATGAAGGTCGGTTCTGTTAGCCAAAAGGCTTCGAACCTAAAAGGTCTGTTTCTATTTCCTTATTTCATTTCTACTTCTAATTTAATAGGCTAGTGATCTGACCCTAGACACGGTAGAATTGTAGCCTCATAGTACACATATTTACTAATGAAGTTTTATGTAGCCAAAGAATCTGTCCAGATAAGAAGCTATTTGTTTGTTCCCTCCCTTTCTATTATTCCATGTATATTTTTCGTTTATTGTTGGGATATCCACCAGGTGTAGTTCTTCTTGTATATCCTTGAATTTCTCCATTTCTGGTTTTTCCCTTCGAAATCCTCCTTTTTTCTCCTCCAACATTGTTAACAAGTTAAAGTCGCCTGCTAGTAACCAAAACTTTTCCTCCTATAGTTGGCTTAACGTATTTATTCTCTGAAGGAAGTTTTCCCATTCCACTGGGATGTGAGGGTCGTATACCGCAGAGATTACGAACCATTAATTATTTCCTATTAGGTGGCACTACCAAGTGATTATTCGCTTCATGCATATCCAGTAATCAACTCTGACCTCTGCTGGGTTCCACAGTATTGCAATCCCACCTACGCTACCTCTTGAATCTATAGACATACATTCATATCTCGATTTTATTTTACTTAGTATTTCTTCCATTTTCTCTCAGGTAATATTTCTTTCTTGTAGTAGAATTAGTTGGGGTTTCTCTTCTCTTAGTCTCTCAACTAAGTATCTCTATTTACCTCTATTTTTGAGGCCTCTTATGTTCCAGGATGTTACTGTCATTGGGACACTTTGTTTGTTTGTTGGTATACCGTTGATAGTAGTACTGCCTTGCTTGTGTTCACTAGCATTTCTCCCATAATCTGTATGGACACCTACAGGTTTCTCCGACCTCCTTTCTTTCCTCCTTTTATTTTGTTTGAATATTCTTGGGGGTTTTCTTGATGCATCCCCAATTTTTCTCATATATCTACCTATCCCTGTCCCTACTAAGCTTGATATTGTTGGAATGTCTCTCTGTATAGTCTTTTTTGGTCTTCCGGAATAAATCTTTCATCTAAACATCTCCATTCATTAAGTAATTTATTCAAAACTTATTCTTCCATGCTAAGTTCCTCTCCTTTTCTTGGGTCAATTTCCATTGTAGTGTTTTCCATCCCCTCCCTATCCTCCTTATCCTCTTTATCTGTCGGCTCTCTCTCAGCCTTCCTCTTGGTGTTCGGTTTGCCTTGACTTGAACTTATCTCCTTTTCTTTATCTTGATAATCCATATTTTTGACCTCATTTTCTTCTTCTTATTCTACCTATAGTACTTCAAAGCTATTATTTCTTCTCAGCTGAGTTTGGCCTTCTTTTATCACTGTGTTGTGGGTTTCCTTTGCTTGTCTCCTCTTTATTTTCACTTCTTGAAACCATTCTTTATCTTCTTGAGGTTTCCCCTATTGATTTTCCTTATTCTCCCCATCCTCTAGGTTCATTGGACAATCCTTAAATAGGTGGCCATACTCTTGACATATACGTCACTAGAATGGGATGTGTTCATAGTCTAGAGTTTGTTGCTAGACCTCTTCATGATATTCTAATTCCACTGAGTCAGCTATGTTCATGTACAAACATATTCTTGCATAGGATGTGTATCTGCCTCTAATTTTCATTTTTGCTATCTTGACAAATTTTCCTATCGCATTTCCAATCCCTTCTAATATTTCTGGGTCCCAGAAATCCATTGGGAGACCGAATAATCTTACCCATACCAGGACTGCTAGAAATTTCTCTTTGTCTGGGCCATAACATTCTTCCCAATATCTCCTAAACAAGCCAACATTATAATGAAAGTAAGGGCCATTTTCAAATACCTTTTCTTTATCTTACAATTTCGAGAATATTACCATGAAGAAGCCTCTAGCTCCCAACTTGAGCTTGATATGGCCTTTGGGTTGCCATTTTTGTTGTATCTGTTTGCTGAGATCTTTCTTCGTCAGCCAGACTCCAATTAACTTGTACATTAGTAGATGGTCTTTCACGTAGCTTCTATATCGCTCCAATTTGTTCATCGAAATGATGAATCTTCGTTTCTCTGTCGCAAATGGCAGACATTTTCCTCTACTGCCTGCCTCCCATCGCACCCCAAGGATAGGTCCTGACATTTTGTTTGTATCTCCTGTTATCTTCTGATTGCTAGTGTTCTATCGGGTATCTCCTGTCGCCACGTCTCTGTAGGAGGGGATCTCTCCCCCGCCTTCTTCCTCTTTCGTTCCAGCCTTATCAACGGCATCCTGATAAATAGCTTTACAGAAGTCGTCAGAGGTTAGGTATGGGTTCTGATTAGTTCATGGCCACCGCAGTGCCATTAGGGTTGTAGAGCGATCCTCCCTTGAGAATATTGTATAGGTTTACTTCAATATTATCTTGGATTGAAGTTGATAAAAAATTTCAACATATTTTTAGGTCTCAGAAGAAATATGTTTTAAATTTATTGAACAAATATAGTAAGATGGATTGTAATCTTGTTCCTACACCAATGAAGAAAAATTTGAAACTCACTGTAAAAGAAGGTAAACCATTTGAATATCCAACAAAGTATGGGAAGCTTGTTCGAAGTTTGATTTATTTATCTTTTACTTGTCCTGATATATTTTTTTTTTTGGATACTTTCTATATTTATGCATCAATCTTGTGAGGGGAATTTGATAGCAGAAAAAAGAGTTCTGAAATATTTAAACAGAAGTCGAACTTACAACATCAAATATTCCTAAGTTTTAGACTTCCATCTAGTTGGCTATTCAGAATCTGAGTTTGATGGAGATACAGAGAATAGAGTCTCTACATCTAGTTATCCGATGAATCTTGGATTAGTAGTCATCATTTGGAGATCACACAAGAAATATGTTCCTGCTAATTCTATAACATAAGCCAAAGATGTTGCAACAACACAAGCTACAAAAAAAATCACTCTGCTTCAAAAAATAGTAGAAGATTTACAGAAGAAACAAAATGCTTCAACTCATTTATTTGTCAACAACTCTTCTGCAATTCAATTGGCCAAGAATCCAAAGTTTCATGATAGAACCAAACATATCAACACTAAGTATCATTTTATTTTACATCATGTAGAGGCCAAAAAATTCATCCGTCACATTATCCAACTTCAAAACAAATTGCAGATGTTTTTACAAAAACATTGGGGCATGAAAAGTTTGAAACGTTTCGATCTTTACATGGTATGTGATATGTCCCTTCAAATTAAGGAGGGAAATGTGGTAATCCTTTGGGATTATTATATATAGTTATGATTAGGAAATAGATTAGGTATTTCTAGTATTTGTAGTTATGGAGATAAAACTCTCTCCCTTCAAATCTGATTTTATTATCCTTCAGTGCTTAATAATAAATAGAATGCTATGTTTTTTATAATGGAATTATTCAGACACTTGTAACATTTTCTATGGTTCAATATGAAAAATGAAGATTTATAATTCTTTTCATATTAAACCTAACATGAAATATGATATTCTAAAAATTCTTAATAAAAACCATTTATATTAAATAAAATAATTTTATATAAAGTAACTATGGCTACAACAACTTTTATTCTAACTATAAGTAATTTTATTATAGCTTCTCTATTACTATGAGGAAGGTGTATAATTCTTTCATTAGAAATATATAATAATTAAAAGAAATTCTATATTTATATAAATTAAATTTACATTTAAATTTAAAAGATCATAACAAAAATATATTGAAAAGTTAAAATTATATATGGTAAAATTGTATAATTGAAAAAAATATTTATTTATTTTATATATTATCAATTATTTACATTAATTTTAGGGTGAGTCGCTCATTTTATAATTTTTAAGATCTTTTTATGTATTTATGCTTTTCAATCCACTATAAAATACAAAATTGAAACATCATGATAATGATGATGATAGTGGTTAACGTCCAATGAGACAAAATTTGTATATTGGACCTATAATTTTGTTAGTTTTTAATTGTCTGGCTCCTCGTCCTTCTTGGCGAGATTGATGTTGTAGCTTTCTTTTTTTCTCTACAATCGTCCAACTTCTTGTATCTTGCATCTCCTTCATCTCCACTAGTTCTTGGGACATTGGTGTCTTAGCTTCGCGATCTATTTTGTTTGTCCTCTTGAAGATAGATGGAGAAGAAGTTTGGTCTAGGAGATCTTCTTTTCTATTAAATGAAGATTTATTTTGTGCGGTATCTGAATCCTCATAACTGTTGATGCTTGAGGGGTTGTCGAGTTCACTTTTTTGTTGTTGGACGGGCTTTCTCCCTCCGTGTCTTGAGAGTTGTTTCTTTCTTGTGATTCAGAGTTTTCTATAGACTATTCTTCTTTGATGATAGTGTAGTGTTCTTTTTGTGCTCCTTCCCACCATGTATATCTATGGTGGTTTTTCTAGCAGAATTTTTCTGGGAGGCTTTTGGGCAATTTTTGGCTAGATAGCCTGTCTCAAAGTAGGATCGACATCTAAAGAGGACACTTTCATAATTGAGTTTCTAGTTCCACACATAGTCTTTACTTGTTGGTTTATTTCAGCTGGGAATCCAGTGTTGAATTCTATTTCCACACAAATGCGTGCATAGGTGGTTTTGGCATATTCCTTTGTTTCTGGGCAATTGCAGTAAAAGTTCCTAATTGCATTTCCAATGGATTTTAGCAAGGAGAGATTCTAGAGATGCAAGGGTGGGCTTGGAAATCTCACCCAAACTGGTTTTGAGGTTATGACTACTGTTGAGGGATCGAATGATGGGTTCCATGGCTTCATGAATAGGCCTAAGTTTTCCAAAACCAAGGGTTGGAATCTAGAATACATTGTCTGCTTTTAGGATTTTCAAAATATACTATAAAGAAACCCCTAGCACAGAGGTAGATATTAATTTCATCAGAAATGACAGGCTTCCATACCTCCAAGATCCAATTGTGGAGATATTTCAACTGCGGCCAAAAGCCATTGAACTGGAAGATTAGGGCACTTTTGGAAAACTTCAAAACCTCATCGAGTGAGGCCTGGACCACCTGGATAGTGGGAGCTGGGGCTTCACTGACGATATGGGCAGGAGCTTGCCCTCTAGAAGCGGATGGAACTGAGCCAGCAACTATTTTCGCGAAGCTGGTAGCCATATTTTCCCGTAGAAAGTCGAGACCCAGCCGTAGAGAAATAAGGCAGAATATTTGATCTAGATCTAGCTGCAGAAGATTAGATCTGGAACCTAGCCACAAAGAAGATTAAATCTAGATCTAGATCTAGCCGCAGAAGGTTAGATCTAGAACCCAACAAGAAAAAATAAATCACTGGCTCTCGCTTCATGAACCACTTGATCTGGAGATGTCCACATAAAGGAAGACTTGCTCACAGATCTTTTTTTGCAGATCTGAGTTCGGTGATCATTATGGAGAATGCCGAACGTAGCCGCAGATGAAAGACGGAAGAACTAACAATTGAATTAGAGTGATAACTAAGAACCTAGTCAGAGACAGAAGAACGCAGCTTCTTACTATAAAAGATATAAAAAAAATAACGCAGATCTGACAACCGCAGCCGCAGACGTAAGAACACAACTTATAAAAATATAAGAATATAAGAACTGTAGCCGCAGCTTAATGGCATGCCTTCATAAACTTCTTTACTTTATGCCATAGATAATCTTATGCCGTAGCCACAGAGATAATCTTATGCCGCAGTCGCAGACAGAAGAACCTCAATTTCATAGATAGGCCACAGACGGAAGAACCTCAATGCCGCAGACGAGCCGCAGAGTTGACCAACCTGAAAAACCTTGCATATCACGATATTCGATCCGTTTCAACCCTTAGTAGATCAAGAGTAAAGATGGATGAAGGACTATCTTGTTAGATGATCCATGAATGGGATGATCCATGAAGGGCTACTTTGTTAGATAATCATAGAAGAGATTACTGAAAATTTGGTGATCCTATGGTTTCTTGGATGCATTTAAACTAACAAACATTAACATGTGCAAAAAAATGTCGATTATTTCACTCGATGTTTCTAGGGATTCAAAAATGGTGATGTATTGGGGAAATGAGGTGGGTGCTATAAATTCTTCCTCTTTGGAACACTCAAAGAATAAGGTCTAATCTCTTATCAAATCTTTTAGTTTTATATCATGTAGACATATATGTATGGTGTTATATCAGGGTGTGGTTGGCATCTCAAAGAAATGGGTTAATTTTTAAAAAGGATGTATTTTCATTGAAAATTTTTGTTGAAGAGGAATAGGCTACCAAGGTAAGATTACTTAATCTGAGCTAAAAGAAAAACTGCACTTAAATTTTGTTATTTTAGATTTTGTAGACTATTAATTGGTTTTTTTACTTGTTTAAAACTAATAATTAAACATAACAAGGAACATTTTGAAAATTGCAAATCAATTTTTTTGGGTAGAAAAATGTTATAATATAATATATGTGAACTCTTATTAATATAACAGGTTTATTTTCTCTATTTGAAAAAATGTATTCACTTATTATATCGTTCCAATTTATTAGGTAATAATATTATCATAATTTAAAGTTATATAAATTATTTTTAATGATACCCTTTATAATATATCAAGAAATAACACTACCATAATTTTAATTCAATTATATTTTATATAAGTTTTTAATGGAATTCAAAGGTTTTTTTTCTTTATAAGGAATTTTAATGTAATTTCATTGATTTATATTAATGATATCCTTCGTGATGTATTAAGAAATAACACTACCATAATTTTAATTTAATTATATTTTATATAAGTTTTTAATGGAATTTAAAGGTATTTTTTTCCCTTATGAAGAATGTTAATGTAATTTCATGGATTTATATTTATGAATGGAAAAAACGGAGATAAACAAGATAAAACATAAATATTGAGATCTAATGAAATTGAAATTCATTTAACAAATAGCAAGAAATTGAAATTTGTTACATGGACAATGAAAATAATCTAGGGTGGTAGCCTATTTTCTAGAATAGAGGTGATGGCTACATGCCTTCGTGAGTTACAATGGGACACAAATACCTCTTTATCATGAAGAAACAATGACAAACCCTAAAAATCCAAAACCATAACTCTAGGAGGTGAACGCCAAAGGCTTATAGGCCCTAATGAGACATGTATGTTGGAATGCCAACTTCATAAGGTGTGTAAACATTACCATACAATCTCTATTTGGTGCGTGTAATATCTCGGTAGAAAATTATATATGAAAAGAACAACTTTCATCTACACAACAATCAATATCATTTATTTTCTCATTCATCTTTAAAAAAAATATCATTTATGCCAAGAAAATTCAAGACCTAAAAACTGCTAAAAATAAAAAAAACTACCGATTTTTTTTGCTTTGCACTTGAATCATTCTCATAATAAGGAATTTAATAATTTCCCTACAATCAAATTTACAAGTGATTTTTTAATAAATAAATAAATGAGAATTGTTGCAAGTCTCATTTGAAATTATACATTTTTTTAGTATTTACATGTTTTTTAAAATCAAATTCCTTTAAAATGGTTAAAAAATCATAAAAAAAAATTTAACAGTTAGATCAAATAAATTTATTAATGGTTGACTTTTAATAAATATAAAATATCCTTCATGGTATACGTGATTGAAGAGATACAATTAAAGGTTTTCAAATTGCTTTCGAGTTTGAAATGTAACATGTGTCGCCAGCCTCTCCTATTGCGATGACGAACAACACATTTTTTCCAACTCCATCCCCTCGCAGTTCACCTCAAATTTGTTTTGTTTACCATTTTATTTGCCATCACCGACACCCTCTTTCGAATATTTCTTTTCTATATAGAGCAAGAAATATGAAACTTCAATTAGCTACCGCAAGGATCGCGTGGAAATCTCGGTAGTACAGCTCTAGGATTGAAGGTGGCCGTGGCAGTATTATATGAGGTGTGTAAATGTGTTAGAAAACCTGCATAGATGAATCTAACTAGTAAAGGTTGAACATACAGCTTTGCAGAGCAAAAACACTAAAAGAAAACTGAAACAACAAAAGAATGATTCATTAGAAAGTAGGTTACAATGCTCATGATATAGCGTTACTGGGTGAAGATACCAAGGTAATGCACCATAGTGGTGATCAATGAAAAGACTCAACACCTAAAACAAGTTCCAAAGACAACTAGCCAGTTGCGGAGTGAAAGAAGGAGAAAATCAGGGAGTAAATCATGCAGAAGAACTAACCAGTTGCGGAGTTAAAGAAGGATCAAATCAGGGAGTAAATCATGCAGAAGAACTAACTAGTTGGAGACTTAAAGAAGGAGAAAATCAAGGAGTAAATCATGCAGAATGAATCTTGCATGTAGTCCCATGCTCTAACTAAGAGTCTGCATGTAGGTGTGTAGTAGTTCCAACACCCCCCCCTGAACACCACTATGGGGAAAAATAGAAAATGGGCCCTGGAAACTAAGGCCAAAGGTCACCCAAAATACAATGCAACTTGTACTAAAATTGAGGAAAAAGGGAAAACCTCATGGGAAAACCCCCCTCAAAATACAATGTAATCAAAATAAAATAGGAAGAAAAGACAGTTGCTAAGCAATTGTGTCCTTCACTCCAAGACGATCACGCTGAGAGTGAAACCTTTGCTCAGTGAAGGTCTTGGTGAAGATGTCTTCAGTCTGTTCTACTGAAGGACAAAATTGCAAATCAATGACCTGATCATGCACTAGGTCACTGATGTAGTGCATATGGGTCTCTATGTGCTTCGTCCGCCACTGATGTACTGAATCCCTGCGAAATTTGAGAGTGCTCTGGTTGTCACACTAGATGACAATGGGCTGGTGGAACTGGACGCCCAACTCAATGAGGAAGTGCTATAGCCACAGAGCCTGAATGGTGATGTTGACTACTCCTCTGTACTTGGCCTCAACTGAAGAGAGAGCAATAGCAACCTGCTTCTTGCTCGACCAATGGATAGGGCCAGATCCTAGACTGAGTGAATATCTGGAGGTGGACTTGTAATCAATGTTGTCTCCCGCCTAATCAGAATCTGTGAAGCCAAGGAGATTCAATGCAGTGCCTACTGCATAGTGAATCCCGAAGGTGATGGTGCCCTACACATATCGGAGGATGCGCTTGGTAGCATTCTAGTGTAGCTCATGTGGCTCCTGCATGTATTTGGAAACTACCCCTACTGCATATGAGAGATCTGGTCTGGAGTGGGTGAGCTACAATAGGCTCCCCGCTAGCTGTCAGTAGAAAGTGATGTCAACTAATGGAGTGTCACCTCCATTGTGAAGGCAGACCCCAGATAGAAAAGGAGTCGGTGCTGGCTTACAGTCAGTCATGCGAAATCTCTCGAGGTGCATACTTAGCATGAGAGATTTTGATGCCTGTGGCATCCTGGTTGATCTCAAGACCAAGAAAGAAGTGTAATGGACCCATGTCCGTCATCAAGAACCTATCATGCAAGGCTCTCTTGACTATAGCAATGGCTGAAGTTGAGCTGTCGGTGATTAGGAGATCATCCACATACAAAACTAAGATAAGAAGAGAATCATGTGTCCTAAGCATGTAAACATTCAGATCAGACTTACATCTTTCAAAGTTTTGTGATAAGAGAAAAGAATCCATCTTCGTATACCAAGCTCTCGGGGCCTGCTTAAGGCTGTAGAGAGATTTCTTCAGTCTGCAAACCAAGGATGAATCTTGAATGAAACCATGTGGCTGCTCCATGTAGATCTCCTCAGATAGGTCTCCGTGAAGAAAGGCATTCTTCACATCCATATGATATACATCCCACCCCTGGGCAGTTGCAATGGCAAGGGTAAGGTGTATGGAATCCATCTTTTCTACTGAAGCAAAGGTCTCGTCATAATCAATGCCATGCACTTGTTGGAAGCCTTTGGCTACTAGCCTTGCTTTCTATCTAGTGATTTGCCCATCTGCAGCACTCTTGGTCCTGTAGACCCTTTGGCATCGGACAGGTTTCCTTCCTGAAGGAAGGGAGAATAGGTCAGAGGTCTAGTTCTCGAGGAGGGAGTTATACTCCTCCTCCATGGCGGACTCCCAATATGGATGCCTAGCATCTTCAGCATAAGATTGTGGATCAGAAGACTGAACCAAATGACAATGCTAGGATGGCGATGGTTCAGTGATAGTGAGGACAAGAGGAGGCTCAATAAACTTTGAGCTAGTCCACTGTAGATTAGAATTATCCCCCACAAGACCATTTCTAGTAGCTAGGTGGTCATGTGCATATATCTCACATAAGCTCCTTGTTCTCTGATTTATGACAAGGGAATATGATTCACTGCTGGAAGCTCGATCTGAGCTTGGATGTGGATCATCATTTGCATGCACTAGATTTGTATTTGAAGACTCTGTCTTTGCATCTGCATGCTCTACCTTGGCATCTACATGCTCTGTATCTGCATCTGAGTGTACTGAGTCATCATCTCGGACATGAGGTAGATAAAAGGTGTCTGCATGTAGCGATTGAGGAGCATGCGAGAGACTTTCCTCAAATTTGAAACTTCGCTCAATGATGAGCTTGTCCATAGAGGGAATCAGGAGTCGGTATCCCTTCACGCCATCAAGGTATCCAACAAAGATGCACTAAATGCTCTGTGATTCAAGAGCTTTCCTCTTTTCAGAAGGGATCCTGCCCATGCTCGAGAACCGAAAACACAGAAGTGGGTGACCTCTGGTTTAGTGCTGCTCCAAGCCTCAAAGGGGGTCTAATCCTTGACAGACCTATGAGGAGATCTGTTTTGTATGTAGTTAGAACAATTAAGTGCTTCAGCCCATAGCTTATGAGGCAATGACTTAGCATGCAACATGCAGGAAGCCATCTCTTTGAGAGATCGGTTCTTTCTCTCGGCAACTCCGTTCTGTTGTGGATTGTATGGAACTGTGTACTGCAACTGCATGCGGCACTGAAGGCAAAGGTTCTGAAGTGTTGTGTTAACATATTCCCCCCCATTGTCTGTACGGAAGGCTTTGATCTTTCTCTCCAACTATGTCTCAACTAGTGCTTTGAAACCTTCAAAGTGCGCAAAAACTTCAGATTTGGCCCTGAGAAGATACACCCAAGTATATCGTGAGAAATCATCAATAAATGTAAGCATATACCTTGCTTTGTTGATGGAAGGATGAGGAAAAGGCCCCATGAGATCACTATGGATCAGATCTAGAGGAGAGGATGCTCTGTGAGTCTTTCCAGTGTCAAACTTTTCTCTACGATGTTTTCCAAGGACACACCCTTCACAAACTCCTTTGGAGGAACTGATATTTGGCAAGCCTTCTGTTATGAAACCAACTCAAGAAAAGATAGAAAAGATAGATCAACGCCTTAGAATTCAGCCTCTTCGAGGGGGCAACCTCCTTTACATTACATAAATGAACAATTCCTCAATGATACAAATGACAAAACCTCCTTTCTATATATAGGAGTCTAAGGAGTCACAGTATAATCTAGCCGACCTAACAATAATAATATAAAGCCACAAAAATAACAATAGAGGGATTCTATGGGGCACAGAAATAGCAATATGGGGGTAATAGAGGCACAACAATATAAATAAGGGGTATAACTACAATAGTAATGGGGTAATCACTAATATTATAGCGACCCAACATGTCCCTCTCCTTCAAAAAAGTGTTGTCCTCAATGCTTGAGTAGTTCTAGATACTTCTGCATAAAATTCTCATCCTCCCATGTGGAATCTTCAGCGGATAAGTTCTTCCACTTGATAAGATACTCTGAAATTGATCGATTTCGTAGCTGACGAGTTCTTGTTTCTGTGACTACTTCCAGTTCCAATATAATTTTTCCTTCCTCATCAAGTTCTGGCAATATTGTTTGAATTGGGAGCTTGTCACCTATAACCTTCTTTAAACATGAAACATGGAAGACTGAATGCAATCGAGAAGCTGCAGGAAGCTCCAATTTGTATGCCATAGTACCAATCTTTGCAACACCTTGTACGGACCATAATACTATTGTGATAATTTATTATCCTTCTTAGCTTGCTTTAGGGACATTTGCTTATATGGTTGTAGCCGTAGGAATACCTAATCACCTACATCAAAACTTCTTTCACTGCGACGTTGATCTGCCTGTTGTTTCATTCTATTTTGTGCCAACACGAGGTTATCCTTTAAGAGTTGGAGGACTTGTTTTTGATGTTCGATGTGATGTTCCACTGCCTGAACCTTAGAATTTTCTCTTAAATATGATGTGATGGATGGTGGTTGATACCCATAAAGTGCCATAAATGGGGTCATTTTTGTTGCTATATGGAAAGAAGTGTTATACCACCATTCAGCCAGAGGCAACCATTTGACCCATTGTGTCTATTTATCAGATACAAAGCAACGAAGATATCCTTCCAAACATTTGTTTACTATCTCAGTTTTCCCATCAGATTGAGGATGATAAGATGAGCTATGAGCTAACTGAGTACCAAGACAAGAAAATAATTCTGTCCAAAAATTTCCAGTGAAAATGGGATCTCTGTCACTTACAATAATTTTTGGTTTTCCATGTAGCTTTTGAATTGTTTCCATAAATGCAGTAGAAACTGTACTGGCTTTAAATGGATGTGATAATGCACAAAAGTGTGCATACTTGGTAAGTCTGTCAACTACCACCATGATGACACTCTTTCCCTCAGACTTGGGTAAACCTGTGATAAAATCCATTGAAACCTCCTCCCAAAGTTGGCTTGGAATGGATAAAGGTTGTAATAGACCCGGTGTCTTAATTGTTTCAACTTTATTTTGCTGGAAAACCAAACATTCCGCCACAAACTTTTGAATATCTGATTTAAGGTCATCCCAAAAAAATTCCTTCTTAACCCTGTGGTAAGTTTTCAAAAATCCTGAGTGCCCTCCTATGGGAGAAGTGTGCAATTCCATAAGAATCTTTTGTTTTAGCTGGGAATTCTTACAGAGGTATAAGCGATCTTTGTACCATAATGAATCATTTTTCCAGCTAAATGTATCAGAAGTACTGGAAACTTGTTGTAGCTTTCGAATAAGTGCCCACACTTCTTCGTCATTCTTCCATTCCTCCCTTGTTTCATTTATCCAATCTGGTTGGATAATAGAACTGGCACACAACAATGCTTCCACATCCTCATCCTTTCTTGAGAGTGCATCTGCCACCACATTTTGCTTCCCTTTTTTGTAGATGATTTCAAAGTCATAACCCAACATCTTTGTGACCCATTTTTGTTGCTCTTCAGAGGATAATCTTTGTTCTAAAAAGTATTTAAGGCTATCATGATCCGTTTTTACCTTGAAGTGTCTTCCCATTAGGTAGGGTCACCATTTCTTAAGTGCATGGAGTATTGCCAACATTTCCTTCTCATAAATAGCTTTGCTTAAAAACTTTCCCTTGATTGGACGACTTTTAAAAGCAATGGGTCTTTCATCTTGCATTAGAACAGCACCAATTCCATTTCCTGAAGCATCACATTCCACAATAAAGGTTTTTGTGAAGTCAGGTGTAGCTAAGACCGGTGCTTGGCACATTGCCTCTTTAAGATGTTCAAAGGCCTTTGTTGCTTCCAGAGTCCATGAAAATGAATCTTTCTTCAATAATGTTGTTAGAGGTGCTGCTATTCTCCCATAATTCTTAACAAACTTGCGATAATACCCTGTCAACCCAAGAAATCCTCGTAGATGCTTTATGGATGTAGGGATTTTCCATTCCTTAATGGGTTTAATTTTGCTAGGGTCTACCTTAACTCCTTCATGAGATACAATATGACCCAAATATTCCACCTCCTGGACTCCAAAGAAACATTTGGATCTTTTTGCATATAATTGTTTCTCCTCCAATAGTTGTAGCACCCTGTCAACATGTTCAACATGATCCTTCCAAGACTTGATGTAGATTAGTATATCATCAAAAAATACTAACACAAATTTTCTAAGGAATGGTTTGAAAATTGAATTCATCAAACCTTGAAATGTTGAAGGTGCATTGGTAAGGCCAAAAGGCATGACCAAAAATTCATAATGACCCTCATGAGTTCTAAATGCAGTTTTTGGAATGTCTTCAATCTTCATTCTGATTTGATGATATCCCGAACGAAGATCCAACTTGGTGAAGTAAATTGATCCATGCAATTCATCCACTAATTCATCAATAACAGGAATGGGGAACTTATCTTTAATACTGAGCTTGTTGAGCTCCCTATAATCTGGACACATGCGCCATGATCCATCCTTCTTGTGCACCAATACTACTGGAGCTGAGAAGGAGCTTTGACTCGGTTGAATTGTACCAGCCTCTAGCATTTCTACAACCATACGTTCAATTTCACTTTTTTGGACATAGGGATATCTGTACGGCCTGATGTTTGGAGGAACACTTCCTGGAATCAGATGAATAACATGATCATGATCACGCATAGGTGGGAGACCCTTGGGAGTCTCAAATACCTTGGAATGATTGTCCAAGACTTTTTGGAGATCTGGAGAAATAGATGATTCCAATGTGGAAACGTCTAGTGAGCATAATTGTGCAATTACACCTCTTTGCTCCTTTCTTAGAAGCTTTGTCATACCATGAGAGCTGATTATCTTTCTTGGTTTCCCTGCAATACCCCTTAATTCAACTTCCTTTCCTTCCGAATAAAATTTGATGAAAAGTTCTTGAAAATTAAAAGCTATTGTACCCAAGGATTGTAGCCATTGGACTCCTAGTACAACATCCGCACCTCCCATTTTAATGGAAAGCATTGGGCTAGTCAATACATATTCTCCCATGGATAGCTTGATATTATGGCACTTTCTAGAGCAATTTATTGTTCCTCCATTTGCAATCATCACTTGACACTCTGGTGCTGGATATAGGAAGCAATTCAATTCTTTTGCTACCCTACAATGAATAAAATTGTGGGTGCTTCCTGAATCAATCAACACTATTACCTTTTTCTTCTTGATTTGTCCTTCTATATTGATGGTTTGAGGAGTGGTAATTCCCGCCAATGCATTACAAGATATGGTCGGATTTATTTTTTCTTCATCTAGGCTTTGTTCCTGGAGTATATCTTCTTCTTTTGACCTTTCTTTCTCCTTTTCTTCTTCCTCTTCACAATCTATGTAGAATAATTTCTTCTCAGCACACTTATGACCTTTAGTGTATTTTCTATCAAATGTAACAAAGCCCTTTTGCTCTTTTTTCTTCTAATTGTTGTGGTGTCAACCTTATAGGTTGTGGAAGACTAGGGGCAACAACACTTCCGTCTTTATAGTTGTGAGTGGTATGCTTCCTGGTTGCCATAATTTTGCTTTCCATTTTTCTTGCTAACATGAATGCCTTCTCTAATGAATCTGGTTCCCAAAGGCGAACATCATGTTGGATATTATCCTTTAAATACCCTATGAACACATCAATCCTATGCTCCTCTGGAATATCTTTTACCCTTATGTTCAATTTTTGGAACTCCTCAATGTGCTCCATTACTGAACCCTTTTGTTTGAGACCTATCAATTGGCTAAAAAAAGTGTTTCTTTTTGTATCTTCATAATGTGCTATCAATTCTTCCGTAAAAATTGCCCAAGTGATAATTTTTTTACGAGAGCAAAGCCATTGATACCATACAAACTGATTTGGTTCCAAATATAGAGTTGCCATACGTACCTTTTGTGCATTTTTCACATTACTGAGATCGAAGAATTGCTCCATCTGTAATATCCATGTAGTAGGATCCTTGCCATCAAACTTCCTCATATTGATTTTTGGAATATGGTGATTCTTCAATCCAACATTAGCGTCTATGGTATCATGATTAACATTACTTTTGTTCTCATCATGAGTTTCCTTTACTACCTTTTCACCATTAGTGACCCTTTCTTGTAGCAACTTCTTCAATTCTTCCATATTTGTCTTCAAATCTATCTTCAAATCTGCCATGTCTCTCTTCAAATCTGTCTTCGAATCATCCATCTTAGCTTCCATGCCCTTTATCTTAGATTCCACGCCACTTATCTTAGTTTCTGTTAGCTTTTGTGAGCATGAAATTTGTTGCACTTGTTCTTGTAATTTTGATATATCATGTAGCATTTCTTCTTCTTCTTCATGAGTCATGCTAGAGCTTTCAGGTTCCTTACTAGGTGTTTACATTTTCTTTCCTCGGGGCATCAGTTACCAATAATAATTCTTTACTATGCCCTTTGAATTCCGTTAAACCAAGCTTACACAAAAATTTAAAAATAAAACTACACACCTTTTTTCACTTTATAGAAGCCTGATATTCAATCTGATGTATCTCTGTAATTTTGAATCATCCAGTTATGAAATTGCTACCTGTAGTAGCCTTCTGCGTCCTCTTTCCAATGCCACAAGTCTGAGCTAAATTGGATTCTCCAAGGAAGAGTTATGTGAAATATGCCACAGTGACTTGCTTTTAGACTCGTTTAGTAGAGCGAACTTGTACGACATGCCACAAGTCACTGTTTCAACCTTTGAATCTAAAACATACACACAAGAAACTACAGTCTGTCCTCTTTCTGTACCTTTTTACGAAATTTCAATCTGATCCTCAGAGAGAGAGTTATGACGATTTTCCGCAGGTCATCTGTTTTGAATGTAATTCAGGAGTCTGCAAAAAGGCAAACTTCCTTAGATCATATCTCCGAAAATATCACGCGAAAAGCTCTGAAATTCAGACCCAAGGTTCAGCGCCAATTCTTCTCAAATGGTTTTTTTTTGCGACTTCTGAAACGTCACAGAAAAAACGTTATAGCGAAAATGCCACGATGACATGTTTGGAGCAGCGAAACCCTAGAATCCAAAGCTCTCATACCAAATGTTATGAAACCAGCTCAAGAAAAGATAGAAAAGATAGATCAATGCCTTAGAATTCAGCCTCTTAAGGGGCAACCTCCTTTACATTACATAAATGAACAATTCTTCGATGACACAAATGACAAAACCTCCTTTCTATATATAGGAGTCTAAGGAGTCACAATATGATCCAGTCGACCTAACAATAATAATATAAAGCCACAAAAATAACAATAGAGGGATTCTATGGGGCACATAAATAACAATATGGGGGTAATAGAGGCACAACAATATAAATAAGGGGTATAACTACAATAGTAATGGGGTAATCACTAGTATTATAGGGACCCAACACCTTCCACCATCTCATTATTGCTTAGCCGCTGCATATACCTGTAATTTAAGTGACCGAAACTCTCGTGCCAAAGCCTACTACTATCATTAGCATGTGTAAGCAATAAGGAGGATTTAGATTCAATAAATTCAGAAAATGTATACAGTCTGTCTCCATTGTTTACCTCACCGTTTGCAATCTTGGAGCTGCTATGTAGGTCATATATGTTCATTGCATCTGAAGTGAATTCCACTCTCTTTCTGGTGCTGGAATGAGTGATCTGATAAACTGAAAGCAGGTTTACCGAAAGTTTTGGAACATGAAGCACATATTCAAAGCTTCCATGTAAAAGTTCCACTCTACCTTTTCCAGTGATCTCAATAGGTGAGTCATCTCCGATGAGAATTGGAGGTCCGTAGCATGCATCCAAAGAGGAATAGACTTCCTTTGCAGTAGCCATATGATGTGATGCACTAGAATATATAATCCATGCATCAGGATAAGAATTAATTTCAACTAAAGCATGAAAATTGTTACCTTTCCCGTGTGGCGGGTCCTCAGTTTTCTTCTTGGCACCCTGAGGGATGTGGTCCCCAAGGTTGTGCTTCTAAAGGATTTCTGCCATTTGGTCAATTTATTTCGTCATGCAAGAGGATTCTGGATGGAATCCTCTTTGACAGTAGGTGCATCTGTTTCCTTTCTTCCCTTTCTCATTTCTCGAGCTGGAGGAGTCATTAAAGGGCTTGGTGTACCCTTCCTTCTTTCAAGGATGGGAATGCACTTTTCCGTTGTCTTTTTGTTGCTGATTTTTCTGATTTGAATCAAATCTATGATTTTTATTGTGGCTGCCATCATGCACAGCAATTGCATGCGCTTTTGGAGGTTTGATTTTCCCCATGTCAATGAGTTTATCTTGCTCAAAAGTAAGGGACTCCATGAATTCTTTGACAGAATGCATAGTGTAGGATTTACCTGTTGCAAGCCTTACTGAACGAAATGTAGACACAAATACGGAGTATTCCGGTCCGAGCTTTGACATAATAGAAAGAACTTGGCGACTCTCCTCCTTGGATTTGTCAATTCCACAACCCTTGAGTTGCAGCAATAGATCATTATATTTGGTGAAGAAGTCGTGAATTCTATCATAGTTCCATGGATCTAATAACAACAGCTCCACTTCGAGCATATGTCCTTTCATCCCATCCTGTTTCCTGTAGAGTTCTTCAACCTTTCTCCAAATCTCATTGGAAGTATTGAAAGCAGATAGATGAAACTGCAACTCTGGAGAGATGCACATGCATATGGATGCGTGGGCCTCATCCATGTGGTTGAGGTACCTGGATTTCTCTATGGTTGAAGTGGGTTCCACTTCTGTAGCCATGGTAATCCTGCACAACCCTTTTTGATCAAGGTATCGAGCCATTTGGTCCTTCCATTTGTGATAGTTGTATAGTGTTAGGATTGATGATTTGGGAAACTCCATTTTTGTCGATCTTCGATCTCCAAGCTGTAATACCTGCAAAATAAAGTAATAGTGTGCCTTTTATCTAGCAACTTGTGGGATTTGATACCATGTAAATGTATTAGAAAACCTGCACAGATTAATCTAGCTAGTAAAGGTTGAGCACACAGCTTTGCAGAGCAAAAACACTAAAAGAAAATTGAAAGAACAAAAGAATGATTCATTAGAAAATAGGTTACAATGCTCATGATATAGCATTACTGGGTGAAGATCACAAGGTAATGCACCATAGTGGTGATCAATGAGAAGACTCAACACCTACAACAAGTTCCAGAGAGAACTAGCCAGTTTCTAAGTGAAAGAAGGAGCAAATCAGGGAGTAAATCATGCAGAAGAACTAACCAGTTGGAGAGTTAAAGAATGAGCAAATGAAGGAGTAAATCATGCAGAAGAACTAACGAGTTACGAAGTTAAATAAGGAGCAAATCAAGGAGTAAATCATGCAGAAGGAATCTTGCATGTAGTCCCATACTCTGACTAAGAGTCCACATGTAGGTGTGTAGTAGTTCCAACAAGGTGGTACTAGTAAATGTAAAAGGCATTGTGGTGAGTTGCTACAGGAAGCCATGCGAAAATGCAGAGAATCTTGTAATTGATATGGCGTGAAGGAAGAGACCCGTCTTGTGATTAGCAAGGCTAACAAGAGGATATGTGATCAAGTTGGGGTGCAGATGTTATACTGGTGGGTAGTTATGGATCTTGAGTTTATCTCGATTGTTGATTCGCTGAATATTTAGCAATCAGAAGGATACGGGCGTGATGAAATAATTGACTTTGTTCATGAGGGGTCTAAATTCTAAATATTCAGCAAATAAGCCATCAAAATAAGACCAAATCTAATTGCCAAATAATTGACCTTGTTCATGACAGTCTGATTGCTAAATATTCAACAAATAAGCAATCAAAATAAGACCAAATCTAATTACCAAATATTCAGCTAATAAAGAACCAAATAAAGATACTGGCCATAAACATGGCACTTTCATTACCTATTTTCTCATATTAGTCCTCGCCATCTTCAATCTTCATTCTAATTTGACCATAAACTCAGAAATGATGCTAAACTTATTCGAGGTTGTGATTAGCAATCTCAAGAGCAATCAGGGGAAGTGTGAACGATTACTGTCATCGAAATGGCATGTTCCCTGTTCGTAGTAGTCAAGGTTGTTTTTAGGATATTGTGACTGTGTCTCTTCCATGGTGGACGAATTGATTTGGAGCTTTCGGTGTGCATATGGTTTAGTGTGAGGATCAAGGATTATAAAGATGAAGCTTAAAAGGAATTCTAGTTCGTTCACTGTTCAACTTGAATAAAATAACCTAATCGAATTTTATTTATAGTTTTTTTTTTTCATACCTGCTAATAGCTTGCACAAGTCATTAAAAAAAGACTAGGAAGCAAAATACACGGGTATTATGGAATATATGGAATCCACATTATAATGGCATGCTGAACCCCAACATTATTCTGGGTTGCATATCAATGTCACAATCAGGTTGTGAAAAACTAATCTTTATTTGCAATATTCCTTCGTACACTTAATAGCTATTTTCAATAATAATAATAAATAAAATGAAAACCAGAAATAAATATAATAATATATTAATATATTTAATGCAATAACCTATTATATAAAATTTAAATTTATGGTTTAAAATCCTTGTAATTTCCTTCCCAAAAACCATTTGCAATAATTGTTTTGACATATTGCATATAGGTGTCATAGACACCACTTGATATTGTAAACTGATTTAGTATTGTGCTTAGCTACATGTAAGGACGAGAATAGTATGCGATTATCTACCGTTAAGCGTGATTGTGCCATAGTAGAGTAGTACCAAGTTGGGTCATTGCACCCTCATTCTTTTAAACTTAATTTTTTCTTGGGGAGAAAATGTAAAGGCGTGAGAATTTTGGGAAAATATCTAAGGGCATAAGAATTTTAATTAAACATTTGACAGGGATAAATTGTGCATAAAGTATTAAGGATATGAAAAAAACCAATTTTTGAGTAAGTATTGTACACATGGAAAAAATGAAAATGTTGATGCATGAAATGGATTTAGGGGCTTTGGAATCCATAACGTACTTGAATTATGAAAGAAAATCATTCGATTTTACAATTAAACAAATTTATAGTATTTTAGTTAAAATTGGTAAACATTTCAACTTACTTGAGTGAGATGTCTACTTATTAATTTGATTTCTTTTGTATGGTTGGAAAATAAGTTGTTTTTTTTCCTTTTCTTATCAATTCTCTTTATCGAATTTTGTTCTAAGGTGTTTAATTTAGAATCTACAACTCTCGTCACCCTTTTTTTTATATGCTTATAATTAGCTCCAAGGATTTGATTATTTTCTTTATATATGCTACAGAACTACCATCTGCAGAAAAGTCTTCCTTTGTGAGCACCATATCGTACATTACATATTACTATGATTTGCCATAAACTTTATCATCACCCAATATATATAGATAATCATTGACGCGCTCACATGCTTAGCTAGTCAAAATAATTCATCCATCATACTCTTATGCGGCCACTCCTATTTCATAGACCATAGAAAAGTAAATGTTGCCTGACATGCCAGGCATTTAGCTTTCGCCCTCTGAGTGACAGCACGCGAATCGAGATAGCAGCCTGGAGAGAGAGGGCGAGAGCTAAATGCCTGGCATGTCAGGCAGCATTTACTTTTCTATGGTCTATGAAATAGGAGTTTCCCTCTTATGCGGCATTCGTGATTACACATCATCAAGTTACAAAGGCGCCAACCCCCATCAATGATTCCCGCCCCATTTGATGGTCACGATTTGACGAGATCAACGATGAGTGGATGGTTTGCATCAAGTCGATGTACTAGACCATTAATTGGTATGCGCCCTATCCCATCCATGGTTAAACATAGGGTCCAAAGGCTTCCATTAGATGGTTACCTATGTCTCTGCCCATTCGATGTCTAATATCGATTGTGTCGCTTCCCCCTCCTCCCCACCAACATCACAAGGGGAGGAGTGTCGCAAATCACCTTCGTCATCTGATCCCTAGTGAGAGATTGATGGTTTTCACGGATGGTAACCCTTTGCTAACATCACATGGGGGGAAGGTCTGCCACGATCCTGATTGTTCGCGTTAAAAATTAGAATGACATTATGCGTGGGGTGTAGCATCCTTGCTGACATCACAGTGGAAGGGATGTGCATATCGTTGATCTCATGAGACATATCTCCATTGTTGATCAACAAATGATGACACACACTCATTGAGTACCACTATGTTAGGATGCCAATGCATAACACCATTCCACATCACAATGGACCCACATTGTCATGCTTTACATGGCATGAGATCCTCCACATTGCCCTAGTCGTTTTCATCTAGACACTCTTTTCAGATGATCCTCCTTGAACTTCTCGGGTCGTGACCTCCGGTACACATCACCCCTGACACTTCCCTTACGATACATTTTAGCTAGGCCCCATCTGTCTAGTCTTTTCAATGACGTTGGCCCACCACATCATCCCAGTCGTTGTCATGCCAATATTTTTTAACTTCCTTTTGGCATCATCACCAAGGTCTTACCTCCAGGTTTATGTGGATCAGTGGTTTGTAGCTCCGAACAACCCTTGCTTCTGGATGGTCCACAATTTTATAGTGCCACAACATCCCCTATCGAATCATCATGAGTCTTACACATTGCGTTTCACAAACAAATTATGTCATACATTGTTGGGGTCTAGCCTCTGGGAATAAAAACTCTAGGACATGTTAGCCAGGTCCTTACCACCCCAATTATTCTCCCCGATTGTTACCCTCTAATCATCATGGTCGAACCCTCTAGGACATGTCATCCTTGTCCTCACGAAGGATTTCCACATAATATTTTGCGAAGGCCAATTGGTATGTAATATAGGTCCTTACCACCCCAATTATTCTCCTTGAATGCTGCCCTTTAATCCTCCTAGAGGAACCCTCCAAGACATGTCATCCAAGTCCTCATGAAGGATTTGTACATAAGATTTTGTGAAGGCCAATTGGTATGTATGGCACCTGTATTACTCATTATGGGAGTTAGGCCAAGTTCACCATTCAACAATTTTCTTACAACACTCCAACATATATACGTATATGTATATATAATCATGAGAAGAGAAAATGATTCTAGAAGGACTAGTTTCGCATAAATTCACTTCAATAATGCATGCGTTTTTTCTACTTCTTACACACAACCAATAGTATATGAATTTCCTAGTATTTTACATCTATTATAATGAGGTACATTTACCTCAGTACCCCAATTGTAATAATAAAACTAATTATTCTAGGAATTTTATTCGGGTTTTCTCCATTGACCCACTGTGTTCCGAGTTTTCATTATTTCAGCTGAACAATTAAGTGTTTGAACAATAAACAAAGGTTATGATTTCTTCCCTTGTTCTTGCTCACACTAATTGCATATGTGAATACAATCAATACTTAAGAAACTAATATAAATGCATGTACCCTTTCACGTAGTTCATTAGCGAAAAATCATAGTCACAAGAACTAGTTAAAAAAATCTCATTATTTTCAATTTACAAATGTAAACAATACAATGTTCAAGTAATTAATGCACATTTCACTAATAACAGTTCAAACATATTCACATACATTTAATAGCATATCTTACACGAACAAAGACTTATCTTGGACTGAAAACTGGAGTATGGGAAATTGAGACTTGGACAAGGACTCGACACCCAACCATAAACAGCTAGAGTGAGTGGTCACTTGCAGTTGTTATCCCCGATTCAGATTCGAAAGACTGGACGGTTTGAACAAAGGATTTAAGCACAAAGTACGAGTTGGAATAGGAACTCTAGAGGTTCACCCACATCCATCCACAAACTATCAAAGTAGTTTATGAAATCTAAGGGAATCCAGAGGCCCGCCGCCTCCACTTTTGAACTACATAGCAACCAATAGTTTTAGGGAATCTAGAGACTTACTCTCCATGAAAGAATGTCAAGGAGTATAAAAGATAAAGTATCCAACCATTAAATAATAACAAATTTATTCCATCCACCTTAGGGATTCTAGAATCCACCATAAAACTACACAACGAGAAAGGCTTTGGAGATCCTCTTTTCAGGGATCCAAGGAACAACCTCCACCCTAGTCATCAATCGACACTAGAGAAAAACCATCTCCATCCTTTGGATTAACATTGATTCGAGAGGCCATTTTTCTATAGATGTTTACTTGTAGATTCAACAACTTTTGTGATATGCTAAAACATAAGACAAGAATCTACCCTACTCTTTAATAGAAACTAAAATTGGTTGATGAAAATAATAAGCAGAAAAGGAAGAATATTAATCACACATAATACAATATTTATCTAAGAAATAAAATGCTCAAAACCCTGACTATCCATATTGCATTAACTGGAAGACCAGAGAAGAAAATATAATGCTTATTCAACATGAACAATTCTTGCACTAGTACAATCTATCTCTCAACTTCCTAGGATAACTCTGGCCAACACTTAGCCAGTTTACTAGCCTTCTAAGGCACTACTTCCTTGAAAAATTACTAAGAGAGGCAGCCTTTATTTAAAGGGAAATCCTCACTCTATAACTGCACAATCCAAACATAAGTCCTCAACTGGTTACATACATTATCTGTAAAATTTAGAAAATTATACAATTGATAGTACATTGTCCCTGAACTCTAATTTCAATTAGGTCTTCCGATGAAATGACATGAATGATTTATATATGGGTGAATATTTATTTAACTTGGTGTGGTATTGGTGATGCGCTGGTGCACTACTCCACTACTAGACCTCTAGTAGTTCCTCCAACATTTAGAATTAGTTTAGCTTACTAGAACTTAGTTTGTTAGGTCCCTATAATATTAGTGATTCCCCCATTACTATTGTCATTATATCCCTTATTATTATTGTCGTGCCCCTATTATCCTCATATTATTATTATTATGCCCCATAGAATCCCTCTATTGTTATTTTTGTGCCTTTATATTATTATTGTTAGGTCGTCTTGGTTATATTGTTACCCTTAGACTCATATATATAAAAAGGAGGTTTTTTCATTTAAATCATCCAAGAATTGTTCATTTGTGTAATGTAAAGGAGGTTTCCCCCTCGAAGAGGTTGAATTCTAAGGCGTTGATCTATATTTTCTATCATTTTGTGAGCTGGTTTCATAACATTTGGTACCAGAGCTTTGGATTCTAGGGTTTCACTGCTCCAAACAGGTCATTGTGGAATTTTCGATATAACGTTTTTTCTACGAAGTTTCAGAAGCTAAAAAAACACCCATTTGAGACTACATCATGTTGAACCCTGGGTCTGAATTTCAGAGTTTTTCTTGCTGTATTTTCGGAGATATGATCCGAGGACGTTATGTCTTTTTCAAGCTCCATAATTTCATCTAAAACATGCCATCATGGAATTTTCGCTATAACTCTTTCGCTGCGAAGTTTCAGAAGCTGAAAAAACCGTTTGAGAAGAAATTGGTATGAACCTCGGCTTTGAATTTCAGATGCTATCTCACTATAGTTTCAGAGATATAATCTGAGGAAAATAGGTTTTTTGCAGACCCCCGAATTACATTCCAAACATGTCACCTTGGGAAAATCGTCATAACTTTAGCTTTGAGCACCAGATTGAGTTTTTGTAAGAAGTTACAGAAAGAGGATAGACTGTAGTGTTTTTGGGTATTATTTTGAGAACCTACAATTGAAATAGTGACCTGCAGTAGGTCATACAAGTTTGCTCTACTGAACTAGTCTATACTCAAGTCATCCTGGGAGATTTGACATAACTCTTCATTGGAGAATCCAATCTTGATCAAACTTGTGTGGTTAGAAGGATTACTCAGAGGGCTACCATAGGAGGCAATTTAAGACGTGGGAGATTCAAGATTACATAGATACATCAGATTCAATATCGAGCTCCTACAATGTGAAAAAATGTGTGTATTTTTTTTTTTAAATTTTTTCATAAGCTTGGTTTGAAAGATTAGTTTTAAGGAATTCAAAGGGCATAGTGAAGAATTATTATCGGTAATTGATGGCCCAAAGAAAGAAAATGGAAACTCCTAGTAAGCAACCTAAAAACTCTAGCATGACTCATGAAGAAGAGGAAGAAATGCAACATGATATATCAAAATCACGAGACCAAGTGCAACAAATTTCACTCACACAAAAAAGTAACAGATAATAAGATGGATTTTTTAAAGAAAGACGTAGAAGCTAAGATGGATGGTCTAAAGAAAGGCGTAGAAGCTAAGATGAATGACGTGGAAGCTAAGATGGACAACGTGGAAGCTAAGATGGATGATTTAAAAAAAGGAATGGAAGATTTGAAGGTATATTTGACAAAGCTCCTACAAGAAATGCTTACTAATGGTGAAAGGGTAGTGAAGGAAACTCATGATGAGAATAAAATAAATGTTAATCATGATTTCATACTCTAACGTTGGATCAAAGAACCACCATTTTCCAAAGATCGACATGAGGAGGTTTGATGGAAACGATCCCAGAACATGGATACCACAGATGGAGCAATTTTTCTATCTCCATAATGTGCAAAAGACACAAAAGGTATGCATTGCAACTTTATATTTGGAACCAAATCAGTTTATATGGTATTGATGGCTTTTTGTTATGAAACTAGCTCACAAAAAGATAGAAAAGACAGATCAACGCCTTAGAATTCAGCCTCTTCGAGGGGGCAACCTCCTTTACATTACAGAAATGAACAATTCTTGGGTGATACAAATGACAAGACCTCCTTTCTATATATAGGAGTCTAAGGGGTCATAATATAATCAGAGCCAACATAACAATAATAATGTAAGGACACAATAATAACAATATGGTGACTACATGGGCACAACAATATAATAAGGGGGTTGTAATAATAACAATAAGAGGTTACACTAGTAGTATAGGGACCTAACATGCCCCTCTCCTTCAAAAGGTGTTGCCCTCAATGCTTGAGTAGTTCTTGATGCTTCTATATAAATTATTGTCCTCCCATGTGGAATCTTCAGCGAGTAAGTTCTTCCACTTGATGAGATACTCTGAAATTGATATATTTCGTAGCTTTCGATTTTTCGGTTCTATGACTGCTTCAAGTTCCAATATGATTTTTCCTTCCTTGTCAAGTTCTTGCAATACTATTTGAATTAGGATCTTCTGCAACTTTTGAATGAGTTCCCACTCCTTTGGGCATATGGATATATGTAAGGCAAGATGTTTGGAGGAACACTTCGCGAAATCAAATGAATAACGTGATCATGATCACAAATAGGTGGGAGGCCTTTAGGAGTCAAAATACCTTGGAATGATTGTCCAAAATGTTTTGGAGATCTGGAGAAATACATGATTTCGATGTGGGATCCTCTAGTGAACATAATTGTGCAATTACACCCCTTTTTTCTTTATTTAGAAGCTTTTTCACGCTGTTAGAGTTGATTATCTTTCTAGGTTTTCCTTCGATACCCCTTAATTCAACTTTCTTTCCTTCCCAAAAAAAATTCAATAAAAGTTCTTGAAAATTAAAAGCTATCGTACTGAAAGATTGTAGACATTGGACTCCTAGTAAAACATCAACGCCACCCATTGTAATTGAAAGCATTGGGCTATTCAATAGATATTCTCCCATGGATAGCTTGATATTGTGGCACTTTCTAGAGAAATGTATGGTTCCTCCTCTTGCAACCATCACTTGACACTCCGGTGTTGGACATAGGAAGCAATTCAATTCCTTGGCTATCTTACAATCAATAAAATTATGGTTACTGCCCGAATCAATCAACACTCTTACCTTTTTCTTCTTGATATGTCCTTCTATCTTGATAGTTTGAGGAGTGGTAATTTCTTCCAATGCATTACAAGATATGGCCGGATTGATTTCTTGAGACTTGATGTGATCTTTCAATTCTTGAACATTTTTGTTCTTGATATATCCTTCTATATTGATGGTTTAAGGAGTAGTAATTCCATCCAATGCATTACAAGATATGATCAAATTCATTTCTTCTTTCTTGATGTGATCTTTCACTTCTTGAACCTTTTTCTTCTTGATATGTCCTTCTATATTGAGAGTTTTAGTTGTGGTAATTTTTTCCAATGCTTTACAAGATATGGTCGGATTCATTTCTTTCTTCTCTAGGGTTGGTTCCTGGTGTATATACTCTTCTTTTGACATTTCTTGATCATTTTCTTCCTCCTCCCCATAATCGATGTAAAATAATTTCTTCTCAACACACTTATGACCTTTAATGTATTTGTTATCACAATTGTAACAAAGCCATTTTTCTCTTTCTTCTTCCAATTGTTGTAGTGTTACCCTTGTAGGTTGTGAAAGGTTAGGAGAAAAAACACTTCCATATTTATAGTTGTGGGGCTTAGACTTACTTGTTGCCATAATTTTCCTTTCAACTTTGTAACAAAGCCCTATTTCTCTTTTTTCTTCCAATTGTTGTGGTGTTTCTCTAAAGAAGGTGTTGCTATTTGTATCCTCATAATGTGCTATCATTTCCTCCATGAAAATTGACCACGTAACAAGTTGTTTACGAGAAAAAATCCATTTATGCCATAAAAATTGATCCGCTTCTAAATTTGAAGATGCAATACATACCTTTTGTAATAGTGGTACACCATGTAAATCAAAATATTGCTCCATCTGTAGTATCCAATTTACTGGATCCTTTCCATCAAACTTTCTCATGTTGCCTTTTCTTGATTCCAGGAGCTCAATCTTGAAATAACTGTAACTCTGTAATTTTAGATCTCAAAATTCTGAAATTGTTTCCTAGAGTATCCCTCTGAGTCCTCTTTCTAACCCAGCATGTCTGATAGAATTTCATTCTCCAAGAAAGGGTTATGCCCAATCTCCTAAGATGACCTGATTATATAATGTTTCAGTGGAGTGAACTTGTACAACGTACCACGTGTCATTGTTTCGACCTTTGGATCTGAAAACTATGCATAGAAAACTACATTTTGTCTTCTTTTTGTAACTTCTTACTAAATTTTAATTTGCTGTTCAGAGAGAAAGTTATGACGATTTTCCCAAGGTCACCCGTTTATGATGTAATTCGGGAGTCTACAAAAACCCTAACTTCCTCAGATCATATATCTGAAAATATAGCACGAAAAGATCTGAAGTTCTGTCTCGAGATTCAGAACAATTTCTTCTCAAATGGGTTTTTCTTCAGCTTCTGAAACTTCGTAGCGAAAATGTTATAGTGAAAATACCACAATGACTTATTTTAGATGAAATTTTGGAGCTCGCAAAAACCCCTAACTTCCTCATATCATATTTCTGAAAATATAGTGAGACAAGATCTAAAATTTAGATGCGTGGTTCAGCTAGATTTCTTCTCGAATGGGTTTTTTTGGCTTCTGAAATGTCGCAGCAAAAAAAAAAAAAGGTTATAGCGAAAATACCACGATGACCTATTTGGACCAAAAAAACCATAGAATCCAAAGCTCTGATACCAAATGTTATGAAACCAGCTCACAAAAAGATAGATCAACACCTTAGAATTCAGCTCTTCGAGGGGGAAACCTCCTTTAGATTACACAAATGAAAAATTGTTGGATGATACAAATGACAAGACTTCCTTTCTATATATAGGACACCAAGGGGTCATAATATAATTAGAGCCGATATAATAATAATAATGTAAGGGCACAATAATAACAATATGGGGACTACATGGGCACAACAATATAATAATGGGGTTTTACTAATAACAATAAGGGGTCACACTAGTAGTATAGGGACCTAACACTTTTCTCTCGTAAACAAATTTTCACTTGGGATATTTTTACAGATGAAATGATAGCACATTATGAGGATACAAAAAGCAACACTCTTTTTAGCCAATTGATAAATCTCAAACAAAAGGGTCCAATAATGGAGCACATTGAGGACTTCCAAAAATTGAATATAAGGGTAAAAGATATTCCAGAGGAGCATATGATCGATGTGTTCATAGGGAATTTATAAGATAACATCCAACATGAGGCTCGCCTTTGGGAACCAGATTCATTAGAGAAGGCATTTAGGTTAACAAGAAAAATGGAAAGCAAAATTATGACAACAAGGAAGCCTACCGCTCACAATCATAAATATGGAAGTGCTTCTGCCCTTAGCCATCCACAACCTGCTAGGTTGACACCACAAAAATTGGAAGAAAAAAGAGCAAAAGGGCTTTGTTACAGTTGTGATAGAAAATACACTAAAGTTCATAAGTGTGCCGAAAAGAAATTATTTTACATAGATTGTGTAGAGGAGGAAAAAAAAGAACAAGAAACATCAAAAGAAGAGGATATACACTAGGAACAAACATTAGAAAAAGAAGAAATGAATCCGATCATATCTTGTAATGCATTGGGTGGAATTACCACTACTCAAACTATCAAGATAGATGGGCATATCAAGAAGAAAAAAGTAATAGTGTTGATTGATTCGGGAAGTACCCATAATTTTATTCATTGTAAGATAGCCAAGGAATTGAATTTCTTCCTATATCCAGCACCATAGTGTCAAGTGATGGTTGCAAGTGGAGGAACCATAAATTGCTTAGGAAAGAGTCATAATATCAAGCTATCCATGGGAGAATATGTTTTGAATATCCCAATGCTTTCCATTCCAATGGGTGGCGCTGATGTTGTACTAGTATTCCAATGGATACAATACTTAGATATAATAACTTTTATTTTTTAAGAACTTTTCATGAAATTCTCTTCAGAAGGAAAGGAAGTTGAATTAAGGGGTATCATAGGGAAACCGAGAAAGATAATCAACTCTAACGGAATGAAAAAGCTTCTAAAGGAAGAACAACGAGGCATAATTGCACAATTATGTTCATTAGAGGTTCCCACATCAAAATCATCCATTTCTCCAGATCTCCAAAAAGTCTTGGACAATCATTCCAAGGTATTTGAAACTCCCAAAGGCCTCCCACCTATTTGTGATCATGATCATGCTATTAATTTTATTCTAGGAAGTCTTCCTCCAAACATGAGGCCTTACAGATATCCCTATGTCCAAAAGAGTGAAATTGAACGTATGGTTGCAGAAATGCTAGAGGCTGGTATAATTCAACCTAGTCAAATTTCTTTCTCTGCTGTAGTAGTATTGGTTCACAAGAAGGATGGATCATGGCACATGCGTCTGGATTATAGGGATCTCAACAAGCTCACTATTAAAGATAAATTTCACATTCGTGTCATTGATGAATTGTTGGATGAATTGCATGGATCAATTTACTTCACCCAGTTGGATATTCATTCAGGATATCATCAAATTAGAATGAAGACTGAAGACATTCCAAAAACAGAATTTAGAACTCATGAGGGTCATTATGAATTTTTGGTCATTACTTTTGGCCTTACTAATGCACCTTCTACATTTCAAGGTTTGATGAATTCCATTTTCAAAATCACCCTTAGAAAATTTGTGTTAGTATTTTTTAATGATATACTAATCTACAACAAGTCTTGGAAGGATCATCTCCAACATGTTGACATGGTGCTCACACTATTGGAGGAGAAACAATTATGTGCAAAAATATCAAAATGTTTCTTTGGAGTAGAAGAGGTCGAATATCTGGGTCATATTGTATCTCATGAAGGTGTTAAGGTAGACCCTAGAAAAATTAAAACCATTAAGGAATGGAAAATCCCCACATCCATAAAACATCCATGAGGATTTCTCGGGTTGACAAGGTATTAGCACAAGTTTGTTAAGAATTATGGGAGAATAGCAACACCTTTAACAACATTATTGAAGAAAAATGCCTTTTCATGGACTCCGGAAACAACAAAGGCCTTTGAACATCTTAAAGAGGCAATGTGACAAGCACCAGTCTTAGCTACACTATACTTCAGAAATGTTATAGCTCCAAATCTCACCCTTGATATTTGTGATGCTGCGTTTATGGCCTAGAGCAACCCCTCCTTCCAGACCTGGTCCAAATACTTAAAAACAATTTTTTACTCCCTATACGTGACATTTCCCTGAGGTACACGCGTGTGTACGCGGGTCAGTATATACCCAACCCGCGTATATGTCTTAAAACACTTTAAAAAAATTAAATCTCCTTAATTTCATGTGGAGATCACAGGTTTTACTTGTTGATTACCTATTAGTGCATGTGGCCCAACTGTTCCCAATCAATTCCCAACTAAAAAACTACTTTGGCAGAAGTAATAAAAGGCTTCAATGGGAAGGCCTAAGGGGGGAGAGAATAGGGAGAAAAATCACTCTACTAAGATTATCCCTGATCTGATCTGAAGATCCGTGTGCTTCCAGCACTTCCCCCATTACAGGAAACGCTTGTTTCCTTGAGTTATGATGTTATTTCACTAGTTTAGATATCCTTGTGTCAATCATGGAAGGAAACTTTTGAAGACTTGGGATTGGACGGATCTGGACGATGGATCCACTTGGAGCAAACAAGAGGAACCCCTAGGTGAGTCTTCCTCTTGCTGGCTCCAAGTGGAACCATCCTCCAGATCCATCCAATCCCAAGTCTTCAAAAAGTTCCTTCCATGACTCACACAAAGATATCTCAACTAGTTAAATGACATCATAACTCAAGGAAACAAGGGTTTCCTGTAATAGGGGAAGTGCTGGAAGCACAAGGATCTTTAGACCTCATCAGGGATAATCTCAGCAGCGTGATTTTTATCTCTATTCTCTCCCCCCTTAGGCCTTCCCATTGAAGCCTTTTTATACTTCTCCCAAATTAGTTTTTTAGTTGGGAATTCATTGGGAACGGTTGGGCCATGGGCACTAATAAGTAATCAATAGGTAAAACCCATGATCTCTGCCTGAAATTAAGGAGATTTATTTTTTTAAGTGTTTTAAGACATATACGCGGGTTGGGTATATACTAACCCACATAGAAACCCGTGTAGCTCAGGGAAATGTCATGTATAGGGAGTAAAATGTTATTTTTTAAGTATTTGGAGCAGGCCTAGAAGGAGGAGTTGCCCTAAGCCATAAATGCAGCATCACAAATATCAAGGGTGAGATTTGGAGCTATAAAAACAAAAGCCTTTATTTTTGAATGTGACGCCTTAGGAAATGGAATTGGTGTTATTTTAATGCAAGAAGAAATACCCGTTGCTTTCGAAAGTTGTCTAATCAAAGGAATGTATTTACATTAAGATATTTATGAGAAGGAAATGTTGGAAATACTACATGAACTTAAGAAATGGAAACCCTACCTAATGGGAAGACACTTCAAGGTAAAAATAGATCATGATAGCCTTAAATACTTTTTGGAACAAAGATGATCTTCATAAGAGTAGCAAAAATGGGTCACAAAGATGTTGGGTTACGACTTTGAAATCATCTACAGAAAAGGGAAGCAAAATTTTGTGGCAGATGCACTCTCATGAAAGGATGAGGATGTGGAAGCATTTCTTTGCACCATTTCTATTATCCAACCAGATTGGATAAGAGAAGCAAGGGATGAATGGAAGAATGACAAAGAAGTGTGGGCACTCATTCAAAATATACAAAAAGATCCCAATATATATGATACATTTAGCTGGAAAAATGATTCATTATGGTACAATGATTGCTTATACATATGTAAGAATTCCCAACTCAAACAAAAAATTCTTAGGGAATTTCACACCTCTCCCTTAGGAGGGCACTTAGGATTTCTGAAAACCTACCACAGGGTTAAGAAGGATTTTTTTTGGGATGGCCTTAAATCAGATATTCAAATGTTTGTGGGAGAATGTTTGGTTTGTCAACAAAATAATGTTGAAACAATTAAGACCCCAGGACTATTACAACCTTTATCCATTCCAAGCCAACGTTCGGAGGAGGTTTCAATGGATTTTACCATAGGTTTACCCAAGTGCAAAGGAAAGATTTTTATCACGGTGGTAGCTAGCAGAATCACCAAGCATGCACACTTTTGTGCATTATATCATACATTTGAAGCGAGTACAATTTCTACTACATTTATGGAAACAATTCAAAAGGTACATGGAAACCCAAAGATTATTGTAAGCGACAGAGATCCCATTTTCACCGGAAATTTTTGGACATAATTATTTTCTTGTCTTGGTACTGAGTTAGCTCATAGCTCATCTTATCATCCTCAATATGATGGGAAAACTGAGATATTAAACAAATTTTTGGAAGGATATCTTCGTTGCTTTGTATCTGATAAACAAATAAAATGGATCAAATGGTTGCCTCTGGCTGAATTGTGGTGTAACACTTCCTTTCATACTTCAACAAAAATGACTCCATTTATGGCACTTTATGGATATGATCCACCTTCCATCGCATCATATTTAGGAGAAAATTTTAAGGTTCAAGCAGTGGAAAATCACATCGAGCATCAACGACAAGTTCTCCAACTCTTAAAGGATAACCTCACCTTTGTGCAGAATAGAATGAAACAGCAGGAAAATCAACATCGCAGTGAAAGAAGTTTTGATGTAGGGGATTAGGTGTTCCTACGGCTACAACCATTAAACAAATGTCCCTCAAGCAAGCTAAGAAGGATAATAAATAATCACCAAAGTATTGTGGTCCATATAAGGTGTTGCAAAAGATAGGTACTATGGCATACAAATTGGAGCTTCCTGCAGCTTCTCAAGTGCACCCAGTTTTCCATGTTTCATGCTTAAAGAAGGTTATAGGTGACAAAGTTCTAGTTCAAAAAATATTGCCACAAATTGGTGAGGAAGGAAAAATCACATTGGAACCTGAAGCAGTCAAAGAAACAAGAACTTGAAAGCTACGAAATCGATCAAATTCAGAGTATGTCATCAAGTGGAAGAACTTACCCATTGAAGATCACACATTGGAGGATGAGAATTTTATATAGAAGCATCCATAACTACTCAAGCGTTGAGGACAACACTTTTTTGAAGGAGAGGGGCATGTTATGTCCCTATAATACTAGTGATTCGCCCATTACTATTGTCATTATATACCTTATTATTGTTGTTGTGCCCCTATTGTCCCCATATTGTTATTATTGTGCCCCATAGAATCCCTCAATTGTTATTTTTGTGCCTTTATATTATTATTGTTTAGTCGTCTTGGTTATATTGTGACCCCTTAGACTCCTATATATAGAAAGAAGGTTTTGTCATTTGAATCATCCAATAATAGTTCATTTTCATAATGTAAAGGAGGTTTCCCCCTCAAAGAGGCTGAATTCTAAGGCGTTGATCTATCTTTTCTATCTTTTTGTGAGCTTGTTTCATAACATAGTTAGATTGAGTTATCTAATTACAACTCAAAAGAACTCAACTTGGGCCCCTAAAATTGAAGGATCACTCGACATGACTATAGATAGAATTCCAACTCAAATTTCCTAATTCAATTAAGTCAATTTAACTTAATTAACTATTACAAGTTGCTATGAAAATAGAATTTCTATTTAATTCACAATTTACTTAAAGTACAAATTAAATTGGAATTTCTAGATGCCATTTTTAACATGTCTTGTTTGTATTTTCAACGCTCCCTCTCAACAAGAATGGAATTCAACTTTATCTCGATCTAGTACCTTTGAAATGTTCTGTCATGAAACTCTTGTCACTGTTATTGTTGCTGCTACAACATCCACAACCAACAAACATCCACCTTGAGTCAGTATGATGCATCTGTCACCAGAGTCTTTCATTGCTGCTAGCTCTCCATATTTTGACTGAAAACTATGCTCTTTTTCTGACTCTGCCTCTCTGCCATCTACATTGTTGTTTACTCTACTCCACACTCTTCATTATTTGAGTGTTGTTAACCCCTGCCTTTGTCATTCTTATATATGACTACATCAACTGCCACTGATCCATCCTGCTATTATGTACTACGGGCTCTTATAGCAAGGTAATGATCCATGACACAAAACATATCAATGGAACCTACCCAATTTCTGAAACTCTTGGACAAATGTTTCATATCACCCCACCCCACGCCTAGAGGTATGGCTCCATGCACTCCTTCTACACACTTGGAACTAAATTTCCTCCTACTTGAGTTCTCTTCTTGAGTGGATGTGTCCACTTGTTTTCCTCTCTACTTCTCCAATTATGACTACTGCACAATTTGTTGAGGTTGCTTCTTCTCTACTTGAGGGGATCTCTCCACTCAGTCTCCTCTTTTCTTCTCTAATTATGGCTGCTCCAAAATGTTGTAAGACTTCTTTTGAGGCTTCTTCTAGGGCTGGATGATGAGACGTAATGCATTATCCCTCTCAACCACCAAGTCTCTAGCCTTTGCCTTGCTCCTCAATGCTTTGAATGCATCTTCGAACTCGAGAGCATATTGGTTCTTGACTTGCACACTGATATGTTTCACCTATCCCATGGTGATGTATCTAAGGAAAACCTTTTCTTTACTAAAATTCACATCGTAGCCATGATCTTCCAATACCGAGACAGAAACGAGATTATTATTTAGGCTTGGGACATACATCACATCTGTGATTCTAAGAGGGCAGCCAGACTCCCTCTAAAAGGTAACTATACCAATCCCGGTAGTGCTATACCTCCCGTCATCTCTAAAATCTATGTTCTGCTTGAGGTCTTTCTCCTCAAAGTCATTGAAGAGATCTCTATTCCCTGTGATATGGAACGAGGCATCGATATCAATATACCACATGCTTCCCATTACAGTGCTAGTATCAATATGTAACGAGGCATCACTATCAAGATATCACTATCACTATCAAGATATATAGGTGTCTAAGGGGTCCCAATACAATTAGAGCCTACATAACAATAGCATTGTAGGGGCACAACAATAACAATTGTGGGCTTCTATGGGGCATAATAATAACAAAATGGGGACTATATGGGCACAATAATACAATAAGGGTGTTGCACTAATAATAATAAGGGGTTACACTAGTAGTATAGTGACCTGACACTCAGTTAAACTGAGTTATCTAATTACAACTCAAAATAACTTAACCCGGGCCCCTAAAATTTAGGGATCACTCTGTATGACTCTAGATATACTTCCAACTTGAATTTCCTAAGTCAAGTAAGTCTATTGGACTTAATTAACTATTACAAGTTGTTACGAGAGTAAAATTTTGATTTAATTCACAATTTAGTTCAAGGACAAATTAAATTGGAATATCTAGATGTTATTTTTAACATTTATTATTTCTATTTTCAACATGTTCCTCACCTGAGAGTGATCTTATTCCTCCTAACATTTCCAACTAAAACTAATACCACTATTATATCTCCTTTTCTTGCCAGACATTCTTTGTCCATCCTCTTGGGATTCTTTTCTCTTATCTTCCCCCATTTTTTTCCTTCTCTTTTGTTTCTTAATGAGAATCCTATAAATACCTCTCCCTCCCTTCTCTCATGGTTGTCTATATTGCATAGTGAGTGACTTCCATTTCATTTTTCCCAGCTGTTAGTGCAGTCCTTTTTTCATTCATTTAATTGTCCTTCCTTCCTTGTAATGTTTTCAAGGTCAACATATCGTGTGTACTTCCCTTTCAACCTTATTAATCCTAAAAATACTAAGGCATCAAATTTGCACCAACCAACTTTTAATGGTTTTCATAACTAGTTCACATTTTCCTACATCAAGGTAACTTAAACATCCCAAGAAAGCAACCTCCCTAGTCTCTGGAATTTATTTCCCCTTAACCAATATTTTGTAAAAATGTTTACATTGCATTTTGTGAGAGAAACATGGTTGGGGCTATCACAAATATTAGTTACATATGAGCACCAAATAGATTCATTGTTAATATAATTTAACACAAAAAAATGAGTGATGACTTACTTAATAATGTCCTAAAGTAGGTTAGATTACTTTATTAAGTTCAGCTACATGATCGACTAAAGCTAACTAAATGATCCATAAATTTCCATGGCTATTCCACTACGCAGTGCATTAGAACAAATATGATAGCATTATATTAAAAATATGAGATTCTACACTATTACAATTTATTAAACATTAAGATTTGTATATTTAACTTAATTAGTGCATGAATGTGAATGGAAATTATGTAGAAAAGTAGAGAATGACAAAATAAGCTCACACACACACATAAGAGACAAAATATTTTCTCTAGGAAAACCTTTTGGGAGAAAACCGAGTTGGCAGGTGAGGCTGCTTCACTCTCTTTCCTTGCCTGGAAATATGGCCGCATGTAAAAATAAGTAATGTTTGTGGCCCATGGGATACTATAGTACATATATCCTCTCTATGTTCTCTACCTCCTATCTCTCATAGCTAATATTTTATCATCTATGGAGCAAAATGCTCTTGAAAGAATGGAATGCCTTTTAATCCTAGTGGCCTGATTATAACATAGCCTAATAGGTTACTAGTGATTAATTTTGACTATATCAACTCTTAACTAGAGTTACAATATTGACTCTTCTAGAATATTTTACATCATAATCACTTGGCTATCCCCTTTTACATGAACAATGGGAGCTCACACAGCATCCTCCTGAAGTATCTGTATGAAAATAAGAAGTTCAACTTTTGAGTGGCATAACTTTTGTGTACGAACTTCGATTGACGCACCTCTTACATTTCTGGCAATATATATATATATATATATATAACTTGAAATGATGTGGAGCTAAAGAGGTATTTTTTTTATCCCCAAAAAATGTTGTATGATGACTCAAGATACTCCCAAAAGGATTCAAACCATGTTTTGCCAAACTAGATTCCACCGGTTAAAATGGTCTCGTGCACTGATTCCTCCATTTTTTCCACTCCAAATGCATCGAGATGAGTGAAAAAAGTATAATGATTCAATCTAGATCACTAAATAAATTATTTACCTATTGAATCCCTCTTTCATCACGTTATGATTTGTATTAATGTGAACGTTGGAAAATTATTAAATAAATTTAATGTATTAATTAATATTAAAGTTTAATAATATTATTGCTTATGTTAATAATGTCCATAGGGCATACACCATAGAATAGATAGTCACAAAGTTTTATGATAAAGAACTTGGTTTTGAGAAGGACACATTGAAATACCATGGGAAAAAACCAACCATGTTAGTGTGGTCGAGGTCGGCTATAATCCCATGATCATTTTGACAACTTAAATGCCCCTGGATATTGATTAATCAAGCCACACATTAAGAATACTAATCATCTTAGGACTTACATTATATATCTATATATATATATATATATATATATATATATATATATATATATATATATATATATATATATATATAGATATATATATATATATATTACTTATTGAAATAATGTGGATTATTTAATAAATGTTTGGTAAAATGTGTAATGTGTAGCACTTAAGTGCCTTGGAAGTTTTCCAATGTGATACACACAATTATATATAAAAATGCATTCCAAATCTAATTATTATGCCAATATGCATACCTATTTCAATTTGTGTATCTAAGTTTGTTGATTTTTTTATTTTTATTTTTAAATCAATGAATAATATTGGATTCTTTCTCTAATTAGGACATTTATGGTTGTAATTTCTCCAAGCACATTACAAATTAATTTAATAAATATTTGAATGATGAAATTGTAATGATTTTACTTACCTTCCAATACTATAGTAATGTGGCATGATCGGTCGTACCCCTTGTAACGTGGTGGTTGAAGTAATGAAATAAATCGATATGTTAATTGACAAAGAATGAGAGAAATTGTGGAGGAGATATTGCTCTTCTCAATATTAAAATGGATAAATAGATTGCATTGTAAACATCAATAATTAATTACTAAAGTAGAACTCGACACCTATAGAGTAGAAGTGAAGTAAAACTAAACTGTCTATGACACCTAACAGACAACATAATAAAATGTGATGACACTTCAATGGTACTGAGATTAATATCTCAACATCCCCTCCTAATCTCAATTGTTACATGTAGAGACACTTAAAATGCCTAATTGTACTCTTTTAAATTCAAATACATTCTTTCCCAATGGCTTTGTGAAAATATCTTCTAGTTGATATTTAGAATGGCAAAAAACAAGTACTATGTCCCCATTATTGACAAGCTCGTGGATTAAATGAAAATGAGTGTCAATTTTCCTGTTCTTTTTGTGGAAAACGTGTTTTTTTTTATAAAGAAATTGTTGAATATTTATCATAGTAGATTGGAGTCGGCTCCTTTTGAATATTTAAAATATCTTTCAATAATCTTTTCAACCAAACAACTTGAAAAGTTGTTGAATTTGTTTCTAAACATTCTACCTCTGTAGAAGATATTGAAATGATTGACTGTTTCTTGGATGCCCATGAAATAACATTGGTTATAAGATGAAAAGCATACCCTATTCCACTTGTGCAATCATCTAAACTCCCTGCATAATCATTGTGTGTATTAGCCTGAAAGTGACCAATTTTCAAAACGTGTATTGAACAAACCATATTATATTGTCCCCGCAATATGCCTTAAGATATTTTTTAGAACCTTCCAATGAGAAACCTTAGGTGGCTCCATAAACCTGGAGACAAAAATCGCTGCAAACGAAATATCAAGTCTAGTTGAAGTGAGATATAACAAGCTACCAACTAGACTTATATACAATGTGGAATCAACTTGTGGTGCTACATATTCTTTGCTCAGTTTTGCTCCTTGGGAAATTGGTGTATCTGCAGGTTTTCAATTAGTCATTCTAAAATTTTGGATGATATTAGTGGCATATTTTTGTTGACCAACAAAAATTTCATTAGCATATTGGTGAATTTCAATGCATAAGAAGTATTTCATGACTCCTAGATCTGTCATATCAAAATTTGTTTGCATTTCTACTTTGAAATCTTCTAACATCATATTGCCAGTAGAAAGATGATCATCTACACAAAGGCATATAATAAAAATTTTACAGTCATGCATTTTTGTACACAGTTACTCATGACTACTTCTACAAAAACCATTTTTGATGAGATAGGTGTCGATGTGACTGTACCAAGATCTTCGATCTTTCTTCAAACCATAGAAAGCTTTCCTCAATATGTATACCTTATGATCCTCTCTTGAAACTTCAAAACCAGGAGGCTCCTCTACATAAACTTCTTCCTGCAATATATCATTTAGGAAGGTATATTTTACATCAAGTTGATAGACTTTCCATCTAGTTGAGATGTTGTGGAAAAAATGTTTCTTTCAATGTCTAACCTTTCTATTGGAGCAAAGGTTTCACTATAGTCGACACACAACTGTTGTGAGAATCCTTTGGCAAATAGCCTTGTCTTATGTTTCTCAATTTCTCATTTTTCATTCATCTTGGTCTTATATACTCATTTTACACCAATTTTGGTTTTGACTCTTGGGATATTATCTAATTCCCGAGTCTCATTCTTCTCTATGGAAATAATTTCTTGGTTTATTGCATCAAAAAAATTATATTGTTTAACTGCTTCTTCAAAATGGGTTGGTTAAGATGAAAGATATGCAAACATATTCTTCTAGTCAACTTCATGCTCCTGCTCATATATTTCTCTGATGCTTCTTGTTTTCTGATTGTCTTATGAAGATGTTGAGTCATTCATGGATTCACTTGTTTAAAATGTACCATTTTCGTAATGGTATGGATCTTATTCAACCTGCAATCTTGGTGGATGTAGTGGATATAAAGATTGTTTTGATTCTTACACTTGATCAGACCATGATTTATTTTCAAAACATTTTACATCTCTACTTAAAACAAACTTCTTGGTAACTGGATTATAAAGTCTGTAGGCCTTTTACTTCTCACTCTAGCATAAAAAAATACATCTTTCACTCCTATCATCAAGCTTCTTTCTTCGCTACTCAAGAACATGTGAAAATGCTACTGATCCTAACATTCTAAAGTGAGATACATTTACCTTTTTACCATCCCATGCTTCTTGAGATATTGTATCTTGGACATTGGTCATTGGAGATTTGTTGTGAACTTACACTACTATAGAAATTGCTTTGGCCCAATAATTATCTGATAACTTCTTCTCACGAAGCATACATTTGGCCATGTTCATGATCGACTGATTTTTCCTTTTTTCTACTCCATTTTGTTGTGGAGTATATCTTGCTGTGTTATGCATTATGATTCCTTGTTGGTAACAAAAAGCTTTGAAGTCATTGGAGGTGTACTCTCCTCCTTTTTCGGATCTGAGTACTTTCAAGGGCTTTCCACTCTTCTTTGAATTATTTGAACCTTGAGAATGTATTTCATTTATTTTTGAGAAAATACACAAATATCTTCCTCTTATAATCATGAACGAATGTCAGAAAATAAATAATACCACCAATGGACTTTGTTTGCATTGGGCAACATATATCTGTATGGACAAGCTCTAAAGGGTCTTTTACTCTAGAGGAAGAAGTGAGAAACTTATCTCTTTTATGCTTGGATAGAACACAAATTTCACAATTACAGTCTTTTTCATTCATAATAAGGAGACCAATAATGCTTGACTGTTCCTGAAGTTGACTTAGAGTTTTGAATGGAGTATGGCCATATCTAGAATGCCATAGTTGAGACTCATCTATTCTTGACACGTTGTGGACTAATTACTATGAGATATTTTGACTTCTTAGAGTCAAAGGAAACATCATATTCTTTATTTTTTCAACCTTTTCTATCAGTGTTTTATTGGACAACTTGTCATAGATATAACATGTGTTTCCTTGGAATATTACATTATAACCATGTTCCATCATTTGTCCTACACTAATGACGTTATGCTTCATATATGGAGCATAATAAACAATAGGTATGTATTTCTCCTCATTTTGTTTAGTAAGAATAAGGACAATATCGTTTCCTTCGTCATTAATGCAAGAATGACCTCCAAGAGTAATATTTGATGTTATGGAAGTATCAAGATAAGAAAGAAGATTTTTTTACCTGTCACATGATTGTTGTAGCGATTATCCAACAACCAAAGGTCCTTGTTGTGAGTGTCTTCAGAAAGATGGCAAGAAAGAAACATCATTTTAGAGGATTCTCCTTCAATGTTGGAGAAATGGACACTGCCTCTTTGCATATCTAACCATTTCGTTTTTGCATTCTTGTTCATAATGGCCAAATTTCTTGCAATAATAGCATTGAAAATTAGATTTTCTCCATGGTCTACTTCTTCGAGTTTGGTTTTGTGCAGGTCTCCATTGCTCTGGTGCATGATGATGTTCTGAATAGCTTCTCCTTTGGACTTTGCATCGCTTGCTATCACATCTCAATCCTCTGCGTCTATCTCTCCCAAAAGAGAGTTGTGCTTTGAAATAATTTTCCGTGGAATCTTTTGAGAAGTTGAGTCTTGTTTCGTGTGCGAGAAGTGACCTAGTCAACTCTTCTACTGAGAAAGTTGTAAAATCTTTGGATTATAGAATGGTTGTTACAATCTTGTCATATTTCTTAGGCAAACTTCGAAGGAAATTTTGAACAATATTTTGATATGTAATGGTTTCACCAATGAGTTTGATCGGATTGACTATTCCCATGACTCTAGTCATGAATGGATCCACATTCTCTCGTTGAGTAGTCTTTAGGGTATCAAATTGTGCTCTCAATGTTTGTAATTTAGCGTTCTCCTCTATATCATTTCCTTGATACACACTTTTCAAGATTCCCAAGCTTGATGCGATGTGGATGCGCCAGTTATCTTGTCGAAGATAGAGTCATTGACTTAGTTTTGTATCCAACATTTGCCTCTATTCTCTTTCCTCCTGAGTTCAATAACTCTATTCCTCTCATTATTAGTCATGGCTGCGAATTCTTCTTGGATTAAATCTACATAAGCATTCTACAAAATATCTCAAGAATCTGAAGCTTGCAAAAATATCTTCATTCTTAAATACCACAGCTTATAACTTTTGCCAAACAAAAAATTGAATTATGTGGCAAAGCCCTAAAAAAAACTATTATTTTGAAGCGAATGTGAGCACCTTTTTAAAATCTTCTTTTCAAAATTTAAAATATCTCCTTTTCAACGAAATTGTTAAAAAATCTAGCGTTGTTTTCAATTTCCCTTTACGCCTTTTTTATTTTTATTTTTTCTCGCTTAAATTAAACCAATCTTCAATTTAAGAATAAAAAAAAAACACTGTTGAAGTGAGGCTTCATTAACGTGATCCTTTTATCATAAAGGGAGACTCATCAAAAAATGAGAATTCATTAAAATAAGGAACACCTTTAATCGGGAACCTTCAAATAATCCTGCAACTTTGAAAATTTTTATTGACGCTCATTTCAATTGACGTCCACCGGGTAGTTACGTTATCTCCGTTGTCTTTTAGTGGAATAAAATATTAACGACGGTACCTTTTTAAAATCGCCCCCATGCACACGACACACGAACTTTGCTAACTGGTTTGTGTTTTTGCAAGAGTCATTAACTTTTGCCATGTGCTCAGGTCCAACGGTATTTTCAGCGCAGTCCTTCAACCCACGAGGTGCCGCAATTTTATCGTGCGTAGGCTTTTATTTTGCTGAGCTGCAGATAAGACGCACTGAGCCGCAATTCTTTCATTTGTATAGGTTTGCAATTGCAAATTTTATTTCAATTTTTCACTTTATTTTTTTGACCTAAAAAATTTGAAGCACTGGTTTCTTTAGAGTTTTATGAGACCTAGTGCTGTGATACGATGACAAGAAAAAAAAATCCTAAAACAAAATATTTAAAATGAATAAACAAATTACATTGTAAACATAAATAATATATAACTAAACTTGATACCTATGAAATATAACTAAAATAAATGTGATAACACCTAAATGACACTAAAATTGAAAAAAGTTTGCTCATCCTGCGCTCTCTATCTTTGGTCATTTGCACATATAGGGTGCCTTTCCCGCACCATCTCATATTATTGTAAAATTTCCTGATAGTGCCTTGCCCTATTAACTTGGTAGCTTGAAGTAATGGAGCCCTATCCTGCATACTCTAACAACTTTCTCCATCTTTGTAGATGGTATCGTTCTCCATCTTGGCAGCAAATAAATTGGTATATCTCTACATATTTGCAAATGACATCTTTCTCCATATTCGCACCAACTGAATTTATATATCACCGGCGGTCTATATTGCTCAACCCACTTTCGGTTTGTATTGCTGAGCTCGCTGTATATTGTTTGGCTTGGCAATGTTTGTGTTGCTCGGTGTGTCTTGCTTGGCTCGCTACGTATTCTTCAGCTCACTAAGACTATCCTGCGCTGACAATTTTCATCTTAATCTTTTGAATTTGCTTCTTACCATCGTATTTTATATGTATTTTTGGGTTTGGGTTAGATGGTTTTCAATTGTAAGGACTCTGGACACCACATATCTCCACAATGGTATGATATTGTCCACTTTGGGCCTAAGCCCTCATGGATTTGCTTTTGGACTTACCCCAAAAGGCCTCATACCAATGGAGATATTTGTCCATCCTTATATATCCATTATCCTCCCCACCTCTAATCAATGTGGGACTTTGGTCGTATACCCAACAATCCTCCCCTCGAACAAAGGACCGTCGAGCCTCCCCTCAAACGATTATCCATCTGTCTACTCTCTACCAACTAGGATTCTCCGCTCCAATGCGTTGGAAGCACACGCCTTACATGGAGCACCACCTGCCTCGAGAGCTTGCTCTATCCCAGGTCAACTCCTCTTCACCGTGTTGGGGCCAGGACACGTCCATGAAGAATCCGGAGCACACCGCGTGTCTAACCGAGCTCATCCACGGATCCCATCGTGATATTACCGGGGCCCACCAACTTTGTTCAGTATTCCGAGGATTCATCCACTTGGGGGCATGGCTCTGATACCACTTACACCACATATCTCCACAATGGTATGATATTGTCCACTTTGGGCCTAAGCCCTCATGGATTTGCTTTTGGACTTACCCCAAAAAGCCTCATACCAATGGAGATATTTGTCCATCCTTATATATCCATGATCCTCCCCACCTCTAGTCAATGTGGGACTTTGGTGGTATATCCAACATTCAATAAGATTCTCAGCCATTAATCACATAATATATCCATCGCCGCGTTCCCAAAATTATGATTAGGATGGGGAAATTATCATGTATTGATAACAAAATATTTCAAATATTCCAAAATTCTGATGGTGAATTTTATTGTAAAAGAATGCTTTGACGCTATTGGTTATGTTTACAGAAAGATGGTAAAACGTAGCGGAACCTACATTCACTATAATATTCTCATAGTTTCCTTCGTTTAATTTTCTGGTCGACAAATATTTTATCGCTGCCACTCATTATTCCTCTAAGTTCTAAAATCATTATTCTCTACTTTCCTTCATTAAATTTTCTGGTCCTCCATTCTTTCACCGCTCCTACACATTATTCCTTTAAGTTCTACCATTACTATTTGGTAACCTCTCCCTACGTTTTCAAATGTCAAGTAACAGTAAATATCATGGCTTAGGAGATTCGGACTGCAAATTTACATTACATATCCCTGTACAGAAGCCTCAAGATTAATCAGGAAGCTTCGAGATTAATCATTAGTAAAGTAAGTCATTTACGGTTGCATTTGTTTTGATGGAATTAGATAAAATGAGGTTAGGTAAAAGTCATTTATGTTTACTTAGTATCATTTTTGAGGAGGTCAATATGGAAAAATGTATAGATTGCCGTTAAGATTGCACTGCATTGATGAAATAATTGAAATCTTGTGTATTAAAATTTTTCCATCCCCATTTCAATGGACATTATTTTTGGATGAACATTGTTGGTTGAATTTTAACTGTTTTCAATGAAAATAATTTTAACTTCAATGGACATTATTTTAACTACTCTTCCATTTAATATATGTTTTTTTTATTATTTTAATGTTTTTAATATTTTTTTATTCTTTAAAATATTATGAATTATAATAGTACTCGTAATCAGGGGATAAAGTTATGTTAAATAAACTTTACATAGTGTTATTATTATCCCTTCACAAGTATAGCTAAAACAATAGACTTAATGTCAAATTGAACACCGGCATCGTATTAACCATGTCAAAAGTTTTACATTTCAGCATCGCATAAACCATGACAAGATCATTGAATTTTTTTTATAAAGATCATATCTTTTTTTTTTCAGAAGAAAAACATCATAGCTTTATATTAAGGATATATAAAGATTTTGGATAAATAAATTCAGAAAGACTGATATGGCTTGGATGCCTAGACCTCATATCTTTATCTTTTGCTTTTATAAAAAAAAGTTTTACATTGAGTAATTGTGACCAAATTTTTTGCCTTTTTAGGTTTTCATAAAACAGATTTTCTTAATTAAATTATCAACCAAAAAAAATAAATATTTAAAAAAACATAAAATAAATAAATAATAATAATCATTCACACAAACTATTTTTTAATAAAATCTTAAAATTTCGGAAAAATAGAAATGATAGATATACTTAAATTTTCATACATATCAATTAAATATTGATAATAAATTGATTAACAGATTTTGTATGTAAAGTGAAATTGTATTTTTTTAGAAGTGTGCAAGACTATGTAAGAACTATAGGGATTAATTTATAATGGTTGACATTGTTTGAGATATGACAATAATGTATTTTATTTCTCTTATAAACTAAACATCTATTATTTTAAATTTGAGAGGAACAATGGGTTTTAATTACGCCGTAAGGCGTTTCCCTCTGAGATCCATCCCCCATTTTGCCTGCGTGTCCTCCGTACGATGAGATGTTAGACGATTACAAACACCAGAACCGTCGATCAAAAATGTCACTGAGGCGATCCGGGTAATGAAGAGCGCGGAGTGCCCGGGTAATGAAGAGCGGGGAGTGCCAATCGCCATTCCTCTCTTTGCCGTTGATTTCAAGAGACAATTGTTTCACTTCATGGCAATCACTGTATGTTCTGTAGGTAATGGGTACGTGGACTGTGAAGAAACCCTGGCTGAACAAGTACTATGGCAGAGTCAGGAGTCTGGCTTCACAGTTTAGGAGTTTTAAATTGCAGTATACACATCGTAAATATAATCTTACCGCGTGTGTCTTAGCCGAGCAAGGGTTTGACAGATCTGTTATACTCTGGAGTAATAGTGCAAAGGATGAGATGTTGCGAAGGTGCAGCGATCCAGAAAATGCCAACAATTATTGATGGAGCAGAGCTGCGATGGTTACAACAAGATCAAAGAAATCCTAGACATGATTCAATATCACTTACCTGAATCCTATGCAGCCATTCAAGAGATGTGTCTTGATTTAAGTAAGGAGACAGGTGGGTGACGTGTGTTACGGGATAACAGAATTAGGGCTTCTTTGTTAGCTATATACTAGGGTTTCTTTATCTGGCTATGAAGCCAGGGTTGAAGCTAGGGCTTCTTTCCCATTTTGGAGCAGATGTGGTTACCAGTTAACGAGCAGTTTCCCTTTCTAATCAAACTAAATGCATACATCATTGAAATAAGTGGAAACAGAGTCAGCCCTAAGGGTTTGCTTTAAAGTTAGCCCTTTATTATTGCTAATGACCCATCCCAGTATCTAACTTAGACTAGGCCCTTAATCTGAGGGACGATTTACAGTTATGTTGTTTTGTTTCTCCTATACATTGTTGGAATAATTGGGGGCCTCGATCTGTAAAGATTATAATGGTCAAAATATAGTGGTTTCCAAGGACAACTCTTGGGCTGATTAAAAGCATAATTCACATTTTATACTTGACTAAATCATGTTTTAATAGATACTGGAATTTGATATATGAACAGTGTAAAGATAACATTTTTGTTGTGAGAGGCCTATGTTCATGAATGTGATATCAAGGCAGAGTATAAATTCATGATATTTTTGTGGGATGGCCTCGGGGAGCATTTGTCTGACAATGAAGCTGTGCAAATTGTGCACAGGTATAGTTTCAATGGAAAAGCCAGGTTGTTAGATTGAGCTGCTCTTGACAGGAGAAAAACTGGGTGGTTAGATCGAGATGCTCTTGACAATGCAGCCAAAATGCATGGTTTTATCCGCTATGATGATCATGGAAAATATGAAACATATACGCGGAAGCAGCCTGTTATTTCTTGTCAGTGTATATATATGCATGTGTACTACTGGTTTGGTTGCTGCTGAAGGTTTAAGTTTGGTGCTTGCATCTCTGATGTTGTTAGCCTCATTCCTGTTTAGGTGCAATGAATTCATGCTACTTGGAACAGATCCCTCAATGGGAAGAAGAGGTTGACTCACGTCCACAGAAACTATTGAAGGTACAATGATCCCATACATACTGTTCCATCCAGAAATAGTCATCGAATAACATTTCATGAAGACTTTACAAATAGTGGATATGAGAAGGTTGCTGCAACATCTACTGATGCAATCGAAGCAAGGGTAAGACGTTTGATTGTTTCATCCGAGACTTTTAGCGGGTAGATGTCCTGTGTGATGAAGAATTTCACTCCATAGACATGATGCTGGAAATGAGTTGTTCTCCATTGCAATTATATATAGACTTCCTTAAATTCAACATATTCCTGTCAAGTTGCAATTAAATGCATCAGTAATTAACACTATTAATGTTATAATGGAGTTGGGAGTTGCATGTGAAGATATTGAATTATTTCTCTAATGTTTTATTTTATAACGGAGTAGTTGGCTAACAAAAGGATACCAAACTGCTTATCCCTTCTCGTTTTGGTACCGATCTTAAAAGGTGATGAAGGGGAAAGAGGGACAGGTTGGTCCACAAGGACATTGGAAAATCACAAATTGCACATTCCAGATTCCTGGAGACACGGGTTTTTTTTCCAGAGGACTCCGTTTGCATTGTGCATTTTTATATTTCTTTTTACTTAAATATTCTCATTGCTGGATCAAAATGGGAAGTAACTTGTGTTTTGTAACAGTGGCAATGCTACTGGCCGCATTTTCTATGTTTATCTATTATTTTATTGAATGAAATAACATTTGAGTATCATTATTATGCTATCTTTATTCTTGAAATCCTTAACATTTCGGTTAGCTCTCAGGACTATAAAATTGCTCTGTTATTAAATCAGTTGGTTGATCAAATCCATTTTCGTGTTCCTATCTTTAAATTCATGGGCAAGTAAATACATAATAATGTGACTTTATAAAGTCCCCCCCTTGTTCTCCTGACCGCATTTAAATCTAATCAGATCAATTGTTCTCCTTCAGTGATTACTCGGAAAAGAGACATGGCATTACATGAATTCTGAAAGCAAATGGCTACCATCCATGACTATTGACTCGTGCATCAGTGAAATTTGGCCCTAGAGAAATAAATGCTCTTGCTTTTGAAGAGTATGGTATAAAATCAGATTCATCAAGCACTCTTGGAGTATCTCAAGTTATTGAGTGGGAGGGCCAATCTTTTGGTACAATCAGTGCAATGGCATTGTTTTTCTATGGGGCAGGATCTGATTTTATTAAGCAACATGTCTCGGTTCAGAGTGAAAGTAATGTCCCATTTGAGAATTTGGTCAGAACCTACATTGCAGACAAAATGTGCAAAATACAAACCATTCATGTAATGTTTTAGCTACAGAAGACTTGAGGTATGGCATAAGATTGGATTGCAAACAAAATGTGCAAAATACAAACAGTGGGCATTATGAAACGAGGAGTGTGATCAGTGCCATTTCTTCAGCAGAATCAAATATTCATGATCCGGGTAATGAAGAGCGCGGAGTGCCCGGGTAATGAAGAGCGCGGAGTGCCAATCGCCATTCCTCTCTTTGCCGTTGATTTCAAGAGACAATTGTTTCACTTCATGGCAATCACTGTATGTTCTGTAGGTAATGGGTACGTGGACTGTGAAGAAACCCTGGCTGAACAGGTACTATGGCAGAGTCAGGAGTCTGGCTTCACAGTTTAGGAGTTTTAAATTGCAGTATACACATCGTAAATATAATCTTACCGCGCGTGTCTTAGCCGAGCAAGGGTTTGACAGATCTGTTATACTCTGGAGTAATAGTGCAAAGGATGAGATGTTGCGAAGGTGCAGCGATCCAGAAAATGCCAACAATTATGTGATGGAGCAGAGCTGCGATGGTTACAACAAGATCAAAGAAATCCTAGACATGATTCAATATCACTTACCTGAATCCTATGCAGCCATTCAAGAGATGTGTCTTGATTTAAGTAAGGAGACAGGTGGGTGACGTGTGTTACGGGATAACAGAATTAGGGCTTCTTTGTTAGCTATATACTAGGGTTTCTTTATCTGGCTATGAAGCCAGGGTTGAAGCTAGGGCTTCTTTCCCATTTTGGAGCAGATGTGGTTACCAGTTAACGAGCAATTTTCCTTTCTAATCAAACTAAATGCATACATCATTGAAATAAGTGGAAACAGAGTCAGCCCTAAGGGTTTGCTTTAAAGTTAGCCCTTTATTATTGCTAATGACCCATCCCAGTATCTAACTTAGACTAGGCCCTTAATCTGAGGGACGATTTACAGTTATGTTGTTTTGTTTCTCCTATACATTGTTGGAATAATTGGGGGCCTCGATCTGTAAAGATTATAATGGTCAAAATATAGTGGTTTCCAAGGACAACCCTTGGCTGATTAAAAGCATAATTCACATTTTATACTTGACTAAATCATGTTTTAATAGATACTGGAATTTGATATATGAACAGTGTAAAGATAACATTTTTGTTGGGAGAGGCCTATGTTCATGAATGTGATATCAAGGCAGAGTATAAATTCATGATATTTTTGTGGGATGGCCTCGGGGAGCATTTGTCTGACAATGAAGCTGTGCAAATTGTGCACAGGTATAGTTTCAATGGAAAAGCAAGGTTGTTAGATTGAGCTGCTCTTGACAGGAGAAAAACTGGGTGGTTAGATCGAGCTGCTCTTGACAATGCAGCCAAAATGCATGGTTTTATCAGCTATGATGATCATGGAAAATATGAAACATTTACGCGGAAGCAGCCTGTTATTTCTTGTCAGTGTATATATATGCATGTGTACTACTGGTTTGGTTGCTGCTGAAGGTTTAAGTTTGGCGCTTGCATCTCTGATGTTGTTAGCCTCATTCCTGTTTAGGTGCAATGAATTCATGCTACTTGGAACAGATCCCTCAATGGGAAGAAGAGGTTGACTCACGTCCACAGAAACTATTGAAGGTACAATGATCCCATACATACTGTTCCATCCAGAAATAGTCATCGAATAACATTTCATGAAGACTTTACAAATAGTGGATATGAGAAGGTTGCTGCAACATCTACTGATGCAATAGAAGCAAGGGTAAGACGTTTGATTGTTTCATCCGAGACTTTTAGCGGGTAGATGTCCTGTGTGATGAAGAATTTCACTCCATAGACATGATGCTGGAAATGAGTTGTTCTCCATTGCAGTTATATATAGACTTCCTTAAATTCAACATATTCCTGTCAAGTTGCAATTAAATGCATCAGTAATTAACACTATTAATGTTATAATGGAGTTGGGAGTTGCATGTGAAGATATTGAGTTATTTCTCTAATGTTTTATTTATTAACGGAGCAGTTGGCTAACAAAAGGATACCAAACTGCTTATCCCTTCTCGTTTTGGTACCGATCTTAAAAGGTGATGAAGGGGAAAGAGGGATAGGTTGGTCCACAAGGACATTGGAAAATCACAAATTGCACATTCCGGATTCCTGGAGACACGGGTTTTTTTCCAGAGGACTCCGTTTGCATTGTGCATTTTTATATTTCTTTTTACTTAAGTATTCTCATTGCTGGATCAAAATGGGAAGTAACTTGTGTTTTGTAACAGTGGCAATGCTACTGGCCGGATTTTCTATGTTTATCTATTATTTTATTGAATGAAATAACATTTGAGTATCATTATTATGCTATCTTTATTCTTGAAATCCTTAACATTTCGGTTAGCTCTCAGGACTATAAAATTGTTCTGTTATTAAATCAGTTGGTTGATCAAATCCATTTTCGTGTTCCTATCTTTAAATTCATGGGCAAGTAAATACATAATAATGTGACTTTATAAAGTCCCCCCCTTGTTCTCCTGACCACATTTAAATCTAATCAGATCAATTGTTCTCCTACAGTGATTACTCGGAAAAGAGACATGGCATTACATGAATTCTGAAAGCAAATGGCTACCATCCATGACTATTGACTCATGCATCAGTGAATTTTTGCCCTAGAGAAATAAATGCTCTTGCTTTTGAAGAGTATGGTATAAAATCAGATTCATCAAGCACTCTTGGAGTATCTCAAGTTATTGAGTGGGAGGGCCAATCTTTTGGTACAATCAGTGCAATGGCATTGTTTTTCTATGGGGCAGGATCTGATTTTATTAAGCAACATGTCTCGGTTCAGAGTGAAAGTAATGTCCCATTTGAGAATTTGGTCAGAACCTACTGCACAATGGCAGGCCATGCAAAACATAAGGCTAATGAAGGAAAATGCAACTTTTTTGGAGAGGCATGTATTCATGCTGGTACAGTAGGGCTTACAGATTTGATTGGTCCACCATTTGATTCTCCCAGCTCGGAAACACAAGTGGATTATAACAGCCCTCATGCTGATCCACTTTCAGAGACTGGAGGTATGGCATAAGTTTGGATTGCAAGCAAAATAAACAAAATACAGTGCACCATATGGAGAGAGGAGTGTGACCACTTCTGTATGCTCAGCAGAATCAATCATTCATGTAAATGCATTAGCTACAGAAGACTTGAGGTATGGCATAAGATTGTATTGCAGACAAAATGTGCAAAATACAAACCATTCATGTAATGTTTTAGCTACAGAAGACTTGAGGTATGGCATAAGATTGGATTGCAAACAAAATGTGCAAAATACAAACAGTGGGCGTTATGAAACGAGGAGTGTGATCAGTGCCATTTCTTCAGCAGAATCAATTATTCATGTTGCTGTATGGTCAGTTACATAACTAGCAAAATTGTATTTTATGGCAAACATTGGCAACTGCAGGGCTGTTTTAGGGATTTCTGGAAACAAATCAATCAAGGCAGAACGATTGACTAAAGATCACAGTGCAACCATGGAGGAGACCCATAAGGGCTTCAAGCACTCCATCCAGTTGATCAAAATATAGTGGTTTCCAAGGACAACTCTTGGCTGGTTAAAAGAAAATGTGCAAAATACAAACAGTGCATGTTATGAAGCAAAGAGTGTGATCAGTTCCATTTCTTCAGCAGAATCAATCATTCATGTTTCTGTGTGGTCAGTTACATAAATAGCAAAATTGTATTTAATGGCAAACATTGGCAAAATCTGGGCTGGTTTTAGGGATTTCTGGAAACAAATCAATAAGGGCAGAATGATTGGTTAGAGATCACAGTGCAGCCATGGAGGAGATTTGCAAAGAGCTTCAAGAACTCCATCCATATGGTCAAAATATAGTGGTTTCCAAGGACAACTCTTGGCTGATTAAAGGCATAATTCAAATTTTATACTTGAGTAAATCATGTTTTAATAGATACTGGAATTTGATATATGAACAGTGTAAAGATAACATTTTTGTTGGGAGAGGCCTATGTTCATGAATGTGATATCAAAGCAGAGTATAAATTCATGATATTTTTGTGGGATGGCCTCAGGGAGCATTTGTTTGACAATGAAGCTGTGCAAATTGTGCACAGGTATAGTTTCAATGGAAAAGCCAGGTTGTTAGATTGAGCTGTTCTTGACAAGAGAAAAACTGGGTGGTTAGATCGAGCTGCTCTTGACAATGCAGCCAAAATGCATGGTTTTATCAACTATGATGATCATGGAAAATATGAAACATATACGCGGAAGCAGCCTGTTACTTCTTGTCAGTGTATATATATGCATGTGTACTACTGGTTTGGTTGCTGCTGAAGGTTTAAGTTTGGCGCTTGCATCTCTGATGTTGTTAGCCTCATTCCTGTGTAGGTGCAATGAATTCATGCTACCTGGAACAGATCCCTCAATGGGAAGAAGAGGTTGACTCACGTCCAGAGAAACTGTTGAAGGTACAATGATCCCATACACACTGTTCCATCCAGAAATAGTCATGGAATAACATTTCATGAAGACTTTACAAATAGTGGATATGAGAAGGTTGCTGCAACATCTACTGATGCAATAGAAGCAAGGGTAAGACATTTGATTGTTTCATCCGAGACTTTTAGCAGGTAAATGTCCTGTGTGATGAAGAATTTCACTCCATAGACATGATGCTGGAAATGAGTTGTTCTCCATTGCAGTTATATATAGACTTCGTTAAATTCAACATATTCCTGTCAAGTTGCGATTAAATGCATCATTAATTAACACTATTAATGCTATAATGGAGTTGGGAGTTGCATGTGAAGATATTGAATTATTGCTCTAATGTTTTATTTTATAACGGAGCATTTGGCTAACAAAAGGATACTAAACTGCTTATCCCTTCTCATTTTGGTACCGATATTAAAAGGTGATGAAGGGAAAATACTCAAGAGGGACAGGTTGGTCTGCAAGGAAATTGGAAAATCACAAATTGCACATTCCGAATTCCTGGAGACCGGGGTTTTTTTTCCAGAGGACTCCGTTTGCATTGTACATTTTTGTATCACTTTACTAAAATATTCTCATTGCTGGATCAAAATGGGAAGCAACTTGTGTTTTGTAACAGTGGCAATGCTACTGGTCGGATTTTCTATGTTTATCTATTTTTTTAGTGAATGAAATAACATTTGAGTATCACTATTATGCTATCTTTATTCTTGAAATCCTTAACATTTTGGTTAGCTCTCGGGACGATAAAATTGTTCTGTTATTAAATCAGTTAGTTGACAAATGCATTTTCGTGTTCCTATCTTTAAATTGAAAATTTACAAAAGCTGTAAAATAGTGATTCGAAGTAATTTTGTGTCCTGGGTATGTAGACCTGTATCTCAGGTACAGATCCTGGATGGGGATGTTGGGTACATGTTGGATGTGGCTGGGTTGTATCCAGATTGGGAGGGTATGTGGGGGTATATCCCCCTTCCCTATTCGCCATTTCATGGACACCTGAACTTATCCTGTGGGTTGAGGGATGTCCACACATCCCCGGCATGCGGGTGCACCCCATTCCAATAAAAGAAAATAAAGGAAGAAAACTTTATCTGTCCTGTCCTTTTCTAATTGATTCATCAACCCACTTCCTTGTATTAAAATCTATTCAAATCCCAAGTCGGATGACTCACACCATTTCCTATTCATTCATTTGCTATCCATTTTTTGGAATTCGCTGGCATTGGACATTCCTTTGCGATTGGGCATTTCTTTGGAACTGAAAACACACATTCGCAGATGAGTTTCTGAGTGTTCCCTATGGATATGACATCTGTGGTGTTGGCGAGGCACTCCTGGGGCATTGGAGAAGCATTCTTGGGAGTTTGAGATGTTTATTTTTCTCATTTTACACACAAAAGAGTTTCTTTTGGCTTGGAAACATGTCTCGGCAGATTTTTTTCCACTCCCATCATTGATTTAGTGTTTCTCTGTGATTGAAAACTTGCCACGCCAGTTTTTCTCAAGCTTGAGGAGTCTATTAGATGCTAATTTCTTTTTGGCCTGAGACACCTTTATTACGCCGTAAGGCGTTTCCCTTTGAAATGAATTGCCCCAGCCGATGCCGTGTCGTATTGTTGACCGTGGATTTGTGGTGTTGGACGATTGAACGAAGCTTGATCGTTGATCCTCACACTGTCCTTTTGTCTCCCAACCCAATGGCCTCTCTGTCTTCAGAGTTATTGTTCGGGGATGTTTCCTTTGGAGGTATGCAAGCTAGGGCTGCAGCACGCAACTCTTCTTTGGCGGCAGAGAAAAATCTGGAAACTGTTCCCCCATGAACCAGCTAGGTATTCCTTCTACCCTTGCGATCTGCCTAGTTTATTCTTCGTTAAGTTCGTCATTTCGACCTTTTACGCTCTGTTTAATTCACCCAATCTCAGGTTCTCGCTCACTAATTTTCGGTTCAAAGGTTTTATCAGAGCTTTCCACCACTGTTTTCTATGAGAAGCATCATTCATTACTGCATCTTCCTGGTCATCCACTACAACAGGCTTTGCTCCATTTGAAAAGGTTGATGGTTTGTCTTCTACAAGAGTATCCACGTCATTGGATGCCTCAGTGTCATCCACCCCAAGAGTAAAATTGGGCAGTTCAGATGTATAACTGTCACCAGCTGGAAGTTCTCCCTCTTCAACATCTTTTTCAGGTGGTGGCAAGCCATCATTTCCCTTGCTCAAATTGAAACTCTGAATGGCCTGACCCTGCCCTTCTGTAGGTATATTTCCTTCATTGTCACCATTTTCTTGAGTCACTTTCTGTTGTTTCTTCAGAATATCACTTAATGGCTTTGGATCCTGAAAGTCTTGTTCCCCACTTGAATCACTAATTACCTTGCCCAATCTCATCTTCCTTCCTTCCCAAGGAAGATTTTGTCTGTGTTTGTCTGGACTCTTCATAGAGGGATTCTGTGAGGATCCATGCTCTGTTGATTGTGCAGTATAAGGTTCTTCACTGCTCTCACGATTCTTTTCTTGTTTGATTTGTGCAAGAGTCTTAGGCCCAGCAAAATTTATGGCATCTGTCACTATTTCAGTGTTCCTAAAAGTTTGGCCTCTAGGTACCCTGGATTCTGATGATATAGAACCATCTGTAGGCATTCTGCTGGTACAGTAGGGCTTACAGATTTGATTTGTCCACCATTTGATTCTCCCAGCTCGGAAACACAAGTGGATTATAACAGCCCTCATGCTGATCCACTTTCAGAGACTGGAGGTATGGCATAAGTTTGGATTGCAAGCAAAATAAACAAAATACAGTGCACCATATGGAGAGAGGAGTGTGACCACTTCTGTATGCTCAGCAGAATCAATCATTCATGTAAATGCATTAGCTACAGAAGACTTGAGGTATGGCATAACATTGTATTGCAGAAAAAATGTGCAAAATACAAACCATTCATGTAATGTTTTAGCTACAGAAGACTTGAGGTATGGCATAAGATTGGATTGCAAACAAAATGTGCAAAATACAAACAGTGGGTGTTATGAAACGAGGAGTGTGATCAGTGCCATTTCTTCAGCAGAATCAATTATTCATGTTGCTGTATGGTCAGTTACATAACTAGCAAAATTGTATTTTATGGCAAACATTGGCAACTGCAGGGCTGTTTTAGGGATTTCTGGAAACAAATCAATCAAGGCAGAACGATTGCCTAAAGATCACAGTGCAGCCATGGAGGAGACCCATAAGGGCTTCAAGCACTCCATCCAGTTGATCAAAATATAGTGGTTTCCAAGGACAACTCTTGGCTGGTTAAAAGAAAATGTGCAAAATACAAACAATGCACGTTATGAAGCAAAGAGTGTGATCAGTTCCATTTCTTCAACAGAATCAATCATTCATGTTTCTGTGTGGTCAGTTACATAAATAGCAAAATTGTATTTAATGGCAAACATTGGCAAAATCTGGGTTGGTTTTAGGGATTTCTCGAAACAAATCAATAAGGGCAGAATGATTGGTTAGAGATCACAGTGCAGCCATGGAGGAGATTTGCAAAGAGCTTCAAGAACTCCATCCATATGGTCAAAATATAGTAATTTCCAAGGACAACTCTTGGCTGATTAAAGGCATAATTCAAATTTTATACTTGAGTAAATCATGTTTTAATAGATACTGGAATTTGATATATGAACAGTGTAAAGATAACATTTTTGTTGGGAGAGGCCTATGTTCATGAATGTGATATCAAAGCAGAGTATAAATTCATGATATTTTTGTGGGATGGCCTCAGGGAGCATTTGTTTGACAATGAAGCTGTGCAAATTGTGCACAGGTATAGTTTCAATGGAAAAGCCAGGTTGTTAGATTGAGCTGTTCTTGACAAGAGAAAAACTGGGTGGTTAGATCGAGCTGCTCTTGACAATGCAGCCAAAATGCATGGTTTTATCAACTATGATGATCATGGAAAATATGAAACATATACGCGGAAGCAGCCTGTTACTTCTTGTCAGTGTATATATATGCATGTGTACTACTGGTTTGGTTGCTGCTGAAGGTTTAAGTTTGGCGCTTGCATCTCTGATGTTGTTAGCCTCATTCCTGTGTAGGTGCAATGAATTCATGCTACCTGGAACAAATCCCTCAATGGGAAGAAGAGGTTGACTCACGTCCAGAGAAACTGTTGAAGGTACAATGATCCCATACACACTGTTCCATCCAGAAATAGTCATGGAATAACATTTCATGAAGACTTTACAAATAGTGGATATGAGAAGGTTGCTGCAACATCTACTGATGCAATAGAAGCAAGGGTAAGACATTTGATTGTTTCATCCGAGACTTTTAGCAGGTAAATGTCCTGTGTGATGAAGAATTTCACTCCATAGACATGATGCTGGAAATGAGTTGTTCTCCATTGCAGTTATATATAGACTTCGTTAAATTCAACATATTCCTGTCAAGTTGCGATTAAATGCATCATTAATTAACACTATTAATGCTATAATGGAGTTGGGAGTTGCATGTGAAGATATTGAATTATTGCTCTAATGTTTTATTTTATAACGGAGCATTTGGCTAACAAAAGGATACTAAACTGCTTATCCCTTCTCATTTTGGTACCGATATTAAAAGGTGATGAAGGGAAAAGACTCAAGAGGGACAGGTTGGTCTGCAAGGACATTGGAAAATCACAAATTGCACATTCCGAATTCCTGGAGACCGGGGTTTTTTTCCAGAGGACTCCGTTTGCATTGTACATTTTTATATCTCTTTACTAAAATATTCTCATTGCTAGATCAAAATGGGAAGCAACTTGTGTTTTGTAACAGTGGCAATGCTACTGGTCGGATTTTCTATGTTTATCTATTTTTTTAGTGAATGAAATAACATTTGAGTATCACTATTATGCTATCTTTATTCTTGAAATCCTTAACATTTTGGTTAGCTCTCGGGACGATAAAATTGTTCTGTTATTAAATCAGTTAGTTGACAAATGCATTTTCGGGTTCCTATCTTTAAATTGAAAATTTACAAAAGCTGTAAAATAGTGATTCGAAGTAATTTTTTGTCCTGGGTATGTAGACCTGTATCTCAGGTACAGATCCTGGATGGGGATGTTGGGTACATGTTGGATGTGGCTGGGTTGTATCCAGATTGGGAGGGTATGTGGGGGTATATCCCCCTTCCCTATTCGCCATTTCATGGACACCTGAACTTATCCTGTGGGTTGAGGGATGTCCACACATCCCCTGCATGCGGGTGCACCCCATTCCAATAAAAGAAAATAAAGGAAGAAAACGTTATCTGTCCTGTCCTTTTCTAATTGATTCATCAACCCACTTCCTTGTATTAAAATCTATTCAAATCCCAAGTCGGATGACTCACACCATTTCCTATTCATTCATTTGCTATCCATTTTTTGGAATTCGCTGGCATTGGACATTCCTTTGCGATTGGGCATTTCTTTGGAACTGAAAACACACATTCGCAGATGAGTTTCTGAGTGTTCCCTATGGATATGACATCTGTGGTGTTGGCGAGGCACTCCTGGGGCATTGGAGAAGCATTCTTGGGAGTTTGAGATGTTTATTTTTCTCATTTTACACACAAAAGAGTTTCTTTTGGCTTGGAAACATGTCTCGGCAGATTTTTTTCCACTCCCATCATTGATTAAGTGTTTCTCTGTGATTGAAAACTTGCCACGCCAGTTTTTCTCAAGCTTGAGGAGTCTATTAGATGCTAATTTCTTTTTGGCCTCAGACACCTTTATTATGCCGTAAGGCGTTTCCCTTTGAAATGAATTGCCCCAGCCGATGCCGTGTCCTATTGTTGACCGTGGATTTGTGGTGTTGAACGATTGAACGAAGTTTGATCGTTGATCCTCACACTGTCCTTTTGTCTCCCAACCCAATGGCCTCTCTGTCTTCAGAGTTATTGTTCGGGGATGTTTCCTTTGGAGGTATGCAAGCTAGGGCTGCAGCACGCAACTCTTCTTCAGCGGCACAGAAAAATCTGGAAACTGTTCCCCCATGAACCAGCTAGGTATTCCTTCTACCCTTGCGATCTGCCTAGTTTATTCTTCGTTAAGTTCGTCATTTCGACCTTTTACGCTCTGTTTAATTCACCCAATCTCAGGTTCTCGCTCACTAATTTTCGGTTCAAAGGTTTTATCAGAGCTTTCCACCACTGTTTGCTATGAGAAGAATCATTCATTACTGCATCTTCCTGGTCATCCACTACAACAGGCTTTGCTCCATTTGAAAAGGTTGATGGTTTGTCTTCTACAAGAGTATCCACGTCATTGGATGCCTCAGTGTCATCCACCCCAAGAGTAAAATTGGGCAGTTCAGATGTATAACTGTCACCAGCTGGAAGTTCTCCCTCTTCAACATCTTTTTCAGGTGGTGGCAAGCCATCATTTCCCTTGCTCAAATTGAAACTCTGAATGGCCTGACCCTGCCCTTCTGTAGGTATATTTCCTTCATTGTCACCATTTTCTTGAGTCACTTTCTGTTGTTTCTTCAGAATATCACTTAATGGCTTTGGATCCTGAAAGTCTTGTTCCCCACTTGAATCACTAATTACCTTGCCCAATCTCATCTTCCTTCCTTCCCAAGGAAGATTTTGTCTGTGTTTGTCTGGACTCTTCATAGAGGGATTCTGTGAGGATCCATGCTCTGTTGATTATGCAGTAGAAGGTTCTTCACTGCTCTCACGATTCTTTTCTTGTTTGATTTGTGCAAGAGTCTTAGGCCCAGCAAAATTTATGGCATCTATCACTATTTCAGTGTTCCTAAAAGTTTGACCTCTAGGTACCCTGGATTCTGATGATATAGAACCATCTGTAGGCATTCTGCCCCTCTCCTTTTCATGATACTTGCTTCTGAAATGGTCATTTAAGCCCCGTCTGCTTGGTGAGCTTCTCGACCAAACCCTCTCTAACTTGCCTTCTTGATCAACTTCTATATTGTCAGATGGCTCTCTTTTGAAGCCATTAGCCTCTACTTGAATCCTACCCTGCAATCGCCTACTACTGTGATTCATACCTTGCCTTAATTGGTCCCTGTATATATCTTGCTAGCTACGGTCATCATCTTGTTGCCTAGAGCCACGGTGAAATTCACCATGTTGACTATCCACATGTTGTCTCTTTGAGGGGCTATCCACTACTTTAGCCTCACCAGCCCTCCTATGTTTTGAAATCCGGTGGTGGAGATCCTCCATATTGTTCCGTTCAGGATCATCTTCACTAGACAAGGACCTCCTTTCTTGCACAATCGGTCTCTCCAGAACCCTGTCATCAAAAGCATTAGACTGCTTTCGGCCACCACACTCATATCCCCTGTTTTTATATGGTTCATAAGCTCCATGGTCATACTGAAATTCAGCATCATAGTAGCCCTCCAGTACAATGTTTTTTATTTTCTTCAAATATTTTATCCACATTGTAGTGTAATTTTTTTGTCGCCTCGGGCAGTATACCTGCTTGATATGTAGAATCGACCAGAGCAGAATAGCTTGAAACTGGCTATGACTATTTTATGTGAAGGCTGAGGTCCGTGTTTGTATTACACCACTGACCAGTTCAACTACAACCCTCTCCTAATGCAAAGCATAACCATTACTGCTCAAAAAATATGTTACAAATACAACACAGGTATATACAATTGTTTTCTCTAAAATGCAAAATTGATCGCAACTTAAGCATTTGCTCTTTTGAAAGCCATTTTCTAGGTTTACATGAACGTTGAATTATAAAAAATGTCCTCAAAGTCTCTCAACCTAACATTGTTCGATCAAACTGTCCTAAAAGTCTCAAACTAACGTATTCTGCCGAGGTCTCTGTAAATATTTTTGTGCATATTTATATTATTAATGAAATTCCCTAGTACAGTAAAAAATGTGCTAGATGCGTCTTCGAAAATCCATCCCAATATATACTTTAGCCAAGTGTACACCAATTACAATACTATCCATAGATCTACTCTACTTTCTGTGAAAAAAGGGTTGTTTCAACCTTTGAATAAGAAAATATTGCATCTATTCTACATACAATTGCAGCAACGCCGCCACTTTCTGGAGCTCCCAAAAAATAGAATTGAACAGAGGCTTATAATTCCCAGTTTTTCAGTGGACGATTGTCCCATTTTTAACGGAAATTATGGCATTTACACAATAAAATAATGAATTATCTTTTTTTATTGATAAAATAATGAATCTTTTTAGTTGGCACATTTCGGCATAGAACTTCACAGAGCTGCATAAATTTTATTTGGAGATGTCATCTTCATTCAACTGGCCAGACAACCTACGTACTATAATAATATAATTTATTTAATAGAGGAATTGTAACGGATACTTCACAAACAACTTCAAATGAAACAATTTCTTTTACAAAACATGAAAAACCATAGATATCCCAATACTATATAGTATATACCCATTTCATATCCACCACAAATTAATAAATATATTAAAACAAACAAAAAAATACCAAGGTATCTTCAGCTATGGAGACAACGAAATAATTAACCCATGGTGTTACTCGAATAGAAAAGTACTTTCATGTAATTCAAATATTATTGAAATTTTGGAATGAGAAGCAACTGTAAAAATTTCCAAGACAATATGTTAGAAATTCTTCCCCACTCTTTGCCTTACGGCGTTTCCTTTGCAACATAAGGTGCAAATGCTAGTTGTATATTTCACGTTTTAATTCGCCTAAGTTTTCTAGCCTATGTTATTTGTATATTTTCTCCTTAATATAATTAACACATTTTTGTTGCAATGTATCATCATATATGTAAGCATAACATCTTGTATATATAATATGTCATCACGCCACATGCACGGGTAGCATAGGATTTTAATGTACTTTTACGGGTGGGAAGGTCGGTGGGTATTTTTTGTATTTTATATTATTCGTATTATTTATTTAAAAGTTATGGATCACATAAAATGAAATGGTTTGTAATTATTTCACTTTTCAGGGTAGATATTATAATTTACTTATTTATAATATATTGGCTAGATCTTATTATAACATCATTTTTTTTTAGCATCATTCTTATTTTTTCGTGTCGAAGATTCATTTCGTCACATACACATCAATTTATTTCTTGTTGAATTTTTTTTTATAACTTGCACATACTTCTCACTCACATCATTTTGCATGCTTTCTATCAAACATACATGTAGATCTTTATTATTGTGAATTTGAAATTCTTTCAAAGAACTCACTTCTCAAATTATTGTTCAACTAGCTTGGAAAAGAAAACATGACAAACATTTTCCTAGGTTAATATATAGTTAGATGCATATCTATATGTATCATATGTTCTATATGTAATATGTCATCATGGGACTTGCTCATGTAGCATTTTAATATATTTTTTCTCCTAAAATGCGAGAAAGTTGGTGTTATGTCAACAGCATCTATTTTGCTTGTTTTTTATGTTCAATGCAAGATTGTAACATATGTAATATGTATTTTTATTTAAAAATTTGAAAGATAAAGGGAACAAGACTCTAGTGATTTAGTTGTTGGATAACATTTTGTTTGTGTGCAAGTTTCAATATGTTTACGGTTTAATATTTTATGTTATTATATGTGAGAGATATTAATTTTTATGAAGCGTATTTAACCAATTCAATTTTTAGGGTACATATTATAATCTATTGGTACATTTTTTCATAATTTATTGGCCACAACTCACTATAGCTTCATATTTTTTTAGCATAAGTCTTCATTTTTTGTCCAACAAATTCATTTTTTCATCTACACATCAATTTCCTTCTTGTTGAAACCTTATTTATATCTTGCACACTCTTCTCACTCGCATCATTTTGCATCCCATCTATCAAACATGAATCTAGTTTCTCCTTATCATTGCGGAAATGGAATTCTTTCAAAGCATTTTTATCTTAAATTATTGTTGAACTAGCTTGAAATAGAAAAAAGTGACTAACATATAATTATGTTAATATATAGTTACATGTATATTATAAGTATAATATGACATTGTGGGGATTGTTGAAGTAGGATTTTATTGTATTTTTTCTTCTAAAAGGTGTGAATGTTCACGCTATGCCAAGAACCTATATTTTACTTCTTTTTTATGTTAACTGTAGGGTTGTGTAACAACCTTACACAACTCTCGAAAATTATTATATGACCTTTCATTTAATTACTAGATGGAAAAATTAAATGACATGTGATAAATTTGTTTATGCGAGTATTATTTTAACAAGGAAAAGTGATTTTTTTTGGTATGCTAATCTTTTCCGAAAGGTGTTAAAGGCTAACATGAGAGATTAACATCTAATTGTTGGGTAAAAACAATTGAATTGGGCTATTCCTAGAGGAGAAGAAACAAAAAATAGGGAAAAAAATCTTTCTTTTGTCATTATTCTTCTTATGGGGGTTTTATGAAAAAAAAATCAACAACAAAGATATAGATACCACACAATTTTTATTTATGGCTTGAGAGAAATTCCATAAGGTAGGCTATATAAGGGAACTATGGGAGAAAAAGATAATTGTGTATGAAAATAATACCAACCAGAGAGAAATTTTGGTTGAACCCAGAAAGTTGGTAGGATGCTGCAAAGGGTTTAGGAGGTGAAATGTGATACATACTTCTACATGGTTTTTCCTAACATTTAGAGTAAATATTAACGGGAATTGAGAAGAGAAGTTAGTTTGAGTTCGGGTGGAATTGGAGGCCTTTAGATCATTCCTGGAAGTATTCAGATAAGTATACGGTTTATTGATCTATTATAATTAGAACTATGAATGTAAGAAAATATGGAAAAGCTAGAGTAGAATATTTTTGTGCATGTTAATAGCTTAGTTGATATATATGTGTGTGTGATGTAAGTTTATTGTTACTAAACATAAAATTAAATTTTCATGAATTTTATAGTTACAAACTAATTGTCTTTTGCAGATAACAAAAGGGTGAATAGGTTCTAGGAAAAATGTCCTTTGGGTTAAGGTATAAAGCTTTGAGACACCCTGCAAAGAATTTATGGGTAATTAAAAATATAAAGAAAAAAACTTGGAGTTTATTAAATATATTTGTAAGAGAGGTTATTAGAATGAATATATTGTGGCTTCATAATTCTATATTCTAGAGCTTGGATAACAAAAAATTAGACAAATAAAAGTACATGTAAATATAATGATGTTAAATAAAGAGGGCAAGTTTGGGAGGATGAATAGGTTATCCAGTAGATTGTGAGGAAAAACATCTCATCCTTTAGTTTGACATATTCAATCTTGAACCAAAAAGGGGTTACGACTTAGAGAACCAATCTTAGACCTCCATTACAGGGATCCGCTAGTTCTCTAGTCTAGACATACATATTCATATATTTATATGCAGAGGACTCATTTAAATAAACATAAAAATAGTAGAAACTATTTCTAGATAAAGAATATATTAATTTCCTTTTGGATAAGTTATTTGAAACAAAAAATTTCTACATCATAAAAGAAAAGGAATGAAATTATTTTTAAATGCAATAAAAAGAAGCTAAATATTAAGCAAGCATTTTTCCAAACAAAAATAAAAATATGAAGGAATGATTAAGAAGAGAAGAACTATCTAAATGATTCCTTAAAAAATAAAATACTAAGAGAATGCCATGGTAATTAGTATCTTAGTATATGTTTTTTTATTGTTTAAATATATAACAAGAAATGAATGTCACCTTATAAATTAATTGTCATGGTTAGGACCCAAAACTATACTCAAGTAATGGAAAATTGACCATATCAACAGATACTGCAAAAGTATTCAAAAATCATATTGTGTGGAATTTATGCAAATAACTATAAGAGAGGCAATTTTTCATATAAACCATCAACCCTCATGGAAATTCAAAACATTAATTTATTTTGACACAAAATTAAAGTGATTCCAAATGTAAAACCTTGTGCTAGTTCCTAAAAGTTTAATAAATTCTTCCGTGACATTCAAATAAAAAAGAGGCCATATCCCTCATAACTTCATTGTTTATTATTCAATGAAATTGAATTACAACTGAAACAAGGCCCACCTATAAACATCGACTAGGATTTAAAATCTATCATTGCACTAAGTGAAACTACAGGCCATTGAAATGCCAAGAAGATGACATGAAAAAGAGAGATAAATAAGAACCGACTGCCAACACTAGAAAAAGATTACATAAGTGAAACCCTTGCTAGAATTGGTTCTTGTAACTTCTTGTAATTGGCATTTGATGGTCATACCTACAAAGAAGGTGAAGATTCTTAGGAAAAATTCTCTATATCATAATGGATTTTAAGAGAAAATAGCTAGTACATTAGGGTTTGAAGTTATACATATGCAAAACAAAATTGAGATAGTGCTATACTATTGGTAAACCAAGGAAAGAAAGGAAACATGAATACTGGTTAGAAACCCTTAGTGGAATTGGAGCTAGAAAACCTTGAATAATGTAAGTGACAATTTGTTTTTTATAAAGATGTAACTTACATTCGAGAGTCACCATAATAGTTTTTGGAGTGGTCGGAGTTAGAAACCTAACTCTTGTACCATCACATTATGATGATGGAAACACATTATGCAAAATCAAATTTCTAATCCCTGCTAACAATTATTGATATAACATATAACAAATTTTCTTGAAATAATCTCTTGAACACTTAAACTACTTGGATTGAATTACAATGGAGAAAATAAATGTAACTGGAATAATCACCAGAGAGCCAACCAAAGTCGCAACATCAGTGCAAAGGAGCTTTGGGAAGTTTACCATAGAAACCCCTCATATCATTTCAAGAACTTTCCCTTATTGACCAGGTAGAAAAACCCTAGGTTTGTATAAAATAAAGAAATCACACAACTCTTTTTTTTTCTTGAAGCATCGAAAAATAACGAGACTCCATCACCAAGACTATGTAGGGTACTTATCCTAGCACTCTTCTTGCTAATCTCAACCATTGAATATCAAGATGTAATCTCAAACAATAGAAGTGAAACCTAGTGATATTTCCATGGGGGGATAAATTTATAAGCCATGTTTCCATATTGCATGTGATCTCCTTGATTTAACATTTAGCTAGAGTGTTGGTGTATTCCAACAAAAAGAAAAATGACACATTAAGCGATACAATGTTAACTATAGAGATCAAAAAATTATATATTCATTTGAAAAATTATCTTTGTGGGTTTTGGTTATCAAAAGGAGAAATAATCTTCATGATGTCTGCAATAACCCTAGAAATATTTATTTTGTGACTTTTATTTATTTTTTAGAAATTAAAAGAGCATGTGCTAGAATATTGTTTTATTTTCTAATAAAAGAAAAATAATAATGAATGAGAATTTATATTAGAACATTATTCCTCTTAGAAATATGTTAAGAGGTTGACATTGTAGTAACCAATAACACACATGGAAAAACCACTAAAGTTATTTCTGCCTAAAGAGGTAGAAAAAAAAGGAAGAAAAAATAATCCCCCTTTTGTCATTGGCTTGATCTAAGTTTTTGGAAGAAAGAAAATAAAAGATTAGAAAAAATTACATAGCACCTTTGGTAATTACAAGGTTTGATAGAAATACATTGTGGTGGGATCTTAACAAGGTTGATGGTTCATGAATATAAAAATGTCTCTTTGTTAGGTACAAATCAAGAATAGATGACACAAATTAAATCTTAACTTGAACGATAGAAGTGATAACTCTAAATCACAATGTTTTTATTTTTACTTTTGAAGGAATGGTTTAGGAATATTTAATAAATAATATTATAATAAGGTCAAATTATCGGTTTGATGACCGAATTGGAGTCACAAATTCTAGAAGAGTAACATATAACCCCCATGGTTTCATAGATTTACTCTTAGGCATGAGTGGGCTAGGAAATAATGAGATGGTAGTGATTTCCCATTACTGGAAACCACATACTTTTCTGGGCTAGATAAGATAGGTGTGTGTGTGTATATGTATATATATATATATATATATATATATATATATATATATATATAAGAAAACTTCAAATATGACCAACGGAGAGATATTGCATAGAATAATTACATTCTGGAAAAATAAGGATTTTGTGTATGTGAAAGGAAGCATGAATAAAGGAAATAAGTAACAAAAAATAGTTGAAATAGTATTTATAAAGATACTATTGCTTTGTACACCTAGAAAACAAACAAGAGGTTCTACTCTTTGGTATATGCATAAATAAGGAATTTTCAACACACTACTATTTAAGAACTAGCTAACAATTGTAACAACAATTGTATGTAAAATATTTTCTAACAAATAAAGGCCCATAAGAGTTTAAATTACAGTCCGTGAGGAGAAATTGATCAAAAATTGATCCAGAACCTTAACTAGAGTCAAGAACAAAGGTTAAGGGGTTAAAAGGTTAATATTGGCCTTAACCGCTAAAACCATTGTTAAGCGCAAAAGCCTTTATAATGTGCCTTTTCTTTCAATTTTGAATTAAACATGTTGGTAGTATTTGGCCAAGCTGTAAATGGTATATCGCGCGGGTGAAACATTGGAAAGAATAATCTACCAAGAGCGCGTGATTCCACTCAGTAGTCGACACGTAACAAAGCAAAACTGCGTTTCTCGCACGCCTTCTGTTAGATATCATTCGTGCATGAAATTTGTGTAAGATTGAGCGATGTTCGTTGGATTGAGCGGGTCACATCAACTACGGAGACCATTTAGGAAAGTTGGCTAGCAGATGACGTGACAACCTTGGATGGATGGGATCGATCGAAGGTTTAGGATTAACCTTATCACGAAAGCTATGGAGGATTGTCACAAACCGCAGGGATTATATCGCACATATGGGCGCCCAACGGTTATGGTAATGCTAACAGCTACCTCTGACGATCAACCTGGTGGAGTGGCTAAAATTTAGTGGATATGCTAAGTTTGGTTGAAGTCAGGTGCGGTTGCCAATGTTGGTGGAGATATCGCATAAAAGCACTCACAAGGTAGTTTTACAGGGGGAGTCCAACGAGACAGAGACAAAGCCCAAGAGTTAGAGAAACTAAGAGAGAGTGAAACAAGAGGCTCGCTAAACTAAATAGAACCTTCTGAAGCTGATGAAATGATTCATAGAACCTGAAGAGGTAATCTTCATGGAGAATTCCATCCAAGAAGACTAATTCTAGAGTTCAGAGCCACCAGAGGTTGGAGGCAGTTGTAGGAGCTACCAAAGCTCATTCTGAGTGATCGAATAGTCAACTATGATTTTAATGAGACTTCTGAATCCATTGTAGGGATTTGCGGAAGCATCTGAATACTTCTAAGGGCCAAGAAGCTACAGGTAAGTTTCAGGCAGTAAATGATCAAATGATCAATCTATTGTAGGTGTTGGATATGTTACTGGAGACGTAAGAAGAAGTTCGAGAGACAGTTGAACAATTCTAAAGGAGTTAGTATAATCAAGAAGCTCGAGTCAGCTCAGTCCACTAATTGAAGGAATCATGTACAAGGAAGCTTAGATATGTTTGCAAAGTGAGGACAACCAGGGATATAGATGGTATTCTAAGCCCATTGGTTCAATTCATAAACCTTTGGAGTTAAGTGTGGAACTCGTAAAAGAAGCTTTACCATAATAAAAAAGAGCCATGCCAAGTTGACAAGAGCTCAAGGAGACGTATCCCATGATATTAGGTTGAACTCCTAGATTATATTGCTATTATGTGTGGTTGTATATTTGTCCATTTAATTTTATATGTCTTTAATATCAGCATGAAAAAATAAGTACTTAAACAGTTAAAACAAAGACATACACCTATTTCAAGTACTTAATTCCACAATTGTCAACATAAGCTAGATCATAATTTTGTTAAGCTTTGAAGTGGGAGGTTCTTGTAAGCATAAAAAGATGTTAAACCCTCATTTTAGATCAGGTGGTATGAGAGCTAGCTGCTTGATTGATAGAGCATGATTGCTTGAAAGAAAGAGAAATATATTGCTCGTTTCACTTGGAAGGTGTTTAAAGAGTTCAAAGGATTTGACTATTTGATTATTTGTAAATTGACTATTGTTTGAGTTGGCAAAGGTGAAGGGAAAGCTACTGATAGCTAAGTCGAGGAAGGACAAGAAGGAAGTAGGGCTGAAGGCATTCTCCTTACCCAAAGGACCTCAAGACAGTCCTTGAAACACAAGAAGGTTTGTTTCCCAAAGGCTACCTGAATAAGAACTTTGTCAATTTTGTTGAAGTTCTTTTGTTATTTTTTATAATGACAACTTCTACAAGTGAGTTCTCCTTCACAAGATTCTTCGATGAAAACATCAAGCAAGACTCGTTCATCATGATGGATATTTGAGAGAAATGTATGAGGATGAAAGGAAGAGAACCAAACATCGAGAGTAGTTGAGTTCCATGAAGGAAGAGAAGCAGTTTATTTCTGATAGATTGTAGGAAATAGAGAGCCAACTTCATATTACAAATATGAACCTAGAAAGGATGCATATGATGGACACACAACTCCTTTTTTCTAAATAAGCCTTAGCCAAGTATTAGCTTGAAGAAAAGGTAAACAATTCTAGTTTTTTTCAATTTCCTCTAAGAATATTTATGTTGGTGCTTTTGAAAAACATACAAGAGTTATAGGGTCCAAGTCAATGTCAAAAACGGGCTATCAAGGAAAAGGATTGGGAAAACAAGCACATGGCATTCTTGATCCATTACTGGTCAAGGAAAAGCCTAAGTATTTGGGTCTTGGCTATGGACAATGTTATGGAGAAAGTTCCAAAGAACCCATGAAGGAAATTGAAATAGTTCCTAGAAGAATTTTCATTTCAGGTTCTCTACCTCAATTTTGTAAAGATTGTATTCTTGTGGAATGCAATGGTTTGAAACATACTTTTCAAGAAGAAGGTGTTCATAAGCATGAACTTGAACCAGAGAGTTGTGAAAGCTTTAAAACAAATTGAAGAGATTGTGGGTCTTACAAAGCGGGTCACTTCTTCATTCAATTCACCTCCTCAGAAAGGTAACAAAGGTGAAAGTGAAAGGTATAAATCTGATTTCAATCAGATTTCCTTTGATTATGAAAAGCATGATAAATTTCCATATAAGAATAGGAAAAGAATTGCATGTTCATTTTGTGGTTTGGATAACCATATTGTTTCTAGATTTTGGAAGAGAATGGCCACATACAGTAAAATTTTGAAGAAAAGGAGGCAAGAAGCCAAAGGTACACTGGACAAGGAAACTCATTTTGTCCATAAGATGCACATGCATTGCACTTACTGTCATAAGAAAGGACATATTTTTGAAAAGTGTTGGACTCTAAATCCAAGAATGCTTCCATGAAATATGAAGAAGGTGGAAAGAGAGAATGGCAAGAATGGAAAGGAAGTTTCCATAATTGATGTGTTGTAGGATGATTCACACGTTGATGTCAATGTGCAGACAAAGGAAGCACCTTTGATATGGTTTTGTAAGAAATGGTTCGAGTTATTATCCAATTAAGGTTGAATGTCTTTTGTTTTGGGGCATTTCTTTGCTAATGAGATGCAAGTTGCGGGATTTTTACCAAACAGGTGAATGGAAAAATTTGAGTATGAGACTCACTTTATTGCAGCAAAATTATATTCATTTCAACTTTTTAAGTACAATGTGCTGAAGAGAAAGATGAAGGATAGAATACATAAATGAGAATAGTATGTATGAACACATGGATGTTGATGATTTCCTTGTATTTGAACATGTATGTGCAATTGACTTGATGGTCGATGGCCTTGTTTTAAACATGCATGTAACTTCATGTTGACATGGAAAATTTGATTTGGTCTCCAGGATTGTAAAAGGGAGATAATGATGAAGTGTTTCATCTTTGAGAAAAAATCCCTAAGTTCTTTTTGTACATGTTTGACTCGAAGTGTCAATTATTTGTAAAGGTATGTCTTTTGTCGACTTGTTATTTAGTTGATCATTTGTATACAGGATGTGAAGACATGATGGTGATTCGCATGATGTCAAATCTGTTACTTTGATAAAGAAAGAGCTTATGTTGTTTTTGACAATATGTTAATATAGCATACTGTAATTGGTACAAATATAAATTTCTGTTTAGAACATGTAATCTCACATTTGTTTTAGCTGCCTTGGATCAATGATCAAGGAAGATATGTTCAAATACCTTCTATAACCTTCTCAGTAGAAGTTCTGAATGAGATAAAGGAAGACAGTTTTTAACAGGAGCACAAGCGCATCCAGGAAGGAAAGTGCTGACTACCTTAAAGTTATGGTTCAGAGGCACTAGCCATGCAAGGAAAGTGTATGGAGGCTCAAAGAAGAGGGTGTTTTACTCTCATCTAATGTGCAGATTAGTATATCGGTCTTTTGGGGTCCAAAAGATTATCAATAGTGATAAAAAATTGCTCCAAAACCTTAACTACAGTCAAGAACAAAGGTTAAGAGCTTAAAAGGTTAATATTGGCCTTAAGCGCTAAAACCTTTATAAAGTGCCTTTTCTTTAAATTCTGAATTAAAGACGTGGGCAGTATTCGGCCAAGTGTTAAACGATATATCGTGCAAGTGAAAGGCTGGAAGTGGTTCTTGGCCGATAAAAGGTGCCTTTTAAAACTCCTAATTACCCCACATTAATCATTAACCCGGGAAAGTCCTCTTATTTCAAGAGTATACATAGTATGTGGTTGCTATAAATTTAGAGAGTAATGTTTCTTAGATTGTAGTATAGGGATGCATCTAATAAACTCAAATTGCAATCATGAAAGGAAATAGAACATCCAAACTTCAAGACTTAATCCTCTACTAAAATGAAATTTTACAGCAATTCAAGTAACAACAGCATTAGCTAAGAGTACAGTAGCAATAACTCATCTCTTCTTAACTCATTAAATCTAAATCAAACTCAATCTCTAGTAAACAATCCAATTAGAAATGCTATCAATCTGAGAGTCCAATAGCGATAATCAAACTCCTTACAGTTGAGTACATCAATGCGATTCACAATCTAGATAATTTACTCTGTAATAAAAATAACTCGAACAAATTGAGAGTGTTGCAAAATATATAAAGAACATACACTACTTCAATACAAGGAAGCAATAAATAGCGAACAAAGTAAACTCACAGAAATAGGAAAATTATCAAACCAACCAAACTATGAGAGAACTATAAATATAACACAAGAAAGCAGTTAAATCCACCAGAGGCTAGGCCCTTAGCCACCAACGAACACTACTGAGCTACTTCAGATAATGTGAGGGAAAAACAACTTCAATTATATATTAATCGTCGAATTTAAGTAGCATTACAATATAATCGTGTTCTCTTAACAACGAGAGTCTGTAATTAAAATTACAATTCAAAAAATAACAGACATTTTCCCCCTTTCTTCTTACAATCATCTCCTTTTATAATCAGAAAGGGTAAAAGATAAATGTGATCCCTCAGGATCTCCCGATGCTAAGGGATTCGCAAGTGATTGCTAACTTCAGATAATTTCCCATTTTCGCGTTGATCCTCCTGATTCGTCCTTGGCCTTGTCTGCAACTGACGCGTTCCTTCCTTTGTTTGCGGGTTTTTGTTGTTCCATCATTAGAGAACAACAATTGTTCTTTTTGCCGCTTTCCTACATAAAGAAGGGTAAAATTTAGCTAAATAGTAACTGCAAATAACTCATCAATTTCTCACCATAATTCCTCAATATATTAGCACATTAAGATATGGAAAAGATAAGAATCAAGGAAAATGATGATGAAATTAATAGTAAATACATACCCATTTCGTAACTCAACATACTCCCCTACTTACCCTGTTTCATGGTCTCATGAAAAGCAAGTAATTCGTATGCAGTGCAGTTAAAGAGTAGGTTGGAGAGGAAGCATCGAAAAGTGGTCTACAACCATGATTCTAGGCCAAGCGCTCAAAGGCGGGCCCTTCCTTTCCTTCAGGCAATTCGTATGTTACCCGATAACCTTAAGGAGGATACCAAATGATGGGGCTACGAAATCGACATCCTAACCATTAAGGTCCTTATCTCAAAATAAGATTTCTATAAGTGATAAAACGGTCTCCAGTTGTTTTAAAATTTCTATAAATAAATGGCTCGCTATCCTGTATACTACTAGTGGAGACTATCCACCTAAGCTTGGATGCAGCCAAAGAACTTTCTTGAATGGAGAGGAAGTATTCTACTCCTTTCTGTACAATCTCGTTCTGAATAGGCCCTAAAATTTTAATCACCCCTTCTTGTGTCATCAGACTCTTATGGTTAGCAAGCATTTGTAAAGGGTGCGTGGGTTCACTCCTTACCCAAATATCTAATCCATGCTCTTGTTGTTGGAATTTGTTATGAGCTTTAAACAATTTAAGTTGGTTAGCTGCAAATTAGATAAAGGCATGGAATTGAACGTCTCCCACAAAAGGGTTAGGGTGCTTTTCCACCTCGTTCTCTAATACAAAATTGTGCAAGTAAAAGTCACACAGAAGTCTTTAAACCTTTACACCATGTTGTTTGTAGAAATTTATAAAACCTTGAACTGTTTTTAATTCGATTGGTTTTCCAGCTCTCACAACTTTAATTTTTAACAGCAAGTATCGTTCTAACAAAAAAAAAGGATAATTATTGGCAAGAGACCTTTATGCCAAGACATTTTTATATAGTGAGAAGATGGTGTCTGTATAACCTATGACCTTGTCTAGCCTGAGCTTCATCTTCTCCATTTTCTCTTCTTCCTTTCGGCATTTGTCAAAAGTCTCACTCTCTGCTGCATTCATTTCCCAAAGCTATCTATGTAGCTCTTGATATCTCTGCTAGGAAATAGTGTCTTATTCTAGTCCTTCTAACATGAGCCGAGCCTATGCTAATTCTGTCAGAAGATTCAATATAATGGGGTCATTGTGTGTCATGACATCTTTGGCTTGAATGCTTGTCTGAGTATTTCTGCTATGAGAAGGGATGCCTTCTATCTGCATTTCTTTATTATGGGAGGTCCAAACCTCTGCCTGGGTAGCTATGTTGTAGGAGGGTACAACCTCTGTTTGAGTAGTTATGTTTTCAGAGGGTACACCCTCTGTTTCAGTGGTTGTGTCTACTAGAATGCATGTTGTTCCTTTTGAGTGATAACTGGTTGAGTGGGTATGGGCTCAGTTTGGGTTGCTGTAGCCCTACCTTCATACAATTCAATCTGTACTGTTGTGTTTACTGTCTCTAGGTCTTTGTTCAGAACCTTTCCTGTTGATATTTCTTTTATCTTTCTTCTGAGCCTTTTAATTGTTTTACAAAGCCTCTGTTGTTGTTTCCTAAGCTTTTTCAACGTAGCAACTGTTCTGCTGACAGTCTCATTCATTGTTTCTTCTTGTAAAGGGCCTGGTTACTCACCCTCACTCTATTCTAAAAGGATTGTGTCTCCTGATTAATTATCGACTTCTTGAATTATCTTTGTCCCTACTTCTTCTTCTTGGCCTATGTTCTCTGCACCTAGGCCTACTTGGTTGTTTTCCACTAGGAGCGTGTCACCAGATTCATTCATTACTTCTCGAGTGAACTTTGCATCTGTCTCCACTTCATGGTTTTCATCTTTTAAGGGAGATAGAATTCCGGTATTGCCAGAATTCTCAGCAAATTAGGTTACTCCTAGATTAAGATTGAGAGGGCTTTTAGGCTACATGTAATCATTCATGTTGGCCAGGACCCGGGCCAATGCAAAATCATGTAAAAAATTTCCTTGGGGCTCATGTTTGTTGTTGAGGGAAGTCTGGATTCGTTTCTTTGTTCATCTCCAGAATGCCCTGTTTCTTCATCATGGCTTGATTCATGGTTATCCTTCCCTTCTAGATGCCAGTCATTTTCAATTCTTGGGCTAGATAATTCTATGTGTTGATTGACACTACCTTGAGGATTTTCAGGTGCCCTCAGTTTTAACCTTAACCTTGATGACTGTTTGCACTTGTGAGGTTGTTCCTTAAAAGGGCAGTCCTCTTCCTTTTTGGCAGAGGGTTAGGTGCTAGCAGGGCTATACCTCCTTCGAGAGCTAATATTAGATCTTCCCAACTTGATTGTTACTGGGCGAGGTTAAAGCTAACTATCAGATTGATCAGATAGTGGTGGCTTACTACAATCTCTATGTGTTGGGACCGTCTTAGCCTCTTGGAAGTGTCATGTAGTAAAGAATTCAACAATGAAGGTAAATTGATAGAGCACTTTCATTTTGGAACTGTTAAAAGTTTGATTTGACGCGACCTTACCATGTCTTTACATCTGTCACAGGTGATGTAGTTCTAGACGATTTTTGCTAATTCTCTTGATGGCTCTCCAAGATATGATGGTCGAATGCCTTTTCCTTTGGTGATTAGCTCCTTTCCTTCATCCTTAAAGGCCTTGATAGCATCATGCAACTTCAATCACTTATTAGCCCATATGGGTCCTTCAGCTGGAAACCATGATACTTCTTCTATCACAGTGTCTGATACAATAATTTTCATACCTCTTACCATGGATTTTCCATTCTATAGGTTTCGTAAGAATTTGATGGCAATTTCTTCGTTGGGTAGTTGGAATCTCGTAAAGTATGCTATCCATCCTACTCGAGCTAGAATTTCCTTGGCTTCATCGAAAATAGCCAGTATTAGGGGTTATTGGTGCACTATTCTTCCTCCCATTGTGCTTGAATTCTGCAAACGATTAGTGTAGCAGAGGTAGCACAGCAATAGACAAAGCCGAGTGATGGGACAAAAAATGGTTGTACTGGCTATATTGGGTGATACTTTATAAGCATAAATACCATTATCGAGGACTGTTATGATGCCACATGCTCTGTGATCATGGGATGTCATATTGCCCTGCAAAATCAAATAAAAATATGACAGTGCATGCATAAGTACATTGGAGCTCCTCGCCCCCCTTTGAAATAATAGGTCACCTATGACCAAATGAGTGAAGGGATAACGCACTGGCAGTGAAGTATAGGGGTGATGAAAGTGGCAAGGTATGCATATTAATGAAAGGATCATAAAGGATATCATAGTGATGAAATCAATGCATATAACGAGAATTATCAATAAGTGATAAGATGCCATGACGTGATACGAAAAGGAAAAAGGACAACTTACACACGGAATAATACTTTACCATCGTTATTCCACTTAAAATTGTTGTGATTTATTTTTAAAAGGTAACGGATGCATAAAGGTTCAAGGTAAGTAGGAACATAATTTTTCTGTATTAAAGATAAAACATAAGAAGAGGGCATTTTAATAATTATTTATGTATAAAATACAACTTCAATACCATCAACAGAGATTTTGTTGCCTGCAAGCGTCTATAGCCTCGATAGAGTTTCTTTTTAACCCTTTGGAACCATGGCCCTCTATGTATAATTGGGGAAGTACATTATGATATCTAAAGTAGAGACCATTGTGCTGGCAGGGTAACTAGATGAATACATTGCCATTCACTGGGAAGTAGTGAAAAGTGCTCAGGTCAGCTCGTAATGAGACCTCCTATTCCAAGGATTTTATTTCTTGATGCATCCATTGGATCATATCCCTGGTGTGATAGCCATAGTGGGAATGCCACTTCGGTGTTTCCTTATGATCATGGTAGGTTGGCTCATGATGACACCCCATATCCTCCATCTGTGGAAACAAAATCATACAATTGCTAGTGAATATATATATATATATATATATATATATATATATATATATATATATATATATATATATATTATTATTTATTTTTTTTTGAACAACACTTCCTATTAATATATAGAGGGTGGCTCAGCACTCCGTAAGAGTAGAGATGGTAGAAGAAGTTTGAAAATATCAATAGAGACAAAAAATGTGCCCTTAATCTTATTAATAATAAACAGAGAGAGTTGTAGGGGACAGGGGAGAACCAGCATGGTACAGATAATCAATCAATTTGATTTATAGTGAAAATGAGGATAGTGAAGTGATATAGATGGTTGTTTCCTTTCTTTTTTATCAATACAAAGCAATCTTGTTAAGGATGATAATATTCAAGATATTTTCCTGTTCCATTAAACTCCATACTTTTTAACCTTATATATGTATTTGTACTCTTGTGCCATAGAGAGGATCATAAAGAGTGAGCAAGGATGGTCTAGGGATGATCATGCAATGGAAAGAAGGTGTTCTCAAAAAAATACTCACAAAGTGCTATTTCTTGAAGGGAACAACAAAATAAAACTTCACACAAAAAGTAATGTTCCCTATAGGGAATAGCAAAGAAAACGCGCAAAAAAAGTGTTGTTCCTTAGAGGGAACAACAGTTTTTCCCTCTAAGGAACAACAAAGGAAAAATACACGCAGAGGGTGTTATACCCTATAGGGAGCAACAAAGAAATACATACATAAAAGTGTTGTTCCTTATAGGGAACAACAGTTGTTCCCTATAAGGAAGAGAAAAGGAAATGCACACGAAAATTGTTGTTCCCAATAGGGAATAGCAGTTGTTCCCTGTAGGGAACAACAAAGAAAAACGCATGAAAAAAGTGTTGTTCCCTATAGGGAACAACAGTTGTTCCCTGTATGGAACAGCAAGGAAAAATACACACGGAAATTGTTGTTCCCAACAAGGGAAATGCACACTAAAAATTGATGTTCCCTGTAGGGAATAGCAGTTGTTCCCTATAGGGAACAAAAAGAAGAATATGCATGCCAAAATTGTCGTTCCCTAGAGGGAATAATAGTTGTTCACTATAGGGAACAAGAAAGAAAAATTCAAACGAAAATTGTTTCCTTAAAGGGAACAAAAGTTCTTCCCTATAGGGAACAACAAAAGAAAAATAGAGAAAAAAGCTAATGTACAATCTATTATCAAAGAAAATCCAATCAAATATAAAGAAAATAGAAAGGAAAATTTATGTACAGTTTTCAAAAGAAGAAATTCCTCACTGAACTAGTTCTGTGGAAGGGTTGCATTCCTCAACAAGAATTTTTATTATGGGATCTTCATGTATGTGTTGGCAAAAGGACTCTCTTGTAAGCGGTTTATGGTGGAGGCACACTCAATGCCCATTTGCTCTAAAATAGTAGCCAAACAAGTCAATGGTGTTTAATGTAAGGGTGCCACTGTCGTGCACCTCCTTTATCTCATAGGGACCTAACTATCTGGTCTTGAGTTTGCCTAGGAAATCCTGGAACCTAGAATCATACGGAAGTGCCCAATTACCTTCATGGAATATATTTTTCTTAATGAGGGCATCATGCCATTTTTCTCTTTGTTGTTAAATCAATGCAGTATGCCAAAGAGCTGATAGCTGGATTTCATCCAATTCATTAATTTGATAATCTATTAATCTGTGCTTCATTCAGATCCAAGCCTACTTCTTGAGCTATCCTCAACGTCCAAATTTCAAATTCTATTCGAAAGATAGGTTCTTTTCCAAACACTAATTTATATGGGGAGTATCCTGTGGTATTTCTCCATGTCATGCGATATGCCACAGGGCTGCTGGAAATTGGGTAGCCCAGCCACGTCTATGTGAGGTGACTGTCTTCGTTAGTATAGCCTCAATTACCTTGTTGGTACTTTCTACCTGACCGTTTGACTGTGAGTGGTATGGAGATGTGATTCTATGCATGATATGATGATTTTTTAATGTAGCAGCCATCTTATAGCCCACAAATTGTGGCCCTCCACCTGTGATTATTTCTCTAGGCAACCCATACCACACAAAAATTTGGAAAAGAAAGTGGATTACTGAGTCCTCTGTTGCCCTTGGTAATGCTTTTACCTCCACCCATTTAGTCACATATTTTGTTGCAGCCAATATATATGTCTTTTGATTAGATGATGGGTTTATTGGGCCAATAAAATCTAACGCCCAACGTCCAAAAGGTTCAATGACTAACTGCGGATGCAGGGGCATCTCGTCAGACTATCAAGAGTGGACCATTCTTTGGCAGCTATCACATGCCTGGACAAACTTCTTGGCATCCTTAAAAATGGTGGGCCAATAATATCCCATCTGTAAGACTTTATGCCCAGTCATGCGGCCTGAAAAATATCCACCATAAGGTCCATCATGCCAAGCTTTTAGGCTGTCGAAGATTTTGTCTTCCTTGACACACCTTCAAATATGCATATCGACACCTGTGTGAAAGAGGCATCCTTTGATCAAGGAGAAAAGAGTGTTGCATTCTATTATTAGTTTTCTTTCACTAGGCGTCAGGTGCTTGGGTAATTTTCCCACTGCTAGGTTGGTGTTTTCATGGTTATAGAAAATAAGTGCTCATCGGGGAACTGGTCTTCTACTCCTGCTGAGTCGTTTGTCTTTGGCACACGTGAGAGGAAGTCTGCCACCAAATTTTCCTTTCCTGGTCGATCCTTGATTTTTATGTATAATTCCTATAAAAGGATCAACCATCGTGTCATTCTTCCATTAATAACAGGTTTATTAGCTAAATATTTAATAACAAAGTGATCAGTATACAAAACCACAAGGTATCCTATTATATAGTGTCTGAATTTGTTAATAGCATAGATTACAACCATAAATTCTTTCTTGGTCATAGTGTAATTCAACTCAGCAAGAGATAAATTTTTGCTGATATAGTATATTGCATAAGCTCCCTTATCTTCCTCCTAGCTGAGAACTGCTCCAATGGCCATATCTCATGCATCGGATGAAGTCTGAAATGGCAAATCCCAGTTCAAGCCCCGTAATACTGGGGCTATTTATACTAGCCGTTTTAAATCTTTGAAAGTAATGTCACATTTGTCAGTCCATATGAAATCTATATTTCCTGTTAATGCATATAATGGTGCAGTAATTTGGGAGAAACTATTTATAAATCTTCTATAATATCCAGAAAATCCAAAAAAACTACGTACCTCAGTTTGTGTGTAGGGGCTAGGTATTAAGAGGATTATCCGAATTTTTGCTAGATCTACCTGAATTCCTGCTATTGAGATGTAGTAACCCAGGATGAGGCCCTCGGTCATCATCATGTGGCATTTCTCGTGGCTTAAGCACAACCTGGTAGCAATTAAACTTTGCATAACCTTATCTAATGTTTGTAATGCCTGCTCGAATTCATCTCCATAGGGTGTAAAGTCATCCGTGTACACCTCGAGTCCCTCGTTTATCAAGTCTGAAAAAATATTGAGTATGGCGCTCTGGAATGTGGCAGGTGCATTGCACAGTCCAAAAGGTAAGACCATTTAAGAAAATGTCCCCAAGGGGCAGGTGAAGGTAGTCTTATCGTGGTCTTCAGGGGAGATTTAGATTTGGTTGTATCCGCTGAAGCCATCTAGGAAAGAGAAGAATTTTCTACCTGTCAATGTGTCCAAGACCTGATAGATGAACAGGAGGGGAAAATTATATTTTTGGGTTGCTTTATTAAGCTCTCTATAATCAACACATATACGCCACTTCCCATTCTTTTTAGGAACCACAACTAATGGAGAAACCCATTTGCTATCAGATATAGGATAGATGAAATTTACATATAACAGTTTTTGTAGTTCATCTTTAGCAACATCTTTAAGTCGAGGGTTTAACCTCCATTGAGGTTGTCGAATGGGCCTCGCATATTTCTTTGTATAGATGTGGTGCATGCATAATTGGGGATGAATCCCTTTCATATCTGGGTAATCCCAAGAGAAAGCCTATTTATATTTCTAAGGAGTTGAACAAGCCTCTACTCCTGGTCATCAGTCAGGTTTTTGTTAATGTTTAGGACTTTCCCTGGATTAATTTAAATGGGTTTGTTGTTATAAACAGTTGTTGTTGGTATTGTCTGGTCATCAAAATCTTTTAAGGGATCTTCTTCAATTTCGTTATTCATGGCTGCTTCGATCATGTAACATTTTAGATTCGATACGACATCTGGTTGGTTAATGTAAGTGTTAATGATGTCAGCGTCTGTTTGATTCTTAAATTTGAGAGCATCCTCTACAGTTAGCGGTGATTGAATTTTTCAGTTAAATATGATACAAGTTGTTTTCTAGTTTTTATTATTGTTAGGCTTGGCTGAGCTAGAGGATATAAATCTAGATTCTCCACACTACTTCCTCTTCCTATAGTCATACTACCTATTCGACAACTTATGTAAGCGTTTGTGGTTGCTAGCCAAGGTCTTCCTAAAATTAGGGGATGTCCATCTAGCTGGTTTCTAGGATTAATAATCAAGAAATCTGTAGGGTATTCCCAAGAATCTACAGACACCATTACATCCTGTAATGTCCCTTCTGGTTTGACAACCGATTGGTCAACAAGTTCCGGTAAGGTTGTAGTTGGATCTAAGGCTATAATGCCAAGTTTTTGATAGGTTGTTGTTGTCAGAATATTAATGGTTGCTCCTAAATCAACTAATGCATTGGGGAAGGAACATACATCTATTTGTAATGTGACTATAGGGTTTCCCAGGTCCTCATATTTCACTTGTGTTTCTCTGCCTGATAATAAATCAGACAAAGTTCTAACTATGTGGACAATTGGGGTTGTTTTTATTTTCCTATTAGGCTTTTTAGTACACAATTCCTTAATAATTTTTGCATAAATTGGAATGTGTTGAATAGCTTGGAGGAGCAGTATTTTTACACAAATATTTTTTAATTCTCCCAGAAGATCGAAATCAGGATATTCTATTAGGCAAGGTATAATCAATCTCTTTGGGAATGGTGGAGAAGAGGTAGTAATTTGATCATGGCTTTTCTGTTTAACCATATTCTCCATTTGAGTTGTTTTTTCTACAGGTAACGAATCTTCTATTTGTATGTTTTTATGCCCCTTTGACTCAATTATCCATCCAAACCTTAATTTGAGTTCATTACACTACCTTCACTCGGTTTATGGTTCCAGTCCTTAAATAATTTCTATATATTGGATAGGTCTATTGTTGGGATTTGGGTTGGGCTGGGCTGGGAGCTGTGGTCATAGATTGGGTTGACGGTTCTGCTATAATGTGTAAGGTGCTGGTAGTGTAGGTTGAGGTAGGGGGATTGTTCCTTCTGGTTGGTTTCTAGGTCTTTGCCAGCTTGATTGCCAGTTCTGGTTCTGTGAAGTGGAGGGGGACCATTGAGATGGATATGCATTTCTCTGCCAGAATGGTGGGAAGTAAGAGGAATTTGGCCAACTATTGTTCTGATTTGATTGATTGGGCCAAGGTGGCATAAAGAATGGTTGCTGTGACCAATTAGGAAAAGGTGGTTGGTTCTGCCATGTAGCTCCTGTGTATTATTGAGAATTATATCGCAAGGGTTGAAAAAATGAAGATGGGTCATTAGGCATATCTGTTTGTCGTGCTTTCCATTGGCGAGGCTAATCTAATAGGTAGAATGGTTCCATTTCTTCCTCTGCCTCCTTGAAGACCACTTTTAATCCCGGGAGCGATGGACAACTTTTTCTGTCATAATCTTTAGTGCATATGGCACAAGTTTGTACCATATCCATCAGGAATTCTTTATGGCTATGCCTCTTCCTCCATCGAGGGAAAAATATCGCCAAGTTCTGTTTTGCTTAAGCCTCCTTCTGCTTGGCTTACATGATGTCTAATTGCGTTGTCAAAGTTCCCAAGGTATCTGTTTTGAAATCTTCCAGTAGGTTTCTGATTTCTCTACAAGTAATGGTTCCACCAGAGATTTTGTTGTCCCTGGTGGTCATATCGCATTCTGCTGGTTTCAATCTCGTAATGCCTCTTGAGCACCTGATACACAAGTTAATAATGTTAGAATAATCTTCTTGATATATATCACCTTTACCCATAATATTTAATGTCTCTATCCATTGGTCTTTCATTCCCTTAATCAGGATGGTTTTAGCACATTATCAGGCAAACGCAGATTTGCATAGGGAGACCTTTGGAGGTTATATTGGAAATGCTCCACATACTCTTCCAATGTTTCACTAGGTCTTGCTACCATTAGGAATATTTCATCCTTTAGTTCCCTAGATCTGCAATAGTCTTGATATTTTTTAAGGAAAGAGGTTTTCATTTGATCCCAATCATTTATGGTGCCCCCACCTAGTCCCATAACCCAATGCATGGCTACTCCTTTTAACATAGAGGGAAACAACTTTATTTTCTAGGAGTCAGTGGTGTAATCATAATCCCGAAACAATACATCAAATTCAAACAGAAATGCATCTGGATCCTCTGATGTGAGTCCATGAAAGGTGGGAATATTTTGTAGAGGGATAGCTTCCATGGGTTCGTTAACAGCTGTGTCAACGATGGGATACTATAATGTATAGGTTTGGGGTGCTTGTGGATTATTAGCCATTTGATCAAATATATGTCAGTACCCTTTCGGGATCTCTAGAGCTAGAGAGTTATCCCTATGCTATCTAGAAGGGGTGGGAATGATCTTAACAACACTCCTTTGGTCTGGGATATTGGGTGTCCTTTGCTCGATTACTACCTCAAGGGATCTTGGTTCCTCTGTTTCCCCTGTTTCTCCTCCTCCTTCACGAATGTTACAAGAATTCCCTTCTTGTAAGGGAATTGGGTGAAAATTTTCAATCTATTGAAAACTCTGCTCATTTCCTTCCATTTATTGTGGACCTCAGCGTAGGCTACAAATGGTGAGCTTTTGGCCCGATGGGATACAGTAGGTTGTCTGGAAGCAACGGTTCGGGGACCTACTGATGGCTAAGATTCAACTTTTCTTAAGATGTCGTCGATAAAAGTCTATCGTCCAAGGGTCACCAGTCCCTTAGATTTTTCAAGTTTCGGATGTGGAATTGTATTGTTTTCTGGTCTTTTCTTCTTAGTCATTCATGCAAAATTCAAATGTTTATTCCTACCTTAAGTTCCTAGCAATTCTACTGGAAAGTGGGTGGGGGAGTCAGAATCTGACTTGCTCGGTACGCATGTTCTTACCTTCCATTTTTAATACCCATTTCTCTCTCAACAGATAAACATCAAACACCTGATTCACTTTTCGCTAATTGTGTTGAAAAGTGGGTGGGGGAGCACGCACTTTACTTGCTCGTTACGTAGGTTCTTACCTTCCATTTTCAATACCCAATTCTTCCTCAATAGCAATTATCAGATATACATCACTCTTTCTAAATGGATACACTCTCCCCAGCAACGACGCCAAAATGTTGGGCGATAAAAGGTGCCTTTTAAAACTCCTAATTACCCCACATTAATCATCAACCTGGGAAAGTCCTCTTATTTCAAGAGTGTACACAGTATGTGGCTACTATAAATTTAGAGAGTAATGTTTCTTAAATTGTAGTATAGGATTTTGATACAAGAGTATACAGAGGCATCTAATAGACTCAAATTGCAATCATGAAATGAAATAGAACATCTAAAATTCGAGACACAATCCTCTACTAAAATCAAATTTTACAGCAATTCAAGTAACAACAACATCAATAGAGCGTACAGTAGAAATAAATCATCTCTTCTTAACTGATTTAATCTAAATCAAACTCAATCTCTGGTAAACAATCAGATTAGTAATGCTATCAATCTGAGAGTCCAATAGCGATAATCAAACTCTTTAAAGTTGAGTACATAAATGTGATTCACTACGACGTAGATAATTTACTCTGTAATAAACATAACTCGAATCAATTGACAACATTGTAAAATATACAAAGAACATACACTACTTCAATACAAGGAAGCAATAAATAGCGAATAAAGTAAACTCACAGAAATAGGAAAATTATCAAACCAACCAAACTCTATGAGAATCAAAAATATAACACAAGAAAGAAGTTAAATCCACCAGAGGCCAGGCCCTTAGCTGCCAGCGAACACTGCTGAGCTACTTCAGATAATGCGAGGGAACAACAACATCAATTATATATTAATCATTGAATGTAAGTAGCATTACAATATAATAATGTTGTCTTAATAGCAAGAGTCTGTAATTAAAATTAAATTTTGAAAAATAACAGAGTTTTCCCCCTTTCTTCCTACAATCATCTCCTTTTATAATCAAAAAGGGTAAAAGATATATGTGATCCCTCAGGATCTCCCGATCCCGAGGGATTCGCAATTGATTGCTAACTTCAAACAATTTTCCTTTTTCGCGCTAATCCACCTGATTCATCCTTAGCCTTGTCCACAACTGACGTGTTCCTTCCTTTTTTTGCCAGTTTTTGCTATTCCATCGTTAAGGAATAGCAATTGTTCCTTTTTTCACTTTCCTGCATAAATAAGGGTAAAAGTTAGCTAAATTGTAACTGCAAATAATTCATCCATTTATCACCATAATTCCTCAATATATTACTCAATTAAGATATGGAAAAGATAAGAATCAAGGAAAAGGATGATGAAATTAATAGGAAATACATACCCATTTTGACTCAATAGTGGTAATCTACTAAGAGTACGTGATTTGACTTAGCGGTCAACACGTAGCAGAGAAAAACTACTTTTCTCATGCACCTTCAGTTACATATCGTTCGTGCATGAAATCTGTATGAGATTGAGCGATGTATGTTGGATTAAGCAGGGTCACATCAACGACGGAGATCATTCAGGCAAGTTGGCCAGTGGAAAATGTGAGAGCCATTGGATGGACGGGATCGATCGATGATTCAAGATTAACCCGATCATGAAATCTATGTGGGATTGTCCCTAACCATTAGGATTATATCGCAAATATGTGCGCCCAATAGTTATGGTAATGCTAACAACTACCTCTAACAGTCAACCTGGAGGAGTGGCTAAAGTTTAGCAGATATGCTAAGTTTAGTTGAAGTCAGGTACAGTTGCCAATATTGGTGGATATATCACATAAAATCACTCACAGAGTAATTTTACAGGGGGAGTCCAGAGAGACAGAGGCAGAGCTCGAGAGTTAGATAATTTCATAGAGAGTGAAACAAGAGGCTCACTAGACTAGAAGCTGATGGATTGATTCATAGAAGTTGAAGAGGTCATCTTCATGGATAATTCCATCCAATAAGATTTATTATGGATTTCAGAGCCACCATAGGTTGGAGGCAATTTCAGGAACTACGAGAGCTCATTCTCAGTAATCCAATAGTCGATTATGATTGTAATGAGCTTTTGAATCCATTGCAAGGATTTGCAGAGTCATTTGAAGACTTCTAAGGGCCAAGAAGCTACAGGGAAATTTCAGGCAGTAAATGATCAAATGACTAGTCTCTTGTAGGTGTTGGATATGTTACTGGAGACAGAAGAAGAAGTTATAGAGGCAGATGAAAAATTATGAGGGAGTTAGTGCCAAGCTCAAGTCAACTTAGTGCACTGATTGAAGGAATCAAGTCCAAGGAAGCTTAGATTTGTTTGTAGAGTGAGGACAACCAGGGATATAGATGGTATTCTAAGCCCATTAGTTCAGTTCATAAACCTTTGGAGTTAAGTGTGGAACTTGTAAAAGAATCTTTACCATAATCCCAAAGAGCCCAGTTAGGTTGACAAGAGCTTAAGGAGATTTAGCCCATGATATTAGAGTGAACTCCTAGATTATATTGTTGTGACGTGTAGTTATCTATTTTTCCATTTACTATTATATGTGTTTAATATCAGCGTGAAAAAATAAGCACTTAAATAGTTAAAACAAAGACATACACCTATTTCAAGTACTTAATTCCGCAATTGTCAACATAAGCTAGATCATAATTTTGTTAAGCTTTGGAGTGGGAGGTTCTTGTGAGTATAACGAGATGTTAAACCCTCATTTCAGATCATAAAGGTAAATGAGTATTTGTTTTAATGAATATAGAATGAAATTGTAGGGAATTATAGGAGTATAAATATATACATTCGAATTAAGTTTGAACAATAATCCTTGTACCTCTTTAGAACCAAAAGTGTTTGAAGGCCTTAAATTTTAAAGAAATATTATACAATAAAATGTACCATAAACATAAATATACCATCATCCATGTTTCAATGAAAGGCCATAATCAATTATTACTCAAGGCCTTATGTTACATAAGAAATAAGGAAAGTGTAACACCCCACCCCACATCTACCCTGTAGCAACCCTAGTGAAAATGCCATGTAATAAAAAATAATAAAGGAAAAAATAATAACTATTGTTGATGGGACACTTATTCCATGTTCAATGTTGGGAAAAACATCCTAGTGTGGGTGTCCATCAATTTAATGGCTAAGGAAATTGGTAGAGGCAATGACTAAGGCTTTGGAAAGGAAAAATGGCATTTTGGCACATTTATTTATGAAAATAATGGAAATTAAGAGAAAAGGGAGGTGAAATGTCACAGGTTGCATGCGAGGAAAATGAAGGAAAATAATGGAAAATGAAGAAAATTAGAGGCATCATTCATAAAAAGGCTTCTAAGGATCAGTTGGTAACCTTGTGTCAATTTAGTTTTGGAGCTCTCTCATTATTCTTCTCTCTCTCTCTCTCTCTCTCTCTCTCTCTCTCTCTCTCTCTCTCTCTCACTCTTGGACACTTGGAGTTTCTTGGAGCATTTTGGAATTAGATCAAGAAAGGTCAAGAAGTTAAGAGGAAGCCAAGATCAAGCAGTGAAAGGCATGATGAAACAATGACAACATGATTCATTGTAGGTATCGATTTGCATGTGTATTTTCCTTGCTAGATTTGGCATGCATGGTATTCCATGTGGTTCTTTTTCTTTTGTTGCATCGATTTTTCTAGGTGAAACTATGTTTTCAACCTAGAATTGTTGAAAACATTGTTTCACCTAGAAAAACATTCTATGTGATTATTGCATTACATCTTGTTGATCATTATTGTAGAAAGGTTGTCATGACGAACTTGATGACTTCTTTTGTGTAATGCATCGTCTTGAGTATATGACTAGTTGCATATGGTTATATGTTGCTTACATGTTCATTATACGACACTTGAATACATACTTGTATATTGCGTACATTCTTGAATATTTTGATTACATGTATCAATCTTGAAGGTTGATTACAAGAATTGATCACCTATGCTCGAGTACATGCGTTTATGCATATGTGTAGTTGATTAAGAATTTCTTATGCATGTTGATGGTTGCATGTGGCAATGTGTATAATGGAGTAATGGTTGTCGTCATGCATGAGGTCATAGCATACATTGTGGATATGGCCTTACATTGAATAATGGATCCTAACTAGAGTAATGTTTATGCGTTGATACATTTGTTTACGTATGTCTATATGTCATTATGTTTATGTTATACATGTATCACGCTAATTTGTTGATATTGTAGACATGTTATCCTCACCGAATTATACAAAGGTATGTTGATTTATTGTGATTTGGTTTATCTCACAGATTATGCATTGTAGGAAAGAGATAAAATGTCTAGCAAGATGGTAGTCTACGTAGAATATCCCTATGAATCAGTTGAGTAGCGTGGTGTGGGGCACTCTTCTGATTTGCTAGACACCTTGAGAAGCTTGAAGGAATAAATAAGGAGTTGTAAGGTAGACAATGAATGGATCATACAAGCACAAGAGAAACAAGCAAAGGATAATGCAATACTTCTTTAGAGTTTGTCAGACTTGTAGCGACAAGGGCCACTTTGGATCAGCCATGAACAAGAGGACATAACTAATGGGGCATATGGCGATAAATCTCCTGGTAGGAACAGATCAGATAGATCTGACACGGTGAGATATGGAAGGTTGTTGGACACTGCAGGTAGGAGAGGAGATGGATACAGGTACTATTCTAGTTTTGGTTCTGATAGACCTCATGATCGTCATTGTTATCGTCCTTATAGGTGGAGTGATAGAGGATATTTTCTGGATGACTTCAAGAAAAAAAAGCCACCTACTTTTGATGGAGAGAGAAGAAGTCGAAAGATGCATAGGTTTGGATACTTAGGATGAACAAATTCTTTGAGTTGCATGAGTACACAAATAACATGAAGGCCAGAGTAGTGATCTTCAACTTGAAATGTAATGTAGACATTTTGTGGGAAGATGTTAAGTGGGTTAGACACATTAGGAGAGATGACTTGAATTGGCAGGAGCTCAAAAGGATTTTTAGGAAGAAATACTTGTCAAAAAGGAACTACGATAGTAAGGCTAAAGAATTCTATGAGCTAAATATGGGATCAATGACAGATGAAGAGTACATGACCAAGTTTCTGGGCTATTGAGGTGTGTAATGTATCTTACGGATGAGAAGGCTAATGTTCAATTATTTGTTAGTGATTTTCCATTAGAATTTAGAGTTCAGATTGACTATGATGAGCCTCAGTCACTTGAGGAAGTCATTGGGAAACTGAAGCATTGATATGAACAATCGAAGTGTAAAAATGAATCTCAACAAGGATGTAAGGGAAAAGAAAAAGGTAAAGGTAAATGGCAACCTAAGAAATGAAGGCCCCAGAATGAGAAAGGAAATGTTGCACCACCAAAGAGGTTTAATGTAGCTAGATAGGAACATGAGTCATAGCAACAGCATAGATGTGTTGGTATTGGTTGGTTGGAGTGTTGGACATGTGGCAAGGTGAACCTTAAGAGATATTATCCACAGAATCAAGGTGGTAGGCCTCAAATATATAGTGCAAATGAGGAATATATTGTTGGGGATGTTGGTCAGTGTATTCCTCATATCTATGTAGTAGTGGACGATAGGCAAGCAGAACACCATGCATCTATCATTGAGATGGATGGTAAGATTTGTGATCAAGTTATTTCTATTTTGATTGAACCTGGATTTAATTATAGCTATGTTAGTCTTGAATTGGTGGATAAGTGTGGCTTGATTAAGTAATTGTTTGCAAAGTCTTGGTTAGGCAGTTGGGTACACGTACAAAGAAGCGAGTTCATCATTGGGTAAGAGCTTGTGCACTTGATTTGAATGGTATACCTATTGCAACACATTTGAATGTAATACCATTGCATTCATACAACATGTTTTTGGGCATGCATTGGTTATATCTTTGTAGATTCAAGGTAGACTTTTATAAAAATTATATTGAGTGTGTTAATGACAATGGGGAAAAAAGATTCCTACAGGGTAAGAAGAAAGCTAGGTCAGTTAGGATGGTGATAGCTGTGCAAGCAAAGAATAGCCACACGTAAGGGTGTATGTTATTTGTAGTACACACTTTTAGCGATAAGGGTAATGAGGTTGAGGATGGAAATGTGTTGAGAAGGTACCCAGTTTTGCAGTAGTTTTAGGATGAATTTCTTGAGCACATTACATATATGCGACCGCACAGGGAGGTAGAATTTTTCATTTAGTTAATGCCAAGGGAAACTCTAGCAACAAAAGCACCTTACAGGATCATCACACCTGAGTTGGTTGAGTGGAAGTTGTAGTTGAAGGAAATGTTGGACAAGGGATACATTAGGCCAAGTGTATCACCTTGGCCTGCACCGACATTATTTGTGAAGAAGAAATATGGAACTCTCAAATTAAGCATTTACTACAGACCATTGGACAAAATGACCATCAATAACAGGTACCCTTTTCTAAGGATTGATGACTTGTTCAATCAGCTAAGGGCAGCAACAACGTTCTTGAATATTGATCTGAGATCCAGATATAATCAGGTATGCATCAAATAGGGATACATTTACAACACTATGTTCAGGACCATGTATGGGCATTATGAGTTGAATGTTGTTCCATTTGGCTTAACTAATGCTCCAACTACATTTATGTGTTTGATGAATAGTGTGTTACGTTTGTATTTGGATAAGTTATTTATTGTGTTCATTTATGATATAGTGGTATATTCTAAAGATGAGAAAGAGCATGTCGAGAATTAAGTAGCAGTGGTGAGGTTGTTGAGAGAGCATCAGTTCTATGCTAAGCTCATCAATACTAGTTTCATTTAGACTAAGGTACACTAGTTGGGACATGTTGTCTCCAAGGAGGCATTGGAGTAGATCCAAAAAGGATAAGAGCCATCATGGAGTGGGTAGCTCCTAAGTGTGTGGATGAGGTGAGATCTTCATGGGTCTAGCAAGCTATTATAGGAGTTTTATTGGGAGCTTCTCATATATTTCTTATCCTATCACATCATTGGAAGGAAAAGGTAATAAGTTCAAATGTATAGAGGAGTGTGAGGATAGCTTTGAGTAGCTTACGAAATTGGTTACACATGCACCACTGCTACAAATTGCAGATCTAGACAAAGTTTGTAGTATGCACAAATTCTTATAAGAGAGGGCTTGGTGGAGTCCTTCTGGAGGATGGACAAGTGGTATGATACGAGTATTGAAACCAAAATGAAAATGAGAAGAACTACCAAACACGTGATCCTGAGTTAGCAATGATCATACATGCTTTGAAGATGTGGAGGAGCTATCTTCTTGGCGGGAGGTTTTGACTTATGAGTTATCACAATGAGTTGAGGTATTTGTTTGACCAGTCAAATCTGAACGCCAAGTAGGCTAGATGGTTGGCCACAATTAGTGGGATTGATTTTGAGATCAAGTACATCAAGGGTAAAGAGAATAGGGTGGAATATTCTCTCATCAGGTGGGTACTGGCAAACCACTTGGTAGCTATGAGCTCCTATGGGATAGGTTTACAAGATAGGGTCTTACAAGTAGGTCAACATGATGTTACGTATATCAAGATTGTGCACAAGTTCCAAACAGGGTTTTGGTACAAGTATAGGTGTAGTTATAGGTACAGGTAGTGGTATAGGTACAAGTGGAAGTACAAGTACAGGAACAGGTACAGGTGCAGATTCACATGGTATGGATTATTGTCTTACAACAAATGAATTGGTGAGATTGAGAGATAGGATATATGTGCCAGATAACAATGAGCTTAATAAGGTGATCTTGAGGGAGTTTCATGAGAAATATTATTCATGTTACCCATGTTATTATAAGACTCTGGAAACAGTGAATATATTTTATTATCAGTTGAACCTGAAGAGAGATGTAGCAGTGTTTGTGGCTAGATGTTTTGACTGTTAGTGACTGAAAGTAGAGTGGAAACATCCAGGTGGACTTCTACAACCGATTACGATTCCACAATGAAAATGGGTGGTCATTTCCATGGACCTCATCGTAATATTGTCAAGGATATTAAGACAACATGATTCCATCATGGTTATCATGGACATATTGACAAAGGTTGCACACTTCATTCTGGTTAAGTCTAAATTCTTAGTTAGTGATGTAGCGCGAGTATTCATCATAGATGTGGTTAGACTACATGGCATTCGAAAAAATATTGTGTCATACAGGGATGCGAAGTCCACTTCTAGGTTTTTGGAAGGAATTATTTCTAGGTTTAGGCACAAAGATTGCCTTGAACATGACTTATCATCCGCAGACAAGTGGATATATAGAGAGGGTAAACAAGGTATTATAGGATATGTTGAAGATGTATGTGATGCATCAGCAAAAAAAATGGGAAGAGTATCTCCCCTTGGTGGAGTTTCCATACAACAATGGTTATCATGATTCATTGAGGATGAGTCATTTTGAAGAATTATATGGGTAGAGTTGTAAGACTCCCATTAGTTGGAGTAATCTGGTTCATAAGGTATTGATTGGAACAAATATCTTCACAGACATGGAATAGGAAATGAAAGTGATAAAGAAGAATATAACGGAAACACATGATAGGTAGAAGAGCTATGCAGTTCAGAATAGGTTGTTCGAGGAATTCCAAGTTTGGGAACATGTGTGCTTGCACATCAAACCGAAGAATATCTCCTTGCAGATTGGATCCTGTGCCAAGATGGCACATGATTTTGTGGACCCTTCAACATTTTTGAGAGGATTGGGCTAGTTTCCTATCGACTTGCACTTCCTCTAATAATGAAAGTCAACGATGTTTTCCATGTATCAATCCTTAAAAAGTATGTTAAGGATGTTGATCATGTGATTAATTGGCTTGTATTATAGGTGGAACCAGATGGAAAATTCTTGTAGGAGCCTCAGTGTATATTGTAGCAAAGTGTGTTTATTCTTTCGAACTGAGCAATCAAGCAAGTTAAAGTGAAATGGAAGCAATTTGGGCTCGATGAAGCTACATGTGAGATGGTCGATCAGATGCGGGCTATGTATCATTCCTTGTCTGTTGGTTGAGGCAAAGAAATTTTGGTTTGGTATTTTGGTGTGATTTTGGTATATGCTTGGGTATATGTTTTGGTGATTTTTCTATATTTACATATGTATATGGATTTAACTACCACCATGAAATAAGTTATAAAGTTCCAATAAGAAATATTGGTGTCATGTTATTATGTTGTTATGATGGTTTTCTTTTCAGCTGGGTGGTCATTGTAAACACTGTATTGAGTTGTGTTATAAAGCTCCATGGGAATTATGTTTTCTTTCTAGTGGTTTTGCTGAGGTGTTCATGTGGTCTAACACCAAGGATGAGTTTACCCAAGGGGAAGGGTTCTGTAACACCCCTAATGATAATTCCATGTAACAAAAGTTAATAAAGGAAAAAATAATAATCGCAGATGAGGGGACACTTATTCGAAGCTGAATGTTGGGAAAAACATCTTGGACTGGTGTTCATCAGTTTAATGGCTAAGGAAATTAGCAAAGGAAATGTCTAAGGCATTGGAAAGGTAAAATAGAATTTTGCCACATATATTTACATTGGTTGAGCTGGATTGCGAGATGGATTCGAAGCTCAGTGGGGTGGATCTCTGATTGATAGACCACATGAGCTAGTGGTCCCTTAACCAGACTATGGATCGCATTAAAGCCACTAGCCTAGTGACCCCTAATCCAGACTATGCATTGTGGTAAATCAAGGATTCTGTTGCCTTGATGGGCCTAGGAATCCTTTCCGATGAATGGCAGGATATATGGTAAATCCAAGAGGTTGTTTTCTCTCGATTGGGCCGATTAATCTTGGGTTTGGGATATGCGATAAAGCCTAGAGAGTGGGTCTTAGTTTAGAGCTTTGTGGTATCGGTTTGGATTGTGGTAAAGCTTGAGAGACTAGGACATAGAGACATTCCTCACAGTGTAGGTAGAGAAATCCGGTGGCCTCCATGCTTGTTTGGCCTAGTGATTGGGTGGAGATCATGGTAAAGCCTATTATGATGTGTTCATTGTGTTGGCCTAGTCATCTAGGATGGATTTGTTGGCATTATGATACAGGTGTTTTCCTTGATGGTAACTTACTAAGATGACAGATCATAGTTCAGTCTCACAGAATGAAGGAAAATGAGATATACGCAGGTTCCCCTTGACCAAGCAGCATATACACGTGGGTTCGCCGACGAAAAGGTGCATATGCGTATACACGCACTTTCATAGAAGGAAAGGCATGTACATGTCGGAAAACTAAGTTTTGTTCTGTGGTATTCAGACCATGGTATTTTCGTCTTGGTCCATGGTATTTGCTTTGGGGTATTGACCCCAGGTATTGGATCCAAGGTATTGGTCCTACGTGGTTTTGGACCATGGTATTGAGTAAGGCATAAGACTATAAAAGGAGGAGAAGATCATTAAGCAAAGGCACTCATTAAGTCTTGAATATCTGATGAAGTGTGAGATCCAGTATGCAGGTTATGGGTTTATGATGTCGCGCTTGATCTGAGCCAAGGAGGAATCTCAGTAATTGATGGAGGACAAGATCTAATGATGGATCAGGATCTTATGGCTTGGAATGAATCATCCCTAGATGGTTTGATCATGCTTATTCTAGATCTGTATACTGATTCATGTAATGTTCTATAAATATTATAATCTGGATATAACTAAAGTCTAGAATAGCTGCAAATTATGAATGAATATTTATAGATGTATACGTTGGCTGAATTTTGATAAAAGCGCGTATACATGTAGGTTAGATACATCTAATTAGCGTATACCTATGATGTTTGAAGTTACAGGTGGTTCGGGTTGTTCATGCAAAGTTTTCAGTTTTGATGATTGTTTACTGGTGTCAGTATTTCCCATATTTAGATTGGTTGATTGTGATTAGCTTCAGGGTTGATGGATGAGATCTAATAATGGATCAAGATCATAATGACTTATCTTTATGTGATCTAATGGACTATATCTAGTTGCTAGCACACATATTATCCTTTTGTATGTAATGATCTAAGAATGTATGAAGTTAGTAAGTGTAGTAAAGTTATAAGTAAGTATTTAATGACATATACACTAGTTCGATTTGGTGAAGTTGCGTATACATGTTGGTTCGGTTCTTCCAAGTGGTGTATGCAATCTAATGCATGATTGTTGATGATATAGTTGGCTCTGAATATTGTTTGTAGAGTTCTGTGTTCTACTCTATGTACTGGTGACTGTGTTTTTGTTGACAGGGTTTCAGTGTTTGAGTGTTGGGTGATTCAGAGATTGATGATGCAAGTGGTTATTGATTTTGTGCTTCAATGTTATTGATGGGTCCAGTATGAAAATTGGATGAAACATGGCCTTAAAATTATGATGTTTTGTTCCATGAGTATCCAGTCTCAAAATTTATGAAACATGGTCCCTGGAAGAAAAGAGAAGGTTGTAGCCTTCTATAGGTCAGCACCTACATACTAGTACATCAGCTAGTACAAGAGCTAAGGGGGTTGTAGCTCCCTTCCAGGAGAAGCTGGTGAATGAGAGAAGTTTGTAGCCTTCTATAGATAGAAGCCTGCATACTGGTATAAGATTGAACCAATACAGAAATATTATAAAAAGAAGTTTCTTATTGAAAGAAGATAGAGACGAATTGCAACAGGTGGTTTTCACCCACATTGGCTTTCCACATTATATCATGGTGTTCATGTGTGCTTCTTATGTGTGATGATCTATTCTATTTTGTTGCACCTATTTATTGTTCATATTGTTAATAATGTTCTGATGCAACCATTAAAGATCAACTAACTGAATCATTAGTTAACTCAATATACGCTAGTTGCATTAAACACAGTTGCGTATACAAGCGGGTAGCCTTAACTGAGGTAGCATATATGAATCTAAGTATGGAAATGAAAAAGTTAGTGCTTTGCTAATACTGATTCACACCCCCCCACTCTCAATATTATTTCCAACAGAATTATGATAAAGTTTGGTTTTTATTGATGAGGGTGAGGTGGTGTAGCCTTAGTATGCCCTGGTTGACTTCTTTTGGTTTGAGTCCCACATTCATTCTTGGAATATGCCACGAGGGTGAATGGATGAAGAGATATTTGGATAAGCCATTCTATGGTCGAGTGGAACGTGGAAGTCCCATCACGGGTTTGTTTTTTGCATCATTAATGAAAGGTTATTTCTCCTTGTATTTCTATGAAAGGTTATTTCTCCTTGTGCTTTCATGAGTATTTATGTTTTTATTATGATGGTTATATCTGAGTTTTATGATAGTAGCTATGTATGGCTCTCAACATGTTTTTAATTGTAAATGAATGGATAATTTATCTATCACCTAATAGATGGTAATGCAACAAATTAAATGAGGGAACAATGGCTCATAGAGATTCCCAGATAAGTATGGGATCTCTACAATTAATTCTATTGTTTACACCTGTAGGTTACATGTTGATGATATGTTTGACGAAATCTCTATCATGGCTAGTAGGGGTCTGACTAAGGTCTTGTTCAACTTGCTTATTATTCATCATTATTTCCTTATTATTTTACTGATCTTAAGCTATCATTCCATTTTGGGTAGTGTCCTGGGCTCTGGGCTTGAAAAGTGGATTAAATCCCAGGGTCATTGCAACAAAATTTGAAAATTAGGTTTGTGGACACTTGCAGGCAAGCGTGTGAGAGGTAATTTCCATATCTAGATGATGTCGTGCCTATATCATGAAGGGACAGAGGCCTAAGATGTCAAGAACATCAGTGGAAACGAGGGATAGAATGTCTGAGTTGCTGACATGTCTCATGAGGGTTATGTTGCTGATGTGGATAGGTTGGTTGATGTGTTCCATCAATTTCACTTCGTTAAGGTCACATATGAGGTTGAATCCAATCATTGTAGCCTCTTGTCACATGTTTACCTTGGTTTGCTTATTACATTGGTGTAAGGTCCTTATACTACTAGTCTAACCCCTTATTGTTATTATTACAACCCCCTTATCATATTGTTGTGCCCATGTAATTCCCATATTGTTATTATTGTGCACCATAGAAGCCCACTATTGTTATTATTGTGCACGTACATTATTATTGTTATGTAGGCTTTGATTATATTATGGCCCCTTAGACTCCTATATATAGAAAGGAGATCTTGTCATTTGTGTCATCCAAGAATTGTTCATTTTTGTAATGTAAGAATGGTCTCCCCATCGAAGAGGCTTATTTCTAAGGCATTGATATATCTTTTCTAACATTTTGTGAGCTGGTTTCATAACAATTGGTATCAGAGCTTTGGATTCTAGGGTTTCATTTATCCAAACAGGTCACCGTGGAGCTTTCGCTATAACTCCTTTTTTGTAACAATTTGGAAGCTAAAACAAAAAACCATTTGAGAGAAAATCCCACTGAAACTTAGGCCCAAATTTCAGATCTTGAATCGCTATATTTCCGGATATATAAGTTGAGGAAGTTAAGGCTTGTCGAGACCCTCGAATTACATTCCAAACAAGCGACCTTGGAAAAATCGTCATAACTTTCGCTCTGAGCATCAGATTGAAGTTTTATAAGAAGTTACAGAAAGAGGACAGACTGTATGTTGTTTGGGTATAATTTTTAGAACCTAAGGTTGAAACAGTGAAACGTGGAATGTCATACAAGTTCACTCTAATGAACTAGTCTATAATTAGGTCATCGTGGGAGATTTGGAATAAATATTTCTTCAGGAATCCAATTTCAATCAGACTTGCAGAGTTAGAAAGAGGACTCAAAGGGTATTACAAGTAGAAGTTTTAGAACTTAAAGATCCTAAATTACAAAGTTACAACCCTTTCAAGATCAAGCTCCTAAATCAATAAAGCAAGATGAGGAAGTTTCATGGCAAGGATCTGGTAAATTTGATACTACAGATGGAGAAATATTTTGATCTACATGGTGTACCACTATTACAAAGGTACGTATTGCAACTAATTATTTAGAACCGAATCAACATCTATGGTATAAAGGGATTTGTTCTCATAAACCACTTGTCATGTTGTTAATTTTCGTAGAGGAAATGATAGCACATTATGAGGATACAAAGAGCAACATCTTCTTTAGCCAATTGATAAATCTCAAACAAAAGGGTTCAATGGTAGAGCACATTGAGGAATTTCAAAAATTCAATATAAAGGTAAATGATATTCTAGAGAAGCAAAAGATAAATATTTTTATCTATGCCATGGAAGCTAATATCGATGGTATGAAAGCATATTGGAATAAAGGCATGGAAGGTTTGAAGAAAGACATGGAAGGTTTGAAGGAAGGTGGGACAAAGCTGCTACAAGAAAGGCCTCGTAATGAAGAGAAAGGAGCAAGAAATGTCAAAATAAGAGGATATACATCGGGAACCAATCCTAGGGATAGAACAAATTAATATTGCCACATCTTGTATTACAATGGTAGGAATTACCACTCCTCAATCTCTCAATATAGAAGGAAATATCAAGAATAAGAATGTTCAAGAAGTGGAAGATCACATCGAGCATCAAGAAATGAATCTGACCATATCTTGTAATGCATTAGAAGAAATTACCATTCCTCAAACTCTCAAGATAGAAGGACATATTAAGAAGAAAAATGTTCAAGAAGTGAAAGATCACATTGAGCATCAAGAAATGAATCCAACCATATCTTGTAATGCATTGGAAGAAATCACCACTCCTAAAACTCTCAAGATAGAAGGACATATCAAGAACAAAAATATTCAAGCTATGAAAGATCACATTGAGCATCAAGAACAAGTTCTCCAACGTTTTAAGGATAATGCCACTTTGGTGAAAAATCGAATGAAGCAATAGGCAAATCAACATTGCATCGAAAGTTTTGATGTAGGCAATTGGGTATTTTTACGACTACATGTCAAGCAAGCTATCTATGAGAAGGAAATGTTGGAAATACTACATGCACTTAAGAAATGGAGACCTTACCTAATGGGAAGAAACTTGAAGGTAAAAATGGATCATGATAGTCTTAAATACTTTTTAGAACAAAGATTATCCTTAGAGAACAGAAAAAATGGGTCACAAATATGTTCGGTTATGACTTTGAAATCATGTACAAAAAAGGGAAGAAAAATGTTGTTGCAAATGAACTCTCAAGAAAGGATGAGGATGTCGAGGCATTGTTTTGTGTTATTTCTATTATCCAACCAGATTGGATACATGAAGCAAGGGATGAATGGAAGAAGGATGAAGAAGTGTGGCCACTCATTTAAAAGTTGCAGAAGATCCTAGTTCAAACAATATTGCTAGAACTTTATAAGGAAGTAAAAATCATATTAGAAACTAGAGCAGTCACAGAAACAAGAACCCGATAGTTACGAAATCAATCAATTTCAGAGTATCTCATCAAGTGGAAGAACTTACCCGCTAAATATTCCACATGGGAGGACAATAATTTTATACAAAAGTATCAAGAACTACTCAAATGTCGAGGACAACACTTTTTGAAGGAGAGGGGCATGTTAGGTCCCTATTCTACTAGTCCAACCACTTATTGTTATTAGTACAACCCCCTTATTATATTTTTGTGCCCATGTAGTCCCCATATTTTTATTCTTATGCCCCAGGGAAGCCCAATATTGTTGTTATTGTGCCCTTGCATTATTATTGTTATGTGAGCTCTAATTATATTATGACCCCTTAGACTCCTATATATAAAGGAGGTCTTGTCATTTGTATCATCCAAGAATTGTTCATTTGTGTAATGTAAAGGAGGTTGCCCCCTCCAAGAGGCTTATTTCTAAGGCGTTGATCTATCTTTTCTATCTTTTTGTGAGTTGGTTTCATAACATTGGGTAGATGTGGGAGGAGGGTGTTACACACCCACTTTTACTAGCTCTCTAGTTTAAACATGAGAAGAGAGTTACTATGACATGACCCAACATATAATTTCTTGTTATTGAAGTGGGGTCCACAAACTATAAACATAATAAAACATCCTAGGAGTAGCACATAACCTAGGTATTAGAAAACACATGTTGATGATCTTGCCCTGGGTTGGAAATAACATTTTTCCTATCCCTACATCACATTCGTACATATGTCAATCTATGCATGCAGTTGGAAAGCTCCATCTACACACACATGCCTTTCTCCATGTGGTTTCAATTGAAAACTCATAGTTCATAGGGTGCATAAAAAAACCGAGTTCCAATTTTTAGGGCTGGGCCAACTACCTAGAACAACCAAGAACTTTCTAGAATTTAAGCTAAGATAACAATAAGTTAGTAAGATGAATATTAAGGCTAGGTCTTGCTCAAAAATTTCCAAACATATGCTAATCTTTTTTCAAACAAATGCTAACCATAGCGACTACATGTCATGAATGTATATTTCTTTATTGTCTTCTTAACTTCATCAAAGAACCGTCAAGAAGGCTCAATTCCTTCTCAAAATAGTTGCAATAGAACTTGTTAGCCCATGCATTCATATACCATTTAATAGCTTATCAAGCCATAAGCAAGATCTATAACAAGAGAACATTATAAATCAAGAATGTATCATGCTTATAAGCAACATTTAACTAGAATAAATCCATGACAAACCAATCATAAAATCAACACAATAACCCATACACATTCTTATTTATTTCTATAAGAAAAAAACATATAATATCTACATAAAGCCAACCAAGATAGGGATTTCCATGTAACACCTAATCATAGATTAGGCTAAACCAAATCTCTCTTTAAGCTAATCAACTATGTGTCATATTCCAAGCATGAATCTGAGATCACATCAGTTAAACCAAAATAGAACTAACTAGGGCTTCCATAGACCAAACCACCTCAACCCTCAAGCAGAATGATTTCACCTAACCGGTTCCATAAATAATTTACACCAAACAAGCCTAGATACCTTTGAACTTCTTCACCATACCTAGAGGAATTTTAATATCTCCACCCATCTGTCAAGAGTTCTAAGAGAAATCCCACCTCCACCTTTGATCCTTTGGAATTTTCTTAAGACCACCTCACCAATATCCTAAATCTACTGACCATCCAAAGCTTAATCACAATAGGGAATCCACTACAACATGGATCTCTAAGAAATGGAAAGGCACGGTTGAAATGACTATCAATCCAGCCAAATCCCATGCCAATGACAACAAATCAACCAAATAACCAAATGTATGTACCATGCTTGCAAATATCAACAATGAAATCACAGATGCAACTGGTTACCTACAATTTTCTCTTGATGTAGCTTCTTTTATAAGCGTCTCTTAAACTACCCACTAATTATTTTTCTTGCTTGCCTCTATCCAAGTGCTTTCTCTATCGAAGTCCAAGTGAGAATGCCTTAATGTCTAAGTGAATGATAGAATTCTCAAAGAGTGTTCTAAGTGTTTTGGAGTGTAAGATTGACTAAGAGAGATATATAATGTTCTCCCTCTCTTTTTTTTTCATGTTCCCTTTATTTTTCCTTCATTTTCCTTTATTTTCCCCTGCATGCATATTTGTGTCTCTTCATCTCCATTTTCTCCTATTTTCCTTTATTTCTCATATTAAATTTCCATTGATTTCTTTTTTTCCCTTTACTAATCCCAATTATAATTTCCATATATAACAATACACCACAAGTGATGCCCACTATAATATCTTTCCCCTCCATTCAACTTGGAATACATGTCCCATAACCTTGGTTTAATTTATTAACATGGAAAATCAACTTGGGGCTATTACAAATGCCTCCCCTTGAGGGAACACCATATTCAGTGTTCTATGACACTTATGAACATAAAAACATACTACTTATGCAGCTTTATAACATAACTCGATGTAGTATTTACAATGACAGAAGTTGAAAACATGAAAAGCATAGTGCTTAGTGGAGCTTTATAGGCCCAATGCATTGCATTATTTACAACGACACACACACACACACACATATATAATCATCCATCTCCCATGTAGCTTCATCGGGCCCAAAGTTATTTCACTACACTTTAATCTATTATATTTCTTAGTTCTAAAGAATGAGTTGTTTTCGCTATAATATGTGTTGTGGCTCTAGCTAACACTCCCTCTGGTTCCACATGTAACACTAACCAATCAATCACATGATAAATATCTTATACATATCTCTTAAGTAACGAAAGATGGAAAACATCATCGAATTTCATTGTTGGTGGAACTTCAACTCTATATGCCACTGGTCCAACCCTCTAAGGGATCTCAAAAGGCCTGTAATACCGAGGTGCCAACTTGGCATGACCTGATTCTCAAGGAGCTCCTTTTGGGTTTCATACACAAGTACATATTCTACCCAACCTAAAACTCCTTTAAGGCACTATGCTAATCACCATAAATCTTCTCCCTATCATGTTTAACCTTTAAATTAATTTTAATGATCATCATCTCCTCCTCCATATCTTCCAATATATTCATTCTAGTTAAGAACTTATTCACTAGATCACTCCAGTTGATAAGAGTATTACAACTCCACTCATAGAGAGCCTCAAATGGACTCATCTTCAAGGATTCTTGATACCCATTATTATTATCAAGCTCAATCATTGGAAGATACTCCTCCCACTTCGTCTGCTAATGCATGACATACATCCTTAGAATATCATCAAGGATCTTGTTAACCCTCTCTGTTTGTCCACCTATTTGTTTATGATAAGTTTTGTTGAAGGATAACTCTATCCCTAAGCCCGTAAACAATTCCTTGCAAAACCTGGAAGTCAACTTGGTATCTCTATATGATATAATCTTCTTGGGAAATCCATGTAACCTCACTATCTGCCTGATGAAGATCTGAGCTACCTCACTGGCTAAATTAGTACACTTTACCACAATCAAGTGAACTACTTTACTCAACCTATCAACCACTACCATGATGGAATAATATTGTGTCAATGTCCTCAATAATCCTATAATGAAGCCCATATAAATGACTTCCCATTTCCATTTTGGAACCAAAAGAGGCTACAATAGACTAGTTAGATTCTTATATTCAAGTTTGACCTCCTGACAGTCCAAGCACCTTACAAAAACTCAACCAACACTTTCTTCAAATTCAGCAAATAGAATAGTAGAACTTCTTGATAGCTTTCAAAGTCTTATGGTATCCTAGGTGGCCTATGGCTTTACATGAAACTCTTTCAATATAATATTCTTCAACTCACTGTTATCTAGGACATAAATCCTTCTCTTGAATTTGACCAAGCCTTCTACTGTGAGGTGACACTCCTCATCCCTATCACCTTTACGTTATTGCTACAACCCCGGCTTCAACTGTTGGTACTTCCCATTATGCTTCCCTTCATGTAAGATATTATCTTGTAAAGATGTCCCATAAGACCTCGTAGTTGAAATATGATTCACTTACACTCTCCTACTGAGAGAATCCAAAACATTGTTCTCCTTTCCTTTGATATACACAATGATCCAGGTGGATGTTGGTGGCCACCCACCTATCCCATTTGTACCCCCACAATTGTCTCTTTCAGCCTTTTCAGTTTCCTAAATTGCAGCATAGTTTACTGTTTTTAGCAGTTTTTCAGGTCCTGAACTTCCGAAGCCATTTTGAGGCCCTAAACGACGTTTTTTTGGGAAATCTAGGGCAGCATGGGTCCATGGACAGATGTTGCCTCTCAAAGTGGTAGTGCTTGGATAGATCTTTCTAACGAGAAGTTACGAACCCGGGAAATTGATGTACCAATTTACCCAAACGGGGCCCACAATTTGGCGTTTCATCTTCTAGGGTTAGATTTCAGAATGTTAAGGGTTTTCCATTGTTTCTCAACAATAAATAAGCCTTTGAGCCTCATTGTAACACAGTTCAGAACAGTTCAGAGGCATGTAGACACCACATCTCTTCTCAGAGATAAGCTACCATCACCCTAGCTGGTTTATTTCCATTTCTGGTTGTAAGCATATTTCAGTATTTTCCATTAATGAAATGAAGTATTATTTCCGCAGCATATTTTTGTATATGGTTATCTCTGTAATTTGTTGCGTTCCGGTTTAAATCCAGATTAGTGGTATCAGAGCGGTCTGCTTTTTCTTTGTTTTCCTTTGCATGTCCCCAACAAGGTCGGGATATAAGGAGTTAGGGCTTGAACTGGTCGAACCTTTGCAAGACCAACCTTGCAAATCCTGACACCCTCCCATGGCGGATGAGAAGAAAGACGAGGGGGCAGGAGATCCTATCAAAATCTTGCTCGAAGAAGCGCTCGAGCGGCAAAGGAACGCGATGATGGACAACTTTACGCAGATCCTTCAGTGGCTACCCAAAGGTGACACATCGGTTTCCAACAACGACTCTGGAAACGCCACACCATTTAAGGTACAAGTTAATTTTGAAGTCCCCATCTTCGAGGGTCAAATAGACGCAGATGTTGTAGATAAATGGTTAAATCTACTAGATGGGTATTTTTCTGTTCACGAATTTTCAAGTCAGGAGAAGATTGTTTTCGCTCTTCTCAAAGCAGCCCCCCACGTCAAGGACTGGTGGGAAACCTACTGTGAGAAGAAGGATGAAAGTACAGGCTCACTATTTTTAGCCGCACCCACTTGTGATGACTTCCGGGATGCCATCAAGGAGCAGTACTACCCTGTCGGAAGCTATGAGGACAAATACATCAAATGGACCACACTGCGGCAGGGATGAGACCAAGATGTGCCAAAGTTCACAAACATTTTTCATACCCTTCGCACACAGTTGGGTATCAAAGATTCTGAGCTGCATCTGGTACTCAAATACCACGGTTGCCTACATAGATACATCCAAGAAGATATGGGGTTCTTGAACATCTCCTCACTTGGCACAGCATACCGATACGCTGTCAAAATCGAGAAAAAGTTCAAATAGAAGAAGCGAGACTTTGGATCTGCAAATCCAAAGCCCAAAGGAAAAATCCAAGGGGGGGTGACCCAAGACAACCCGTCGAGGCCGCAAGAAAAGAACAACACCATGAAGCCAAAGAAGGACACATGGAAGTGGTGTGAGTTCCACAAGACTCCCACTCATAACACAAGTGAGTGTCGGACCAAGCAGTCGCTGGTGGCTGAGTTGAAGTCTTCCGAATCAGATGCATGTTCCGACCCTGAGCCAGAACCTGACAAGGGGAATGGAAAAGGGAAGCAGATCATTGATGTGGATCCCAACGCCACTGTCGCCACCACCAAGATCCAAAAAGATGAGCCCGAAAATCCAGAGGAAGGGGAGCATCTTTTCCACTCACAGATGTGGGTGAAAGGTTCGCCGCTACAATTCATTGTCAATAGTGGCAGCCAAAAGAACCTTATTTCAGCAGAGGTTGTGAAGCTGTTGGGCCTACCAACTACACCACACCCACAGCCATATAGTATCGGGTGGCTTCATGAAGGACAAGATCTCAAAGTTCGCCAGCAGTGCCGCCTTCCCTACAGCATCAAGCCCTTCACAGACGAGGTATTGTGTGATGTTACACCTCTGGATGTTTGTGATGTATTATTAGGCCAACCATACTTGTGGAGGTGACATGCTGTGTATGAGTCCAGGCCTCGTGCTGTCATTATTTCTTTGAATAATTCATTATACAGGATATTGGAGGTAGCCCCACCTACCGCCACATCTTTGATCACCGCTAAGAAAGGCAGCAAGCTCATCTCCCAGACAAGGAAATTCATCCGTTCGGTTTGTTCCCAAAGTAAGGGGAAGATCATTGCTACATCCATAACCCCCGCAAAGGATTCCGCCACACAGCAGCAGCATCAAAGGGATACGGCCATGACAGAACACAGGAACAACTTCTCCTCACCCATAGGGGTACCACACAACTTTCAGGTGGGCAACAAAGTTTGGTTACATCTGCAGAAAGAACACCTTACCAAAACCCATCAGAAACTCGGACCACTTTGACATGGCTCTTGCACTAGTACCAAGGCTACAGGAAACAATGCTTGGAAGCACAACAGTCCTCCATTCCTTCGCTTGCACCGAGTGTTCAATGTCGACCATCGTCGACCATGCTTCCCACCATTTCTGGATACATCAGAGATTGCAGAATAGCTCACCAGAGACCCATCTTAGCAGAAGCTTCCTCGTCTTAGGGAGGAACTCAACGCAATGGGGACCATTGCTTCCTAGGGGGGGGAATGATTCAGGTGGATGTTGGTGGCTAGACACCTATCCCATTTTGACCCCCATAATTGTCTCTTTCAGTCTTTTCAGTTTCCTAAATTGCAGCACAGTTTACTGTTTTTAGCAGTTTTTCGGGTCCTGAACTTCCGGAGTCGTTTTGAGGCCCTAAACGACATTTTTTGGGAAATCTGGGGCAGCATCGGTCCATGGACCGATGTTGCCTCCCAAAGTGGTAGTGCTCGGATAGATCTTTCTAACAAGCTATTGTACTTGTCAAACGGAGATCGTATGCCAAAGTTACGACCCCAGGAAATTGATGTACCAATTTACCCAAACGAGGCCCACAATTTGGCGTTTCATCTTCTAGGGTTAGATTTCAGAATGTTAAGGGTTTTCCATTGTTTCTCAACAATAAATAGGCCTTTGAGCCTCATTGTATCACAGTTCAAAATAGTTCAGAGGTATGTAGCCACCACATCTCTTCTCAGAGATAAGCTACCATTGCCCTAGCTGGTTTATTTCCATTTCTGGTTGTAAGCATATTTCAGTATTTTCCATTAATGAAATGAAGTATTATTTCCACTGCATCTTTGTGTATATGGTTATCTCTGTAATTTTTTGCGTTCCTGTTTAAATCCGGATCACCCGATCTAAAAGAAAACTCATTGAGAGTAGCCAACCATCTTTCTTGCCTTGAATTCAGATTTTCTTTTCCAAACAAGTATCTCATTCCATTATGGTCACTCATAAAGGCAAACATCCTTCCAAGAATATAATGTCCCCACATATTTAATGTATGAATGATGGCTTCCAACTCAATATATTGAGTGGCATAGTTCTGCTGGTTTCGATTCAACTTCCTTGATTCATGGAAAACCACCTACCCTTCCTACATCAGGACTCCACTAAGTCCTCCTTTGCAAGAATTTGTACAAACCACAAACTCTTTATCAATATTTGCAATATTCAAAATTAGAGCATTTGTAAGAAAATTATTCAACTGATTAAAGCTAATTGAACACTTCTCCATCCATTGAAGCATATTCTCTTTCATTTGCAAAGATGTAATATGATAACAAATGTTAGAGAAGTTCCTGATGAACCTCCTATAATAAACTACAAATCCAATGAATGATATGACTTCATCCACATTTTTTAGACTTGGCCACTCCATGATAACCTTAATATTTTTTGGATCCATTATTATCCCTTCATTTGAAACAACATGTCTAAAGTAATGAATCTAAGTCTAAAAGAAACTGCATTTGCTGAGCTTCGCATACAACTTATGCTCTCTCAACAGTCTCAGTATTGTTTTTAGGTGCTCTACGTGATCCTCTTCATCATTTGAATACAAAAATATGTCATCAACAAATACTATCACAAAATTATCTAGATAAGGGAACACTAAATTGTTCATTAAACACGTGAACATGGCTAGAGAATTGGTAAGACCAAAACGAACCACCAAAAACTCATAGTTATCATACCGTGTATGAAATACAATGTTGTAGATGTCTTCTTCATTGATGTGCCCCTAATGATATCCCAATGTCACATAAATGTTTTAAAATAATGTGTTCCTTTCAACTAATCAAGCAAATTATCAATCCAAAGAAATGGATACATGTTCTTGATAGTAACCTTATTCAAATGCTGGTAATCAATGGATAATATAAGAGTATTGTCCTTCTTCACTACAAACAACACTGGTGGTCCCCAAGGAGATACCCTTGGCCTTATGTATCCCTTATCAAGCACCTCTTAAAGCTCCAACTTAAACTCCACCAACTTGGGCGTGGTCATCCCGTAAGGTGCCTTATCTGCTAGTGTTGGCCTTGGCATCAACTCAATAGAGAAATCCACCTCCCTATGAGGTAGAAACTCTAAAATCTCTGTAGGAAGCACATCCTAAAATTGCTACAAACTGGAGTACCTCTTCAGGAATTCATCATCCCCATCTTCCTTCCCATTTTCCCTAGAAACATGTACTACAAACAATAAACATCCTTTTGTGTCGAAACGGTTGGATTACATAGTTGTAACCTTTCTCACTTATGTAGGCTTCTCCTTTTGCAGCAATATTCTCTTTGCTTCATCATCATTCAAGCACTCAATGACCTTGTCATAATAATCCACCTTTGTCTTTTGAATTAATAGCATGTCCATGCCCAAAAGCATTCTACATGAACCCAAAGCATGTACATTTATATGTAATATTATGGGCATGCCACTATACTCTCTCCCAATGGTGAACTCTTCTCTAGGTCCATGTAGCCAACTACACCATCCAACATTTTGCTTGTAGATTTTTATCCAACTAACATTGATCCACCAATTCAGGACTTATATAACTATAATTAGATCTAGGATAAATCAAAGTAGAAACAAAATGATTGCAAATATTGCCTTCCATCTCGATAATGGATGCCTAATAATCTACTCACATGTTATCCATCGCTGCATAGATCCAAGGAACACTCTTACCAACATCCCCAACTATCTGCACCTCCTAAGAACTTTATATCTTAGGCATGCCACCCTCATGCAATGGATAATACATTCTGTGATGGTGTCTACCATAGGTCCAACACCTTAAAGGTTTTCTTCCATCACCTTCATTTTGCAACTCCTCAAGCTGATACCCATGTCCTGTCTCAATTGCATTACATTTCTTACAAGGTGTCACATTTTTCGTTTTCATCGACATCTTGAGAACTTCCTTGCTTCTTAGGCCATTTTCCTTTAGTCTTCTCATTACCTTTCTAGTCATGCTTCAATGAAAACTTTCACTTTGACTATTCATAGAAATGCTTTAGTTTTCAGATGGGTTCCTCCAATGACTGAGGCTGATTAAAATCAATCTCTTCTTTGAATGCTACTGGCAACCAAGTGATGAACCTTTGCATATTTTCTTTCACATCTTTGAGATAAGGCACATATCTCAACAACTCTACAAATTTGGTTGTGTACTCCTCATCTATTATGGATCCCATCCCGAGTTGTTAGAATTCATTGGTCTTTCCATCATAATAGCTCTTGGATAGGTACTTCTTCGTGAAGAGTCCTTCAAAATAATCCCAAATCAACTCATCTTATCTGATGCTTCTGAAATTCTTAAGCTTCGCACCATATATATGCTTTTCCCTTTAGACTAAAGGTAGTTATCTTGGCTTTCATCTTCTATGAGTAATCATGCAACCTAAAGGATTTCTTCATCCCAAGTAGCCATGCTTCCGCATCTTCTAATTTCTTCATTTCCCAATCAAATGTAGAGGCTATGATTTATTGAACTCCTCTCGGAAATATCCCCTATCATTCACCGTATAAGGATGTTGGTGGTGATAGTGATGATGTCTCTCAAATTCAAATCTAGAATAGAATCCATGAGTGCTATACCTCCTCTCGGGTGCATCCAAGGGTCTTCCTTTCTTTATTGTCTCATATTTTTCCATCATGTATCCTGCCTAATACCTGCATCCATCTGCGTCATCAGTATTTTCTTCTTGTTCGTGACTGATCTCGAGTTGTCCCTACTTCTACAAATCTGAAATGCTTTGGAGGATGATCGCATTAACCTTGTTGGTAAGGTAAATCTCCTCTGCGGACAGAGGCGATCCCACTAGCCTATCACAGAACTAGCCACAAACAAACCACGCTGCTACGCAAGTTCCTAGTTATGCATCAAAGGTGAACCAAGAAGACTAACCTAGAGTCCAACGCTATGATTGAAGCAGAGTTGATATCCTCGCTCCCTTGCTCCAACAGATCATAACGAATACCTGCACATGCAAAGGAAGAGACAGATACCAACATAAAAACTACCAAGGCATAACTATATTTCAGTTAGAAAGGAAATAAATCAACATATCACCATGATAGATAATGAGATTGGAACTATAATAGTAGTCGCTCGTCAATTAATAAACAAGAAAAGTTACAACCATTGTTCTGACATCGACCCTTCTCCTGGCTGGGCGAGTAACTATATGTGTCTTGACATGCATCTCTTCTCCGGCAGCATAACCTCTCTAGCACTCACTAGCATTCTTCCAAGAACTCAACATCTAACACTCCATGACCAATAATCATCACTACTATCCCTCAATCACCAAATCACTAGCATAACACTAACACCAACACTCTCTCTAGCACTCTCTAGCTTGTTCAATGCATAATGACAAGCTTATATAGGTGGAGAAGGGAGGAGGATGCGATGAACCGGGACACCTTTTGTGGAATTAGCAAAATCCATAAAGATGGATAAAGCTCGACAAAAAACTGATTTTCTATCCTCAGAAAAGCTCCATGTAATGAAGGAAACAACAGTCGGACGTGCATTAAGGCAAAAAGCACGACTAAATTTGGTTGGCGCGACTGTTGCTCTAAGATAGAGCACCAATGGTCGCGCCCTCTTTTGAGGATCTCCATCATTGGCGCGGGTAGGATACTGTGGACTTGCACCAATGGAAAAAGAGCACTTTTTAGGGATGATTTGCAGAAGGTGTCTTCAGGGAACATGGAGTACATACTCAGGGGAACATAATGCAAGTGTTTTTAGCCCTTGTCACTTCTTATAACTCCCGGAATGAGTCCTCTAAGGTACGACAAGAGGAGTAACAGGGATGGTGACAAATTACTGTGTAACAGATGCCCCCTAGAGCATGAAGTCCGAGAGGTGGAGAGGGGTGAAATGCTTTACCAGAACGCACATAAGAGCACACAAGAGCACATACAGTTACTGTCGCCGAGGAGCTGTATTAAGAGACGTGACTGATAGTTCAATTACATGATGTATGTGGCATGGTCGCATCCATCCATAAGAGAGTACATAAATAATCTGGATCCATAGTATGGACGCAGCCATCTGGTTAGGATCAATGAACTGACTCAGGTATGGTCGCAGCCATCCAGTGAATGAGTCAAGTACCAAGAATCACGCCTGGATTACAACAGACACAATCCAGGGTCTTGCGCTCCATCTCGACCCGAACAAGAGTACAAGTCCAAGCATGTGAATATATGAGCTGAAGTCGAACATGCATGAACATCGCCTGATTACCAGTCAATAATGGAAACCGTTAACAGACGCGAGAGGTACCACCAATAATGAAAATGGCCCTCAAGGTACTATAGGTACAATCTACGGCGTGTGAATTAATGAGCTGAAGTCGAACACCTGTAGAATCATTTGATCGGAGGCCAATGATGAAAACCTCACGTCGAACACGAAGAACCTGCCATTGAGGCATGCAGGCTCCAAGGCACCGGAAGGGAGTCTCTAGGTCAACTTCCTGGATAATGAGCTGAAGTCGACAGGGAGTGACCTTGATCGAAGGTGGGCCATAATGTTTCCCACATCATCGACACGAGACATAGAGATAATGTCGTGAATCAAGATTGTGCGAACTATCAGAGGGAGGTTGTTTATTTGCAGAGGTCAACTTCTCTTGAACATATCGGCGGCACATTAACGGAATTGGCAGTATTTGACATCAATGTATCAAAGGTCATTATGACGAGGCAATGAGTGAATGAAAGGTCAAATAGGGTACTCAAATCCATGGAAGCAAGTGAAAGATATGAGATGAAATATCGCCACCCTGGACACGAAAGCAAAAAGTGCCATGTTCAAGAGCGACATACTGCCATTACGGTAACAATTATGGTTCAAAAAATTTTATTTTCCCCCACCATTTCTGGCGAGTACCCCAGTTATTTTTAACAAGCTTGATGGGGATAGCATATGCTTGTGTTGTGACAAAATCCGATGTCATTAAGTTTTAACGAGTCTGACAAAGGAAGAACTCATCGTCTTTTCTTGTTTAGAGAGTTTGAAAAGACATCAGAAAAGGAAACTCCAGGGATGTCCTTTTTCGTAAAGTTGTGTCTCTCGGGCCCGAAAAAGTATAAAATAATACTCGAAAGAACCACCCGATCATTACGATCGAGGAGTACTTTTCATGATTAGTGACTTTGACCTGAAAAAGTAAAAAAGCGGTCAAAACCACGTCGTTTCGTAACCACTAACAAGTTTGAAACGACAAAAACCCGGTAATCTTTTTATGTTTTAATGGTCGACAAAAAGAACTTAAAACGACCGCCCCTTATCACCATTTAATGAGTCAAGAGGAGCGACTCGGCAATCTTTTCCTCTTTAAATGGTCAGAAAAGAGCTGAAAGCGAACCTCCATTTTTATTTTCTTTAACGAGTCAAAAAGGGAAAAATACTCGGCAATCTTTTCATATTTTACGAGTCAGAAAAGAGTGTAAAGGCGACTCGTCCTGAAGGAACGAGTGGTATAAGGGATAGCAACTGGTTCCGGTAATGGTGGAACTTTACTTGAAACACGTAAAGGTTAAGAGGCTGGCTAATAAGACCACTCATCGCTTCGGTTCCTCAGGAAAGGAGAAACAACCAAGTGAAAGCATATGATCGGCAAAAAAGATGGTAGCGATGGAATGAAACAACCAGGGCTCATCTAGCAGAATTTTAGCGGATAAAAGGCAATCACGGGATGTAAATCAGGTATGGGTTCATTTTTACACAAGCTTGAACCATAGAGAACTTTGCTTGGGTTCGGTTCATTTTTACACAAGCTTGAACTATAGAGAACTTTGCTTGGGTTCGGTTTCATGTTTACACAAGCTTGAAACGAAAAACTATGCTTGTAAAAAAAAAAAAAAATTGTTGCATGCCCCCAGCATGATTATACCAATCGAGGTACATGCCCCCCAAGCTTCATGGCATTCACGGAGTGGATGGAATGAAGGTTTACTTGGAAAGACTCGATTGGAGGATGCCCCCGGGCTTCAGTCACGCGCCCGGGTGAGCTCCCATTATCAGAATGACGGGGTGGGTGCTGGGTCACTTCCTGTGGAAATAAGACCATTTAGGAATGGCAGATGGCTATATGTGAAGTGCGAACCGGGGAATGAAAGTTGGTCTACGACTTTGATCGTTCTTCCTTCATGCGGAAAACACATCACTCTGAAGAGTGAGGACACAATAGCACGTATGCGATAAATATAGTCTCGTCCAAGGAGTAAATTGTAATCTAACGGACCTTCGACTACCATGAGACCCATTTGGATGGTCTTCCCTTCTAACGTGATAGGTACATTGGGAAGAATTCCTAAAGGTCGAGTGATTTCTCGATGGAAACCTACAAGGCTTCTCATCTCAGGCAGAAGCAGTGGGGAACCAAGTGCTTCCCAAGCTGTTGAAGAAAGGATACTCATAGGAGATCCTTCATCAATAATTGTACCAGCCATAACCATGCGATAGACTTGAACTATAATTCGAAATGGTATGGAGGCTGGTAACCGAGGATTGACTAGTTGATCCCAATTAAAGGAAATAACTAGGTTGCTCGGAGGTGGGACTGGATAGACAGTTGGATATGCCTCTAATGGACTTTCTTCCTGTTGTGAAGAAATGAGAGGGATGCTCACTTGATCATTAACGTCTACGTCAATGAATAGAATTTGGACGGTGGGTTCGTCATTCTTGGCAGTGATAACATCATCTGAGGAGGTAACTTCTGAAGGCAAAACCGGGTCACTTGTAATCCGGACCGTTTGACTGTTGTCTGGTTTGGATTCAGATGTAGGATCATCTAGGGGTGGAATTTCTGAAAGAAAAACCGGGTCACTTGTAAGCCGGAGCTTTTGACTTTCCTCTGGTTTAGATTCAGATGTAAGAGCAGCTAAAGATGGAGCTTCTGTAGGCAAAACCGGGTCACTTGTAAGCTGGACCTTTTGAAAGACCGGGTTACTTATAAGCTTGAACTGTGGACTTTCGGTGGGTTTGGACTCAGGGGGTTCATCTTTGATGATCAAGTAGTGCGTAGATGATGAATATAAATCACTTGTTCCGACCAGGGACTGGTCTGGAACAGGCTGAGAAACACTCTTTCCGACCAGGTACTGGTCTGGAACAGGCTGAGCAACACTCTTTCCGACCAGGTACTGGTCTGGAACAGGCTGAGCACAGGTAGGTTCAGGAAGAGAAATTTGGACCAAAGAGGAATCATGTTTGATCACTTGGTTAGTGGAGAGACGCTCTGTAGGTGTAACAAGACGCTGATATCCAGCGGGTAGTTGGGGTAAGGAATCCGACAGACTTGCCAAAAGATGGGAAGCTTCATCCATAAGTGGACAAAGGCGAAGGAGATGATTACCTTCACAAAGTCGACAAGGGAAACGAACCCTCCCTTTCCTGTTACCAACTAGTAAGGTATCGTCAATTTGCGACAGCAAGGGGCGAGTCGGGTCACGGGACCATATATCTAGGATCCTGGGAATGCCAGGACAATCAGAAAGAAAATGGTCCCCTTTGCATAATCGACAAGGAGACCGAAGCTTCCGCGGAGGAGCAGAAGGTGGTTCCATTTCTGATAGCTTCGTGGTAGATATGACCTTTCCCTTAGGAGACTTCTTCTTTTTGGTCTTCTTCTTCTTCTTCTTAGCCACCTGGTTAGTGAAATCCAAGGTTTCACCAGGCGAAGTAGAAGATGAGGACGCAGCAATAGGCGAAGAAGGGAAGGGGTCCACCTTAGAATCAACATGGTGTTGTTCGGGTGGAGGAGGTGGTGGTGGGACAGGAGTCATCACACTTGAGACCACCGAGTTTGAAAACAACCATACGGGTAAACCAATGGTCAACCCAGGCAAAGACAATGTTGCGATATACTGAACACCAACATTTCCAACAGAAGGAAATGGGCGAGGGTACCCATCAGGAGGAACACCTTGGCCGGTGGGCACCGGAAAGGCTGCCATCGAACGAGGAATAACCCTACTCAAGCTAACGCAAACAAAATCTAATTGGGTAGATGTTATCGTGGCCAATAAATTTTAAGACACTGAACTTAACCTTTTCATTTTTTTAAGAGTCGAGAAAAGGGTAAAAGATGACTCTAGTCTCCTTCGAATATTTAATGAGCACGAAGTGACAAGACGCTCATAGGCACCTTTTCATTTAGGGAGTCCGAAAAGGATCAAAAGTGACTGCTCTGGAATGCTAGGCAGAGGGTGTGCCAAACTTTTCGCAAAACCACAAAATACTTTTTAGGGTACGGGTGGTCGATCTTCGTGAATGCTGTGTTCACTGCATTGCGAATCGTAGGGTAGCTGACACGGCTTCCTATGGATAAAGGCTTTATTCTTATAGGGGTCTCCCAATATATACTGGACGGTACGTGGGAGCACAGTCCGTATTGGCAACTACCGTTTCACCGTGGAGGAATCACCCAACCACTCGACGATAAACTACCAGGTTTAACGACGCCAGAACACGTCTCTAACCTAGACCTCTAGAGTGTTTGCATTATGTTCCAATGCGTTGTTATGTTCATTGAGTTCATTTTAAAGTTTATCTTTGATTATGTTTCAGTTTTTTGGTCCTACCATATGTGATATCTCGAAAACTTCTTACATGCAAACTATATGCCGAAATTAAATCATTTGATTTGATGAATTCTATCTACAGGAGGGTTGAGATCTTTTTCACAAACGAAATGATCACTTCAACAAAGAACAAAAATCCTAATGCAGCTAATAACAAGAAACGAAATTTTGTCTTTTTTCTTTTCAATAGCAACAAATAACAAAAAATGCTAACTACTATAATGCAAGAGATTTTTTGTTTTTCTTTCCTTTAAGATGGCATGATGCATGTAAAAAAATTCTAAGAGATATGCACAATCCAAGTTCAGTCAATGAAATAGAACCAATTCTAAAACACAAAATGAACCATGCAAGCAAGGAAAAACACAAAAACTAGTGAACTTCAAAGAGGCTAGAAGTGAAGTATTCAGAGTATAGAAGATCAAGCTTTAACAAATCACTGGATATGTGTAGAACAATCAACAAGCTGACTGGATGATCAAGAGACCGAAACTTCCCACAGAAGGCTAGACATGCAAAGTCACTGGAAGTAAGCAAACAGTTGAGGGATACAGGCTAAAACCAGTCAAGCAGAGGTTCAACATAGTTCCAGAGGTTGAAAGAGATATATAAAGAGACTGAATGAGCTTTCCACCCACACACAGGCAAAATTTGCAGAGCTGGCGTGACTGTCAGCCTGCAACTTGCGCTACCACAGAATTGGCGCGAGTTGCTTTTGAGCAACGTGCGCCAACTGGCGCGACTGTCAGAGAAATAACCGCGCCAATTAAGCTTGCCAACTAAAAAGATAAATGATACGACCTCAGGTCGGGTTGAAAGTGCTCAGATGGGTCAAACAGTAAAGAATCAACTCAAAACTGACTCAGGAAGCTCATGCACTCAAGCAAGCAGAAGAAAATTAACATGCAAGACAAAAATCAAAGAGTTACTCCCCAGCGGAGTCGCCAATTTGTTGGTAAGGTAAATCCCCTCTACGGACAGAGGCGATCCCACTAGCCTATCACAGAACTAGCCACAAACAAACCACGCTGCTACGCAAGTTCCTAGTTATGCATCAAAGGTGAACCAAGAAGACTAACCTGGAGTCCAACGCTATGATTAAAGCAGAGTTGATATCCTCGCTCCCTTGCTCCAACAGATCATAACGAATACCTGCACATGCAAAGGAAGAGACAGATACCAACATAAAAACTACCAAGGCATAACTATATTTCAGTCAGAAAGGAAATAAATCAACATATCACCATGATAGATAATGAGATTGGAACTATAATAGCAGTCGCTCATCAATTAATAAACAGGAAAATTTACAACCATTGTTCTGACGTCGACCCTTCTCCTGGCTGGGCGAGTAACTATATGTGTCTTGACATGCATCTCTTCTTCGGCAGCATAACCTCTCTAGCACTCACTAGCATTCTTCCAAGAACTCAACATCTAACACTCCATGACCAATAATCATCACTACTATCCCTCAATCACCAAATCACTAGCATAACACTAACACCAACACTCTCTCTAGCACTCTCTAGCTTGTCCAATGCATAATGACAAGCTTATATAGGTGGAGAAGGGAGGAGGATGCGATGAACCGGGACACCTTTTGTGGAATTAGCAAAAGCCATAAAGATGGATAAAGCTCGACAAAAAACTGATTTTCTATCCTCAGAAAAGCTCCATGTAATGAAGGAAACAACAGTCGGACGTGCATTAAGGCAAAAAGCACGACTAAATTTGGTTGGTGCGACTGTTGCTCTAAGATAGAGCGCCAATGGTCGCGCCCTCTTTTGAGGATCTCCATCATTGGCGCGGGTAGGATACTGTGGACTTGTGCCAATGGAAAAAGAGCACTTTTTAGGGATGATATGCAGAAGGTGTCTTCAGGGAACATGGAGTACATACTCAGGGGAAAATAATGCAAGTGTTTTTAGCCCTTGTCACTTCTTATAACTCCTGGAATGAGTCCTCTAAGGTACGACAAGAGGAGTAACAGGGATGGTGACAAATTACTGTGTAACAAACCTCAACTTTTTTTCTTGACATCTAAAAATCCTTTCTTGTTCTTCAATCACCTTCTCATTATATGCCTTGTAATTTATGATTTTTTCCTTCAAACTTCTCAATGTGTCTGCCAAAGCAAGAGAATTTCCCTCTCCCTGTTGCTCAACCCATCTCTTCCATCCTACCAATGCCTCTTTATGATTTTACGAAGAGTCATAATAATTGTATTCAACTATTATGATCTTCATCTCTTGATCTTCTATTTCCTGCAATATGTCATTTTTAGATAGGTAAAAACATAATCAAAATCATACCTCAATGTATCTTAGAGGAGGTTATTGCATATCCATAGGCCAATCAAGATTAGCATGATACAACATCTCAAGCATACCAAACCATACATGGATATCCTAACCATAATAATAATTATCTAACATACATGCATAATAACGTGTAGACAACTGACATGCATGGATAAATATCTACATTACCATGAGGTCCAGTGTTGTAACCTCACTTTGGTACCACCTTTTAACACCCCACTCAATATTTACTCACTTTTACAAGCTCTCCAAGGTAAACATGATTTGAGAGTTATTATGAAATAACCCAATATCCAATTTCAAGTTATGGATGTGGGATCTACAAAACGGAAGCATACTAGAACCTCTCAAGAGAACCATATCGCGTAGATACTAGAAAACATTTGTTGATGATATTTCCATGGGCTGCAACTAAATTTTTTCCTAAACCTATACCCCAGCTTCACACATGCCAAGATGTGCATGTGGTTGGAAAGACCCAACCACATGAAAAATGATTCATCCATGTGGTTTTAGGTTAAATCTCTTAGCTCAAAGGATCAACTAGCAACTTAGTTCTGGATTTTCAGGGCTAGCTATAGGCCAGCTACCTAAAACAACCCAAAACATTCTAAAATTCAATATAATATTATAATAATTCATTAATATGAATACTAACGCTAGGTATTGTTAAGAAAATTGCAAATGCATGCTAAAAATTTCATTAAACACATGGTAAGAATAGTAACTACATTCCAAGAATGCATATTTATTCATCGTCTTCTTAAATTCATTAGAGAACCATCAAGAAGGCTCAATTCCCTCTAAAACTAGTTTCAACAACACTTGTTATACCATGCATTTATATTCCATTCAATTACTTATCAATCCATAAGAAATATCCATAACACGAGTACATTATACATCAAGAATGTATCATGCCTATAACGAGCATTTAACCATAATAAATCCAAGACAAACAAGTCATAAAATCAACACAATAACCCACACAATTATCAATTATTTTAATAAGGAATGTTAGGTCCCTATAATAGTAGTGTACACCCCTTATTGTTATTGTTAGTGTAGCCCCCATATTGTTCTTCATGTGCCCCGTAGAAGCCCACTCTTATTATTGTTATGCCCTTACATTATTATTGTTATGTTGGCTCTAATTATTTTTACCCCTTAAAATCCTATATATAAAAAGGAGGTTTTTCCATTTGTATCATCCAAAAATATTTCATCTATGTAATGTAAAGGAGGTTTCCCCCTTGACCAGGATAATTTTTGAGTTGTTGATCTCTCTTTTCTTCTATTTTGTGAATTTTGGTGTAGTTAAGACCGGTGCTTGGAACATTACCTCTTTTAGATGTTCAAAGGCCTTAGTTTCTTTTGGAGACCAAGAAAATGCATCTTTATTCAATAATGATGTCAGAGGTGCCACTGTTCTCCCACAATTATTAACAAAATTGTGATAATACCTTGTCAAACTAGGAGATATTTGAAGATGATTGATGGTTGTGTTGATTTTCCATTCCTGAATGGGTCTAATTTTGTAAGGGTCTACATTAACACACTCATGAGATACAATATGACCCAAATATTCCACCTCTTGTACTCCTAGCATTTCACCTCGTGTAATCCAAAGAATCATTTGGATGTTTTTCATATAATTGTTTCTCCTCCAATAGTTTGAGCAACGTCACAACATTCTGAACATGATCCTTCCAAGCCTTCTTATAGATTATTATATCATAAAAAAATAATAACACAATTTTTTTAAGGGAGGGTTTTAAAATGGGATTCATAAAAACCTTGAATTGAGGAAGGTGCATTAGTAAGGCTAAAAGGCATGACAAAAAATTCATAATGACCATCATGAGCTTTGAATGTTGTTTTCTAAATGACTTCAGGGTTCATTATAATTTGATGATATCCTGAAAGGAATATCAAGCTTGGTGAATTAAATTTATCCATGTAATTCATCCAACAATTCATCAATGGAAAGAATTGGGAATTTGTCTTTAATAGTGAGCTTTTTTATTTACCTATAATTGGGACACATATGTCATGATCCATCCTTCTTATGCACCAATACTACTAGAGTAGAGAAAGAACTTCGACTAGGTTGAATTATACCAGCCTCTAGCATTTCTACAACCATATGCTCAATTTCACTCTTTTGTGCATAAAGATAATTGTAAGGAGGAACACTTCCTAGAATCAAATGAATACCATAATCATGATAAATAATAGGTGGGAGGCCTTTAGGAGTCAGTTGTGCTGTACAACAACCCCCCATTTCATATCATTTTTATTCACAAAACTATCATATGAAATGGGTCCCTTTTAGTTTTGATTGGTATCAACTTTGTATTATTCGAAAAGGTTCGAAAACAAAATGAAAACATTACAAAAAAACCTTTTGACAAACCAATTTTGATCTTATAATATAAATAACCAATCTTTTATCATTGCGATAAAGCGATTGCAAGATCGCATATCGCAATGACAAAGGAGGCATAACTTAAAAACCCATTGGTTTGCTTAGACGCGATAACATGCAATAGTTTACCACACATCGGCAATCATAAGTTCCCATAATTAAAGTACCTTTCGATGCGATAAACTCTCGTTCGTCCCAATGCGATGCGATATCGCTATCGGCGATCGGCGATATACCATGCATGCTTTTTAAAGTGCCCATACACCCGATGCGATGCGATATCGCTATCGACGATCGACAGTATACCATGCATGCTTTTTAAAGTGCCCATACTCCAAATGCGATGCGATGCGATATCGCTATAGGCGATCGGGGATTTCAAAAGGTGTTAATATGAAGATTTAAGTTTTCCCTGACACCCTATTGTGATAAAGCCAAAAGCACAAACTTCAAAAAGTTGTTAAAGTAGAGGTATTACGAGTAATTCGTATCTAAGGCCTTATCTTTCAAACAATGATTCACCTCGCTCAACCGCCAAAATGTCCAAGGCACGCTTAAACAAATCATGCGGCCGATAAGAGATATGATGAGCATTTAAAGGATTGGCAGGTTTTAATGGCCATTAATGAAATAGTAAGCTTAAAAAATCTTCGCATAGATTGTATCTGCAGCCACTTTTAATTTAATCCCTCATCATGCATTGATCAATATATCTCACTCGTATTTGGTTTTCGCTACCAATTCTCTGTGTTAAGCTTATTTCCACTACTGTGCAGAATTCTTCTGAAGTAATAGATTCAAGCAGAATGGGGAAGAAGTCTAAGAAAACCACAGTCGCTTCCACTGCACCAGCCATAGGACAAGTCGTCGCTGATCCAGTAAATAAAAAGAAAGTATTAATATCTGATACTACATGTTCAGGACTTATAATTTGATTGAAGCCGAAGAACCAAAGGTGACGACAGTACAAGCTACAGTGGGTTCCAGTAGAAAATCTGATGGTACTTTGAAAGACTTGGCCGACTCTTTCCTTCATCGGATAGCGGCTCGGGAAAAAATTCTCCCATATACGGATGTAGTAAAGTGGGCAATTCTACCAAAGATGGGAGAATCTTCGGTTCATTCAAGGCTGATGATTTGAGGCAAATGTATCATTTGCCTGAGCCAGAGAAGAAATACAACAAGGCATTTCTGGAGAAATTCTGAAATGGGAACGAAACTGAATCTGAACCCATTCGGGAATGGAGGCAAAATCTGGCGAAACACAAGCATGAAACTTCCGGTAAGTACTCTGTTTATTCTCTATGTTATCCATATTGTTAGGCTGGGATAATGATGTGTAGATTGTGGGGGTTGCACGATTTCGCTAATTTCACCATAGAAATGGTTCCCTTGATGGAAGCGGCATGTAATAGTGAGATAATGGATTGGGAAAGCATACTGTCAGATAAGCTAGCGACAACAGTTCTTAGTTTTAGAAATAAAACTTCCGTCTCAGAAAGGATTATTCCCCCATTCTACTACAGTGCTTATATACTAGATACCATGTGTTTTAATTATGAGTTTCCTGTACTCGGTTGGAGGTGGACTCCACAAGACCCCACGCCTATTCACATATACCATCATAACTTGTGGAAGACTTCCTATAGGCACCATTTGTACCAAGTCTGTAACGGCTTCATGTTACCCATTCATTATTCTATTTTTAATAAACCTACTCCCAAAATTTCTTACCAAGCAGGGATTGATTTAACATCAATAGGAAGATGGTTCGGAGAGGAGAAAAATTACTTATGTGAGAATTTTCGGCAACCAAGCCGAACCTCATGTTCTTCCTTTGTACATACCTCATAAACTGATGGCAAGGGAGATAGCCTATCAGATTATTGCCGAAGGAGTTACACAAACTCTCAAGAAGAATAAGAAGCAGGTCTGGCCCTCCTTTCCTCTGAGATGTGGTGTCAACACTTTGCATGATTTCAAACATGCAGAAAAAGAAGCTACAAAAATGAAATCATTAACTCTAGCGACTCTCCCAAATAGGCGATTTGATCCCAACAAAGTTGCCTATAATGCACTTGAAGAGGCCAAATTAACAAAGTTTGATCATGTAGAAGATAATTTTGATGACCTGTTCTCTTCAGCTGAATCAATGTATTAGGTTAGATCGATGGCCATAACGCAATAAAAAGATGAAGGGTTAGCTGAATTCAACAGACTTAGAGAACAGAGGTTGCAAACTCTGCCTCTAGATCTGTTAGCAACAACCCCAGCAACAAGACCAAGCGAGCCTGAACAACAAAATTCAAAGGAACCTCCGGTTACAACAAAAGAACAAGAGAAAGTGCAGGAGGAAACCCAGAACAAAGAACAGGAGAAGGTGCGAGGGGAAACCCAGACTGAAGAGCAGAAACAGGTCAACATAGAGCTGAATGTGGATACTCAAATTGATCCCAAATTGCTCCAAGAATGGCAACAATTTGATTCAATTATCAGTAGTCTTGAATGTTCAAAGGACACCGAAACTTCGAAAGCAGCAGATACACAGGAAACCACTTCACAACAGGTTCCAAGTGGAACCAGCAGCCTATACAGTTCAAAGGAAGTAGAAATAATCCCAAAGGACCCCTCCGATCAAATCATTTTGTACATAGAAGAAATTCCTCCCTTGGATGTCTTCTATAGCCCAAGGCACAAAGCTGTGGTAAAAAGACAGAGGAAGAGAAGAAGGACTGATCAACCTTCCCTTTTCCCAGAACAGAAGGTCACGGGCAATGTGGTTTGGAAGGAGGAATTTGACCCCTCTGATGACCTAACAAAACTATCACAGTATGCTGGAGCCTATTCGGCAGCAACAATAGACAAGGCATAAGAGGCGAGTCTTTTATTAAAAACAAAAGACCAAGAAATCTTTTTATTGCAAACACAGCTAACAGAAGCACATCAGAAAGCGGAGCAGGCAGAACAACAATTGTTAACACAACAGCAAATAAATAATCAATTAACTCCACAATTGCGGGAAGAGAAACAGAGGATTGATCACAACGCAATTTAGAAGCAGAAAGAGTTGTCTGAAGCCTTGGCACAACTGAGGGCAGAAAATGAACAAATGCTGAAGTCAAAAGATGAGTAGATTGCTCAACTATCAGCACAACTTGAGAAGACAAAGGGTGTTCCATAAATAACCGAATTCAAATTAGAAGCATTACAGATAAATAAGGCATTAATAGCACAAATCAAGCTTCTATATCAAAAAATCGCCCAGGCGGAACCACTATGCGAATTGACGGAATCAATAAGTAAACGAACAGAAAAGGCTAGAACAGAATTAGATCAAGCTGAAGAAACATTAACTGAATTTCTTGACTGGCAAGATACCGATCAGGGACAAGCGGCAAATTTACCAAGAATTTTAGAGTCACATAAAGAAATATTGTTTACAGAATGGCAGTCCCAGTTAATGAAAGCAGAGAGGGCAATTTCAATGTGCAAATCAACCACAAGTAATTTGATTAAATTGGTTAATAATACTCTCTACTTGTCAAACATGATTTCCCAATGCACTCCAGGTAAATTGATAGCAATGAAAACATTGGAGCAGTCATGTTATCCAGATCTAGAGAAAAAGGGGAGATTAATTGCTGGAATTAACAGTTTAACATGGGACACCTATTGGTTCTTCTTGGTAAAACCACACAGTCAAAGAGCCGCCCTCAAATGCCTTACAGATGCAATCGGGTATATTATCCCCGATATTCAGGATGCCACCTATGCCGCGCAGCTTAACTCTCGCCTCAACAAACCGCCTGAAGTGGAGCCAATGCTTGCGATAAGTCAACTCAAGTTTAAGGGCAAACAACCTACTTGATGATTCATGCCGCCGACTGCCAAGTTGCTGAGAAGGAGATATTCAAAATCATTTGATACCAATTAAGTAGGATTTCAGTTTCATAGATAGTTAGTTTAATTCAGTATTTATAGACCCTTTCATGTTTTTAGAAGGGGTCGTAATGTTTCGTACTTGACTTAAAACCTGAAGTTTCACTACTGTGCTTGAGGAATATTCTTTTATAAAACTGGACCAATCATTCTGATTTTGGCAAAGAAGCTTTTATGCAAATGTTCACTACTGTCTTTGTTTGAAAGTATTTCTGCGTTAGAGGAAGAATTTCAAATAGCGATTGATATTGGAGAGTGACTCACAGCTCATATGGTACTATTATCTATGTCTGAACCCATTCTTTTTATATGAATTGTTATTTGATCGCCTTTGCTATTATCAAATATATATATATATATATATATATATATATATATGTGTGTGTGTGTGTGTGTGTGTGTGTTTTAACAGCATTTCTTTATTCCCTCCACTATTGGATGTTTATGGTAATGTTTTTCTTTTGATCATATATATATTGATGATATAAATGATGAGTGTAGCAATATTGCGTTTATCACCTTATTTAACTATTTAAGCAAAATAATCTTTGAATGAGTAAATGTCCATGTTTATTAGATGGAGTCATCTACATGCCTGTTAATAAACATAGATCATCAAGCGCTACACTTCAAAGTACAATAGTTCCCGAGATTAGTAGTAATTCTTTTATTTCGCTGATAAATTAAGTTATTCGCCTATCATTAGATTAGTCAATCAATCATTCATTCATTGCGTTTATTCATTGCTCAGAAACTGGTCCCATTATCGCCAGTCAGAGCCACCATTCCAAATTGAAAAGGAGCTGTATTAAGGTCCGGACCGGGTGGTTATCCCCCAATGTTGATACAATGATTTTCGGGGCATCAACAGAGTCTCAAACACCTTGGCATGATTGTCTAGAATTTCTTGGAGATCTGGAGAAATAGATGGCTTTGATGCTTGAACCTCTAGTGAGAATAATTGTGCAATTATGCCACATTTCTATTTCTTCAAAAGCTTTATCATGCCATTAAAGCTCATTATATTTATTGGTTTCCCTGCACTACCCCTTAATTAAACTTCCTTTCCTTCCCAAAAAAAATGAAGAAATGTTCTTGAAAATTGAAAGCTATCATCCCCAAACATTGTAACCATTGGACTCCTAGAAGAACATCAACACCACTAATTGGAATGGAAGTCATTGGACTATTCAATACATATTTACCTGTGGTTAGGTTGATATTATGAAACATTCCAGAGAAATTTATAGTTCCTCCATTTTCAAACATCACTTGACACTTTTCTTCTAGATATAGGAAGAAATTCAATTCCTCGACTATCTTAAAATGAATAAAATTATGGGTACTACCTGAATCAATCAACACTATTACATTTTTCTTCTTTATATATCATTCTATCTTGAGAGTTTGAGGAGTGGTAATTCCTTCCAATGGATTACAATATATGGTTGGATTCATTTCCTCTTTCTCTGGGGTGTGGTTCCTCCTATATATCCTCCTATATATCATCCTATTTTGATGTTTATTGTTCCTTTTCTTCCTCCTCTTCAACATCTATGTAGAATAATTTCTTTTCATCACACTTATTACCTTTAGTGTATTTTCTATCAAAAATATAACAAAGCCCTTTTGTGCTTTTCTTCCTCCAATTGTTGTGGTGTCAAGTTTGTATATTGTGGAAGAGTAGGAGAAGCAACACTTCCTTCTTTATAGTTGTGAGTGCTAGACTTCCTTTTTTCCATAATTTTGCTTTCAACTTTGCTTGCCACCTTGAATGCCTTCTCCAATTAATTAGGTTCCCAAAGGAGAACCTCATGTTGGATGTCATATTTTAAATTCCCTAAGAAGACATCAATCCTATGCTCCTATCATATATCGTTTACCCAAATATTTAATATTTGGAAGTGTTCAATGTGCTCCCCCATTGAACCCTTTTGTTTGAGGTTTATCAATCGGCTAAAGAATTTGTTTCTCTTTGTATCTTCATAACTTTCTATCATTTCGTCCATAAAAATTGACCAGGTGACAAGTGGTTTACAAGAAAAATTCCAACTATACCATATTGTTGTAGCAGCTGCAACACCCTCCAAAATTTTGGCATGTATCCAAATTTCAGAGCCTTCCTTGGTTTTTCCTTCGATGGTTGCAAACACTCGGGCTTACCTCGTTATCTCTTGTGAAGTCTTGTTCACCTTTTTTCATGTTTAAACAACGGTCACCTTTTGGCATATGGATCTCTTTGTCATGCTTTTGATTATGTTTTCGCAAGTTTGAAAGTTTTTCTTCGTATGCATGAGTTGTATTCACTCTATGAACATCGGTTGTATTCACACACAGAGTTCTAAGCACAACTGCGCAAGTTTTGTCATAGTCATCCGAAGGTCTATCTCAATTGTCATAATTATCGCTCTTAGGTCGAAGAGAGTTTCAATGAGTGCATGTTGTTACATGTTATATCATCATCAAATATGTTATGTATGGTCACAATTTCAATCCCCACAAATTCACTTTCTTTCGACGCAACCATTTTCCTGAAATCTGCTCGATGAGACAATCTCCTTCAAGCAGACCCTGCCTAGGATGCACCTAGCAGTCTCAGCCCTCAGTGAATCTGCTCTACTTCTCATAATTTCACAGTGCTTGAGGCTATCCTCTAGGTCAGTTTTACTATGCAATCCCAGAAGTGAGCATCTTGTCTTCCTCCTACAACTACACAAAAATTGCCTCTGTGCTTAAACTGAACTGCGAATTTCTTAAATAGAGCTATTCATCTTCCCTCGGGTTTGCTAGAAACCTGCAATACACTAATTCAGGACTGCATTTCTCTCCAAAACTGTAGAGACATGCCCAACCGATTCCCCTATTGCCTACCCCACACTGCCTCCAAAAACTCTACAGCCATGATCAACAAGGCCTCTGCTGGTTTTCTTTGCACTGTCTCCATAAACTACGTAGTCCCATCTCAAAATTCCTTTGCTAGCTTTCTCTGCATTGCTCTGAGAAACTACGCAGAATTCCCAGCTGGTCACCTGAATAGTCCTATCTCTCCTTAGAAAATTGTGCAACAGTTCTTCTACACCCTGCATTTTATTCCTGGAAGAAACTGCCCAGAAGCCCCAACTGGTTCCCTGAGATGCCTGCTATGTCTTCCCTTCACAAATTTCATAGTCATGCCCAACAGTCCATCTTCAGCCTCGCTCTATCCTTCCACTAGAAACTACACAAAAATTCCCAACAGTCCCTGTTGAGCCTTAGAAACTACACAAAAATTCCCAACAGTCCCTGTTGAGCCTTAGTTTTGATCTTATTTTTGCTCAAAGAAACTTACTTATCCATCTATTTTCCATCCATTTTCCCTTCATTTTCCCATTTTGATGTATATTTGATATCCATTCAGGTATTTAATTTTAATTTTTCAATTTCTAAATTTTTTATGAAAATTTGGTTTTTAGTGCAAAATTGGCAGATTCAGAAATTCCGGTAATAGCTCTATGGTTGATATGGTTGCAGGACACTTGGGCATGAATGGAATGCATGGATGGATAGCTTGGGAGCTAGGACTAAGCCAGCAAAGCTTAGTTCGAACTGAACAAGCTCTATTAGGCCCATTTGGTGCTAGTCAACCATGACTAGTCATGGAGGAATCCCATAGAAATAGAGTTGTTTTGAGATTTCATAGGAATGGTCATCTTTCTTGGGATGGGGATAATGAATTCGACTTGGATAGGTGGATGAGAGTAGATGGGTTTGTTTGAGTGAATAGAGATCAGTTTTTTCATGAGACTTCTTATTTAAACCCAAAACTTTGATGGCTTATGTATTGATTTTGTGATATACTTTTATGTTGTGACATCTTTGGATTGAGAAGTTAATTTGAAGACTTGTGTTATTATTATTTTGCTGTGCAATGCTCTGGATGTGTGACTGATCTAAGCTTTTGATATCACCTCTCAAAGTGTGCAAGGTAAGGGTGGAGGGCCCCCACTCCAAGCTAAGTACACTTCCTTGTTAAACTAGTTTTATTTCCTTGTAATTTGGTTGATTGTAGCACTAGTTTTTCAAAGCTTTATTTCAGTTTGCTTTATGGTTTATGCATAGTGATTGATTTCATTTTCTAATAGCTTATTCATCACTTTATTGAGTTGTAAAAATAGGTGTTCAAGTTGGGCATCCCTTCTGCTGAAATGATGAATCAAAACTACTTTCTTTTGTTTACATGCAAGCAGTTTTATTTCCATTTAGATTTAGATATTGAGATGAATGAATTATGATGGAATATCTTATGTGTCTCTTAAGTTAAGAGCTTCTTTCATTTATAATTTATCCATATTAATCTTTTGGTTTCAATCTCTGACTCATTAAGTCATAATTGAGGTGAAGGTGGACTTCTTGAGGTCAATAACCCTTTCAATGTTTCTCTCTTTTTAAGCTGATTGAATTAGAGTTATAAGATGTATTATCTTTAGCTTTTGAATAACTTATCTTTCAAGGTTTGGTTATATCTGATCTTCACATATAGTGAACTTGCCTCAAAGCATAAGCAACCCGGATTGATAAGAAATAATTGTGTTAATTTAGGACCATAAATTAGCTCTACATTTTGGCGCCGTTGCCGGGGAGGCAAATATCGGCATAGTCAATAGAAAGATAAAATTCAAAACCACAAAAACATTAGTTACATTCCATTTAAGTTATGTTTCTTTATGCATAGATATAGAGATCCTCAAGGTATATTTATTAAAAACCCCCCAAAAGTAGAAATAGGATCATCAGACACTCCAGTTACTGGTAATCCATTGATTGAGGATTTGGTAGAAAAGCAAAGAATTGGCCAAAGATTAACCTTGATTGAAAGGAAAACTTTGTTAGCTTTGGAAGCAAAACAAAAACAATTCTCCACTTCCGGAAAACAAAAAGAAAAAGGAAAACAACTTGTTTTTCCATCCATCAATCCTCCTATCTTCCAACAATTTGAAATTCCACTTGAAATTGAAATAAATCAAACAATGGCAGAAGAGGGACATGGATCCGTTATTCTCACTCCTGAACAACAAAGGGCTGAATATGAAAGACAAAAGAGAGAATGGAGAAGGAAGAGAGAAGAAGTGGCAAAACAAGAAAATGATAGGAAGCTAGAAAACGACCGGAAAAGACAAGAAGATGGACTTGACCAAGAAACTACTTTTGGTTTTCTGATAGTAGATACAAGTGCAATATTGTGAGAAGAAGTAAAAATGAAAAATATTCCACCTTCTGTATTGCCAAACTTCTATGGAATTTCTACAGAAGATCCTGATTCATTCATGTTTGAATTTGATATCTTATGTAGAACATATGGATATACTGATGACGTTCATAAACTTCGTCTTTTTCCTGCAACAAGAAAAGCAACAACCAAAATCAGTTTTAAGTATAAATCAATTCTTTGATTTTAGAGAAGAAGAAGAGAATGGGGATCTAATGTACCTTTTTATCTTAGAACCAAGTATCTCAGAGCAGCTTAGAGAAGCCCAATATGAAGCTGCAAATAAACTTTTGAATCAATGTTTTCAGGAAACTTGTATTGTTCAAACTTTGCGGAAATCTTTTATAGACATCTTTCCTGTAAACACAATCTCCACTCCTACAACAAAAACAATTGAGGTATATCCTGGAAAACAATTAAACATTGGAAATCAATTGCAATCAACACAAGAGCAAGAGGTAATTGCATTATTACAGAAATATTCAAAAGCTTTTGCCTGGGATTATACTGATATGCAAGGAATTCATCCTAGCACATGTATCCAGCACATCTATACAGATGACCAACTTAAACCTGTAAGACAGCCTCAAAGACGAATGAATCACATGATGAAGGAAATAGTGAAAGGAGAGTTGCAAAAATTGTTGCAAGTTGGATTCATTTATCCTATTTCAGATAGTCAATGGGTTTCTCCACTGGTTATTGTGCCAAAGAAAAATGGAAAATGGAAGGTATGTGTAGAGTACCGAGAATTAAACAAAGCTACACTCAAAGATCATTTTCCTCTACCTTTCATTGACCAAGTGTTAGACTCATTAGCTGCCAAGAAATTTTTCTCCTTCTTAGATGGGTTTAGCGGATACAACCAGATCAGAATAGCAGAAGAAGACCAAGACAAGAGAACATTTACTTGCCCATGGGGAACCTATGCATATAATGTTTTGCCATTTGGTCTATGCAATGCACCTGCAACTTTTCAACGAGCAGTACTTGCAATATTTGTTGATCTAATTCATGAATGTGTAGAGGTCTATATGGATGACTTCACAGTTTATGGAAACACATACAATGATTGTTTAAACAACCTTGAGAAAATTTTGAAACGATGCATTGAAACAAATTTGTCATTAAGCAATGAGAAATGCTATATGATGTTGACAGAAGGAATAGTTCTGGGACACCACATTTCTGCTTCAGGAATAAAGGTGGATCCAGCCAAGATCCAAGTCTTCGTAAACTTAATGCCTCCTACAACGCAGAAAGAGGTTAGAAGTTTCTTAGGCTATGCAGGCTATTATAGACGATTTATTGAAAACTTTAGTAAAATAGCCCAACCTCTGTTCAAATTATTAGCAAAAGACATTGAATTTCACTGGACAAAAGATTGTCAAAATGCATTTCAAATTCTGAAAGAAAAATTGTCTATTGCCCCCATTCTTCATGGACCAAACTGGTCTTTACCATTCGATAGCTCAACTGATGCATCTGATACAGCGATAGGTGCCTCTCTTGGACAGAAAGAGAACTTGTTTACTTATGCATTATACTTCATAAGCAAAAATCTAACACCTGCAAAAATGAACTTCACAGTCACAGAAAGAGAAATGTTAGCCGTTATACATGCAGTAAATAAATTCCGCCACTATATAATAGGATATCAAGTTTTCATCCATACTGATCATTCAGAAGTCAAATACTTGATGAACAAACCAATCACCAATGGACGAATAACAATATGGTTATTGTTACTGCAAGAATTTAATATCACAATACAAGACCGACCAGGAAAAGAAAATCAAGTGGCTGACTTTCTGTCCCGCATACACTCACCCCTTGATCCAAATCCAGTTGTAGATAAATTTCCTGATGAACATCTATTTGCCATTACAGTCAAAACACAATGGTTCGCAAATATTGCAAACTATTTTTCATCTGGAAGGTTTCCAACTCAATTCACTAAAAAGAAAAAACACAAAATTGTTAGACCGAGCTCTAGATATACATGGGTCAATGGTGATTTAATACTGGTTCAGACCTAATAATTCGGAAATGCATACGAGAAGATGAAATATTAGACATTCTAAGAGCATGTCATGATGAACCCTGTGGTGGCCGTTTTGCAGATAAACGAATGACGTATAAGGTGCTGCAACTAGGCTATTACTTTCCATCCATCTTCAGAGACTCTAAGAAGTATGTCAAGCAATGTGATAGCTACCAGAGAACAGGACGACCAATAAAATCATATGAAATGCTACTAAAGCCACAGGTTCTCATAGAACCATTTGAGCAATGGGCACTTGACTTTGTCGGACCTATCAATCCACCATCAAATGGAAAGAGGTACATCTTAGTATGTACAGACTATCTAACCAAATAGGCAGAAGCAAAAGCAGTTAACAGAGCAACAGAAGATACAGTGGTGACCTTTCTTTTTGAAGAAATCTTTGTCAGATATGGAGTACCTAGACAAATTGTAAGAGATCAAGGAACACAGTTTACATCAAAGCTGGTATGAGATCTAACAGAGAAATACAAGATCAAGCATAGGAAATCAACACCATATCATCCACAAGCAAATGGTCAAGTCAAATCAACAAATAAAGTCCTGGAAAATATTATGACAAAAACAGTACAGATGAATCGAAAAGACTAGTCTGAAAAATTAAAGGATGCGCTTTGGGCCTATAGGATCACTTGGAAAACAACAACTGGTTTCAGTCCATACCATTTAGTATATGGGAAGGAGGTTCTACTACCTATAGAGTTTCAGATACATACATACAGACTAGAAGCTAAACTACGACTCGACTTGACAGAAGCACAACAACAGCGGATCATGGAACTGAATTAGTTAGATGAGCATCGCCAGCAAGCTATGGAACATACTACATTAGTGCAACAACAAAGAATGAAGTGGCACGACAGATACATCAAAACAAAGACATTTCACAAGGGCGACTGGGAATTGCTTTTCGACTCCAAATTCAAAGACTTCAAAGCAAAGTTCACCACACACTGGCTAGGCCCATATGAAATTGATGAAATCTTTGACAATGGAGCAGTAAGGATCAAGACAATTGACCAAGATTCCACCTCATTTATAGTGAATGGACATAGGCTCAAAGTTTATAATAGCCCTATCAGTAAAGAAGCATTTATGAAACAACTGATCGAAGACACAGAACTGGAACTCATGGCGCAGGATTCGCCATCTCCCAGCCTACTAGTTGAATAAAAAAAAAAAAAAACAAACACAAAAACAAAAACAAAAACAAAAACGAAAAAAAAAACCAAAAAAAAAGAGAGAGAAAAATACAGAAAAAAAAAACATCAAAATAAATAAATTGTTTGCAAGTGAAAACCAGGCAACTGGCACATTGCAAGCACGAATTCATAGGGGAAAACCACGGCAACTTGGACTCTATGAATTCTTTCTACTTTTTCTACTGTTCTCTGATATCTTTACTACAGGTACACTCCACCAACCAATGACTTGAGGACAAGTCATCTCTTCAACAAGGGGGGAGACTTGCATTTGCTCTTTAAGTGGACAGCTGAAGTTGCAACCATCAGCTCTTTAGCTGGAAACAAGACCTGTATTGTCAATAGAAGGACCTGATATACCAAATCATTGCCAAGGGACTTGAAAGACCTGCCAATTTCAACACAACATCTGCATCTTTTGTAAGAAGAAAAAGGGACCTGAAACAATGAATCATTACAGAGGGACCTGATTATCAATTCAAGATTAGAACCTGAAGGACAAGGAGCAGCAATAAAGTCTACATTTTGAATCCATCTACAACATATGATCAATTAATTTCATCCTACTTGTACAACCATCATCCAGGGGAGTATATGTGGTCATTTTGTGCTTTAAAAATTCAAATTTTTCTTAGAAATTTTTAGTTTTTGTTAAGTTGAAATTAGTACCTGGGGATATTCATTATCATTTACATCCTATATTCCTATAACCCTTATACATTATAACCCTATTCCCTTTCATTTCCATACACATTCCCTCTTTTCCCTAACCCTACTACCCCTAAGTATTTTTCTTTGCAAGCTTAAAAAGGCCAAACTAGGACAACTTTCAACCTGCACATACAAATTCAGGCAACTCAGAGCATTAGTAATGGTAATAATTTTAAACATGACCCCAATGGTCATTTTAAAATTATAAAACTATGTTATATAAAGTTAAAAAAACAAAATTTATGCGCTATATGGAAATCAAAGAATATATATACCAAACAATATATATACCAAAGTGTGTGAATGCGCTATATTCATTTCTATTACCAAACGCACATATGGTATATGGTAAAAGGTATATATATGTGATCCATATAAATAAACGTGCATATGGTTCATACATATGGTATAAGGTATGGCATATAACATAGTCACAAGCAAAGGTTCATGCATCGACGTTAATGAAATATGGTGGACGGCTGTGAATGAACAAACAATAGAACATTACGGTGGGAAATGGTGTTCAAACATCATTGCATAACATATCATTACACAACAAGCAGTGATTACATGGTAGTGGAAGCATACGGCGGTGGGTATGATGATAAACCATTGCAATGAATTAAATAAGGAATCCCATACGACAACCGGCCATCACTTAACACGGTGGCATGGCGATTTCTTTACCCATTGGTTGATACGCTGCGCAGGGATCATGCATACCAAGCCACGACTTGGCCATCCTCATGACACAGTCGAGCGACTAGTCAATAGGATGGCCATGTAAGCCATGACTTTTCAAACACCAATGAATATACATTTCGGTACATCCTAAAACGGTCATGAACTCTGACTGAGCTCATGAGTAGTTCAAACAATAACCCTGTGTCCTGTTAAATCATGATCCTCGCCGCCGCATAAGCTCAGAAAAATGGTGTTTGAAGCTGCAGCCTAGTGAAAAGAAAAGCCAATTGAGTCAGGAGAATTTAAAGAGGAAAATTGTTCCGGGTTTGAGGTTTGAAATAACGGATTTTCAGGGATTCAATAAGGTAAGGTGTTGGTTGTTTTAAAGCTCGGTACAGTGAATCAAAGTTAGACTCTCAGTCATTTATGATAATGATTGTTTTCCTTGCCACCAGTCAAATTGAAACGGTTAAACCAAGATTTGGAGCGCCGATATCCCTCCAGGTGCTCGGTGATCAAAGGTAAGCCGAAATCGTAGCCCAACTCGTTGATTTGCTGCATAAATATTGGTATGAATCCTTAGTGGATCAGGTTTCACTTTAATGCGAATGGTTTGCATGGTCAACACGTAGATTTTGGCATTGTATGTGGAGTTGTATGCTGTGCCGTGTCAATAATGAAACCCATGAACTAAGGAGGCACACAGTGCAGTGTTATTGCATGTTGAATGGCGGTGAATGGCAATGAAAAGCGCTGTAGAATGCGCATTGCATTTGTATTGTCAAACAGTTAAAACAAAACGCATTCATAACCCTTGCTGCGCACTGATTTATACCAAAACAGGGGATTGATATGCTTTAAGGATTGAATGCATAACGCCATTTTTGATGAAGGGATTGTATGTCGAAACCATTTGAATATGCTATTATTTGTTTTTGTTTTGGGCCAAGAGTTTTTATGAGACAGCCGAGAGCGATTTTTGTAAAATTTTGATGGGCTGAGGATTGTATTTTTCCAGGAGTATTTGTAATTTGTTTATGAGGCCGCGAGCATGATTTAAAATGCGTTGTGTTTATTTATTTTTAGAGGCTGAGCGTATGTGAATAGCCCTCTAGTTGCCATGCTAAGGCTAAGTTGCCTTCGTGCTCATAGCTCTGTTGCACCTGAGTGTCGTTTGGTATGTGATTGAGGCCAGGTGAATAATTTTGGCACATTACACAGTCAATTTTTTTAAAAAAAGCGATATATTGGGTTAGGCCGAGAGCATTTTGAACATTTGTTGGTGAGGCCGAGAGCCAAATGCATGTGCATTACACAGTTTTCCTGGTTAAAACGTAAACAATCATCAATTATTTGAATTTTGGCAAACAAAACTGTTTTGTCCTGATGATGGACCCCCTTTGGCGTTTGAAACACTGGCAGAATGAACAAGAAACTGTGGATAATCCAGATCATGAAGCTACAAAATAAGGATCAGGAGCATGTATAAACATTGTTTGTATGTGTATTTTTGTTTTCAAAAACAGAGGGTAGCATATTAACAGGGTATACAGACATTTTTTGCATTGAACATGGATTAAAACAGTGTTGTTGCAGAGGGCAGAGTCAAACGGAGGTGAATTGAGTTGATTGAAAAGAGGAAGGTAAGGTTCTTTGCCTTCAAAAATTTCATTTCGAAATCAAACAAATAATTAAATCTTTCTTTCAAAATGAAATTAGTAACAACAATATTCATTGGTTTACAGAAGCAATGTCAGTCAGAGTAGAGCCAAAATTCCAGATAGAGAGTTGGGGGAAGGAAACAATAGAAAAACTTTACCAAGCAGGGATGATAAGTTTCCTACAAAAATTTGATGGCCACTCTGAACAAATAACCAGGGATTTTATAAACAATTTCAATCAAGACCAGACACGGGTGGGAGATATCATTATTCCTGTAACCCAGAAATATCTTTCCCAAGCCATAGATCTTCCCATGATAGGTGAGAAGTATTATAAAGGCCTGCACTTTAAAGAGAAAGCCTGGACTTTCTTTCTTGAGAAGAACTAGAAGGGGACATTTGACAGAACAAAAGGGATACCCAGGGAATGGTTTAATGAACCATGGGGTGAGTTGGTTTTGGTTATCAAAAAGTTCTTGACCTGTGATAGGGGGTATAGCATGGCTCACTTGTATCATGTCACACTTCTGCAGCATATAGAAGGGGAGGATAGGATAAACTTGCCTTATTTCCTATATAGGAGCCTTTTGAGAATGATAGAAACAATCAAACATGAACACAGGCCTAAAGCAGGACAGATATACCATTAAGGATTAATCAAAAACCTAGTTGAGTATCAGGTGAGATCACAGGGCATAGTGTGGCGAGAATTCATGTCTAGAAATCAATTCATTGAACAGGTTCATGAGGTACAGGATAAAACAGAGTAGGAAAACAGAGGATTGATGAACTCACCCTTATATCCTAGAATAAGAGCCAAGCAACAGAACAACATGGCCATGCAAGAAAATGAAACATCTGTTATGTCTATTCCTAGGAAATTTAGGAATAAGAGTCCCATTGACTTAGAGAAGGAAGTAGAAACATATTCCCCAAGACAGAAAGAAGAAAATGATTTTGCACAAGAGGCATTTGAGAAGGATTCTTCCTATGATGGTGCAGCAGCAGAATCACTTATGAAAACAACACAAGATTTTGAGAGAGAACTTAATTTAGGCAGAATCAGCGATCTAACTGACCAATTGGAAATTAGCAAAATCTTAGAGAAGCAATTAAAAGAAGAAAACAAAGCAAATAAGAAAGACAATGCTAAATTGGTCAAGGCAAATGAGAAATTGAATGAAGAATTGGGGAGGTTGAAAAGGAAAAATGATCTACTTTCTAAACAAGCATTTAAGTGGCTAAAGTAAAAGAATATGTGGCAGGAAAAATATGAAAAACAAAAGGTCAAAGCAGCTTTGTTTAGAGAGAGACATGATACAGGTTTGGATTGTTTGGCCAGGGCAGCACAGCAGGAAGCATCTACAGGTATAGCATCTACTACAGAAAGGCGAAGGTCAAAGAGGAACAAGCAAGCATGGGGACATGCTTGATGATAAGCAAGGGAGAGATGTTGAGCCCTAGTTTTGGTCTTATTTTTGCTCAAATAAACTTACTTATCCATCTATTTTCCATCCATTTTCCCTTCATTTATCCCATTTTGATGTATATTTGATATCCATTCAGGTATTTAATTTTAATTTTTCAATTTATAAAGTTTTTATGAAAATTTGGTTTTTAGTGCAAAATTGGCAGATTCAGAAATTCCCGTAATAGCCCTATGGTTGATATGGTTGCAGGACAGTTGGGCACGAATGGAATGCATGGATGGATAGCTTGGGAACCAGGACTAAGGCAGCAATTCTTAGTTCGAACTGAGCAAGCTTTATTAGGCCCATTTGGTGCTAGTCAACCATGACTAGTCATGCAGGAATCCCATAGAAATAGGGTTGTTTTGAGATTTCATAGGAATGGCCATCTTTCTTGGGATGGGGATAATGAATTCGACTTGGATAGGTGGATGAGAGTAGATGGGTTTTTTTGAGTGAATATAGATCAGTTTCTTCATGAGACTTCTTATTTAAACCCAAAACTTTGATGGCTTATGTATTGATTTTGTGATATACTTTTATGTTGTGACATCTTTGGATTGAGAAGTTAATTTGAAGACTTTGTTATTATTATTTTTTTGTGCAATGCTATGGATGTGTGACTGATCTAAGCTTCTGATATCACCTCTCAAAGTGTGCAAGGCAAGGGTGGAGGGCCCCCACTCCAAGCTAAGTACACTTCCTTGTTAAACTAGTTTTATTTCCTTGAAATTTGGTTGATTGTAGCACTAGTTTTTCAAAGCTTTATTTCAGTTTGATTTATGGTTTATGCATAGTGATTGATTTCATTTGTTAATAACTTATTCATCACTTTATTGAGTTGGAAAAACAGGTGTTCAAGTTGGGCATCCCTTCTCCTAAAATGATGAATCAAAACTAGTTTCTTTTGTTTACATGCAAGTAGTTTTATTTCCATTTAGATTTAGATATTGAGATGAATGAATTATGATGGAATATCTTATGTGTCTCTTAAGTTAAGAGCTTATTTCATTTATAATCTATCCATCTTAAGCTTTTGGTTTCAATCTCTGATTCATTAAGTGATAATTGAATTCAAGGTGGACTTCTTGAGGTCAAGAACCCTTTCAATGTTTCTCTCTTTTTAAGCTGATTGAATTAGAGTTATAAGATGTATTATCTTTAGCTTTTGAATAACTTATCTTTCAAGGTTTGGTTATATCTGATCTTCACATATAGTGAACTTGCCTCAAAGCATAAACAACCTGGATTGATAAGAAATAATTGGGTTAATTTAGGACCATAAATTAGCTCAACAGACCCTCTATAGCCCCACTCTATCCTCCCATTGGAAACTGTACAAAAACTATCCTCCTCAAGGTCCCATCTTGCCACTAACACTAGTGATTGTCACTGCCTGATTCTACGTCCTAGTGACCACTGTGTTGTTTTTCTCGACAGTGTAGAATAAGCTCCAGAATCACTTATCCTGGCCTGAGTTTGGTTCTATGCAATTTTAGCGTCTTGTCCTCCCTCCCAGTCACCTGGATTTGAAGACGAAAAACAATGCAATATGCTAGAATAGGATTTTTTTGATTTGATGTTGTCTCATCATGAGCGAATTATAGAAACAAGTACATTGATGGAATATGGCAAGATGAAGAATGGGATGAAGAAGGAGTGCGTGTTAGAAGACTTTCTTGCAGTTGGATGGACGTACCAAGCACATCGAGCAACAAGTGAAAGGAACACATACATTGAACCATCATGCAAGACCCTGACCATCAAGGACCCCACATCACTTAGCCATGAAGAGGTGAAGACATAACACACCTAAGGCACATCCATCACTCAGTAGCATGATAAAATTACATGGATGTTGGAGGGAAATGTTTCCCTAGGGATTTTTGGGTTAAAACCCTAGCAGACTGAAAGTTATCTATTCAAAGAAACACACATTCACACAGCCATTATGCTATTATAAGAAAATTCTATTGTAAAGGGGTATGTACCTTAATTCCTACATTTGAGAAGGCCCTTAGGGTCCAAACCCTTCTTGGATTTCCCTTCTTCTCTTTTGTCCCGCAAAACAACCAATTCCAAAGAACACGACAGTATATGGACAAAACCTTATAAAGAAACCATCTTCATGTTATAAATAAATGTAGTTAGTTATGAAATCCAAACAACCATCTACATATGAATTCTAAACATGAATATCATTACATAAAGAGAATTCATTTCGGGAACCAAGACATGTGCTTCTTTTATTATAGAAAAATAAAGTACATAAAAAGGAATGATTTCACCTGAGTCACCTTCAGCAGGCTCCAAGAAAAGCTTCCTTCCGGATCCGTTCCAGCCTCAAGCCTTTAACAAACTCCTTCCATGACTCTCTCCATGATGTCACAAGTAATGGATGAACATCAACACACAAGGGAACAAGGGTTTCTTGTACAAATGGGGGAAGTGTAGAAGGCACAAGGGACTTCAGACCTGGTTAGGAAAAATATCAGCATAATAACCTTTCTCTCTCTTCTCTCCTCCCTTAGGCCTTCCCTTTGAGGTCTTTTTATACCTCTTCCAAAGTAGTTTTTTAGTTTGGATTTGGTTGGGAACAGTTGGGCCACGGGCACTAACAAGTAATCAGGAGGTAAAACTCGTGATCTCTGCCCGAAAATAGGGAGTTTTATATTTTTTAAAGTGTTTTAATACATATACATGGGTTGGGTATACATAGACCTGCGTATACACGCAACACAGTTTTTTAAATTTTAGGACCAGGTCAGGAAGGAGGGGTTGCCCTAGGCCATGAGTGTAGCATCACAAACAATAAGAGTGAGATTTGGAGCTACAACAGATGCCCCCTAATATATGAGGTCAGAAGGGGTACATGATGGCCGAAATATATTATGCGAGTACATGGAAAGGAAGTCTGTCAAAAACCGAGGAGGACTTCACCAGAATTCAGCCTGCCAAGCCACCAAAGGAGATCAGAAAGAAACATTGTCTGAGGCAGGCATACCCATGCTTAGAAAAAGTAAAGCATGTCCGCATATCAAGTACAAGCGGATCCACTAAGTATACAAGTATAAATTACTGAAAGATACATAATGGATCATCTGATCATAATAGACAAGTACATGTCTAAATATCACATATAAGACTGTCAATGATGCTAAAAGATGCAACGGATCACTGATATCAAAGACTGATCCCAAAAGGTACCAACTGAACATGATGGAATAGGATGGTACTACACTGCAAACTCAGGTGCCAGCATATAGAATGTCGCCATGACTGACTGCAACATATAAAGTGGAGTGGTATCAACTAGCAGCAACAAGAGCAGCTATCAAGTGAACCAATGAATGATGATACAACCTGAGGTCTTCACCAACCGCCATGTTACATTTCTACACCATGGGAATAAAAGATCTGAAGCTGACCATGTGAGAAATCGTTTGATTACCGATCATTGATGTATACCGTTAACAAACGCGAGACTACTCACTGATAATGATAATGAGTGTCAAGGTACCCAGTACAATCTAACACGTGTGAATATATGAGCTGGAGTCGAACACCTGTAAGAATCTATCGATTAGGAGACAATGATGGTTTCCCGCTATCAATAGCGAAGGATCTACCACTAATGACTGCAAACCCCAAGGTACTGCTAAATAGACTCTAGATCTTTTCCCCAGAGCAATGAGTTGGAGTCGATAGGGAAAGATCCACTAGAAGGAAGGCATTAAGGCATCCTTCATCAATCTAGCGCGAGTGTAACCCGTAGGCCAATAATGTGGAAGGAATCGGATGAAAAATATGTAGTATCCCAACTGAAGTACATTTTCGGCGTACACAAGATGCGGCTAGCGCACGACAAAACCCTCTGAACCAACCAATAATGAAAGCTAACACAGAGGCGAGGTATCCACCAATAGGGTCAAATCGAAACCAAGGTACTACATGAATCCCAATGTGTGATAATGTAAGCTGATGTTGAACACAAGGGAAACCACTCAGTCAAAGACCCATAATACTGATCAATGCTGAGCACAAGGTGACCTATCAATAATGAAAATAGGGCCAGGGTGCGGCTCTAGGCTTGTCCTCAGAGCAAGATGTCGTCGTCGATAAGGACAAGACCCACCAGCAAGAAGTCAATGGGGACCTTCTCAAACCAGCATGAGTAAAGGACCAATATAGCTGATGTGATGATAGACATGAAACTGACAACCAGGGATGGCCGACTGAAAAATGATTCAAGAGACACCGCAGAGAGGTCGGCTCAGGCTAACTTCCCTTGAACAAAAGCATGACTCAATGTGACTATGTGGCAGCATATGATGACTTTGTATAAGTTCACCATGCAGGAGGCATGAACGAGCCCTCCATATGATTGGAAGAGATTACCAATCGGGGGAGAACTGACTCAATAACAAGGTTAAGGCATACCTAAGTCAAACTAAATCCCACCCACATGGAGGAGACTTTGTTTTGAGTGCTTTATTCAAGGGCGACACGACTGACTCTAGCTGCCAACAATAAATGGAAATATTGTCCCGTTCCCACTCTTTTTCTGGAATATTTAATTTTTCTATCTTTTTTCTGTTAAGCCGGGAAAAGAATAAAAGAATTCTATTGTACAGTGGAAAGAACGAGTGGCGATGAAACAAATGATTTAGTTCTTGGGAAGGGAATGTTCCTATGCTCAATGCAGGGAGGTGAAAACTGGTCAGTGACACTCAAAGGTATGTTCCTTCCACGGGTCAAGGTGTGTCAAGCTGCAGAATTCAAAGGTATGCAAGGTTTATTTTGCAGTCGTCATGGTCAAAATTTGGCTTAAACATGAGTCCAAGTGAATCCGGCTCTAGGCTAAAAGGTGCAAGTGGTCAACATGCGATGTACTAGTACAACTGAACACAAAGGAGCCTCTAGGGTATAAGGCCAGAACAAAGCGAAGAAGCTAAGAAGAATAAGTCTTCAACGCATAAGTCATGGCGGGACTATAGAGGACCCCTGAGCCTACTCTAATCGGAGCAGCATGGGCAACAAATGTCAGTGAGGTGCTAACTACAATGCCCGTGTAAAGGATGGCTCTACCATCGTGTCATGATTTAAAGAATCAGCGAGTGAAGATGGCTTACGAACCATAACACGATGGGGTCGACCCTATGGCAGATGCATCGGCAAATGGAGGCTCGTATGCATAATGCAATGGAAAAATGGTGTCCCTAACCTATATGTCAATGAGAAAACGATACCTACCATGACGGGTCAGCAATCATGGAACCATCTCGAAACTGAAAATCATCCAAAATGTCCTGAGAAACAAACCAATCTCGACATTCCAAGCTCCCAAGTTAAAAGTCACATGAGGCCAAACAAAATAAAATTTTGAAAAAAATTTGCATTTTCAAAACTTATAAAAAGAATTTTGGACTCACCATTTTTACCATTTGAGTTTGACAGAAAAGGATTTGGAGCAAAAGGAGCAAACTTTCCACAGCTAGATTCAACCATTCAAATTCGTCAAAAACCTCCAGGTAACTCTTATACTTAGCAAGTTAGCTTGCAATTGATTGTGACTGGTTTTAAGATTTTTTATTAATGTTTCACCGTTGAATTTTTGTCAAAAATTTCTCCACGGCGTATACGTGGGTTGGTAATATGAAACCCGCATACACGCGGGCCCTATACGCGACTGTTTTTTAAACAAAAACTAACAGTTACAAATCATTTTTTTCTCAGAATGCCTGTCACGTGGCGTGAAACAGAGCATGCAGTGGTGGATAATGAAGTTATGAACAGTCCAGAAGCTTTAGATGCCCTACGAGGATGTGGTTTGCTTAAATTTTTCAAACTGCCGAATATGAAAGCGAACACGCATCTGCTTGAGATGCTCATTGATTATTGGGATGTCGAGGAGGAAGCCTTTATGATCGATTAGATGCCGCTCAGGGTAGAAGTGGAGGATATCTTTTTATCACATGCCTTTCCTGAAGGGGAGAGGTAGTACATTCCCGGGGCAGGACACGCAGTAGCCTCATGATAGAGGACTATGTACAAATATACTTCCCGAGACATCCCAAGAAGGTTGGGAGCCAGATTTCCATCACACATGTGGCGAGTTTATTACTTAGGATAATCCTGTTCACCATAGCTCGAGTGAATTAATCATCCTCTCTGCATCAGGCGTCACCGCTAACCATGAGCGTGGCAGTTGACTGTCTCACTACTATGTTCGACTGGTGTACTCCTCTTCTGGCCAACATGAAGGGCCAGCTCACTTCTATCAGGAGGGGACAGACCAAAAACTTTGGATACGGGACTATCCTGTGCACTTTCTTTTTGGAGAAGGTTCCCGCACTATGCCCCAGAGCAGCAGTTTCCATCAGCACCCCACACGATCCATGCATGGGCCGGTGGGATGATCTGATGAAACATATGGGGGGTGGGGAGGTCCCAAGGACTGCCTCTGACGATGACTTCTTCACCTGGTGGGATCAACAGATCATCGCCATAGATGACTACCCTTATGCTGGGCTAGATTTTCGAGGAGATCCTCATCTAGTGTTACCACCGAACGCAGCATGGTGCAAGAATGGTAAGAATTTTTTGATTTTAATTTTTTGATTTTTTTTTTTGGATTTTCCAAATATAATGATGATTTTTGAAAAATATTTTTGATGAGATTCAAATGAATGATATGATGATCATGTTCCAGAAATTGGGCCAGTACGACCAGATGGGTTCCCGCGGCATGGACGGCGCGGCCAAGGAGCCGAAGAGGCGGCTGCTAATACATAAGGGACTCTAAACAACGTCCAGTGACACTTGGCGAGACTGAGCTGCCGAGTACCGATGGCCGCCATAGAGGACCTTCCTGAGGATATGCAACGTCATGTGGTTGGCATGCCACGTGACTGGGTTCGCACTTTTTGGCATGTGGCCAATGCGATAGTTACATACTTAGACGCTCATCCTCAGCCGAGGCATTAGATATGTCAGACATGATTATGGGCATTTGAGTCCTAATGCTGTATATTTTGGACACACATATGTACACTCGAGACACTTTACATATATTATGATATATATATATATATATATATATATATATATATATATATATATATATATATAGAGAGAGAGAGAGAGAGAGAGAGAGAGAGAGAGAGAGAGAGATATACAGTTTGACTGTTTGATGCTTGATTTTATTATGATGAATGATTGATGTGCCAGTCTAATGCCTGATTAGCGATAGAATCAGCTAACCAATTATGAGATCTTGGAATGTGAAAATAATTAATATAAGTAAATTATCTTTGCAACAACCTCACCCTTAAATACTGGCGATATAAAGATGGATCCCTTACCCGATAAATGTTATTTAATTGAGACACTATGAATTGAGAATCAAGATACACTACCAACGAGTCGATCCCATGAGAGATTGCCTCATATAATAAATTAATAACGACAGTATACTTTGCCATATTGTTTGAAGTAGGACCAATGTATACGCCTCTTGATACCATCAATTGACCAGTTGGATAATAGATTACCCAAGCTGCGGAAGCAAGATTCCGAGTGCACTGACTAGCACCATCGGCGAACCCAAAATAGACCAAGTCATCCATCAACACCTAACACAGCAGATCAAAAAGCTCTCAATGATATACGTACAAATATACATAAAGTACAAAGAAGCCATTGCCTGGCCAAAACTAAGCAAAGTACTTCATTAAGTAGAGCCCGTTTCGAGGCTCTGCCAGCTTGTTTCCCTCAAAATTGATTAACTCATACGACCCTTTTTTTAAAACTCGTTTAATAATGAAAGGACCGTACCACATAGGCTTAAATTTGCCTGCCCCCAAGGTGTCTTTATATTTTTCATAGACCAGGACAAGGTCACCTTCAAAAAAGACTTGAGGACAGATATATTTATCATACTGCGTTTTAACCCTTTTCTTATGAGCCTCATTCACCGTGGCGGCATCTCGACGCTGCTCATCGAGATGTTCCAAATGAAGTAGGCGCTCTTCAAGACTCGAAGTATCTGGAAGGAGCTCAAAAGCTAACTTAAGAGATGGAATTTCACATTCAACTGGAAATATAGATTCCATCCCATAAACCAACTGAAATGGTGTAAAACCAGTAGCCGTTTTCATAGAGGTTCGGTATGCCCAAAGAGTCAAATACAACATAATGTACCAATTGGACTGATTTTTATCGATTGTCCATTGGAGTATCGTCTTAAGAGTTTTATTGACTATCTCGACCTGTCCATTGGCCTGAGGATAATAAGGAGATGAATGCTCCTGCCGGAAACCTAATTTGAGAGCCACTTTAGACATCAGTTGATTCTGGAAATCACTGCTATGATCAGTGACAATCTCTCTCGGGATACGGAATCTTGAGATAACCTGATTGAAAAGAAACAATGTTGTCGTGTCATTATCGTTCTTATAAGTAGGCATGGCCTTAGCCCACTTTGTAAAGTAGTCTACAGCCACGATAATGTACCTATGATTCGCCGTTTAAGGCAGATTACAAGTCGTAAAATCAATACCCCACTTAGTAAAGGGACCAATGGTGACAACGGGAAAAATAGGAGCTGGATGCGCATGTATCTTCTGAGTAAAAATTTGACACAGGTGACAGCGTTTGACGACTTCCACACAGTCTTTAAAGAGTGAAGGCCAAATATAGTCAGCACGTAAGATGCGCTAGGCTATAGCAAGCCCTGATAGATGACCACCACAAGCTCCACTGTGGCAGTCATTGAGCACTGAATTTGCTTCCTCTAAGGTTAAACAGCACCGAAGGATTGAATCAATCCCTCGACGGTATAATGTGTCACCGATGATAACATATTTTTTAGCCAGGTGACATTATCTTCGACATTCATCCTTGGAGAAAATAGAGGGAAACTTTGAAGTCTGCAGATAGATAATGATATCTCCATACCAAGGGTCGAGTGAAGAGATGAGGAATAAATGTTCGTTGGGAAAACTTTCCTCATAAACCATATCCTCTCCACAAGGTAGCTCAGAAATTAGATCCGCAAAAACCATGGATTTCTTAGCCTTTGCAGACAAGAACTCGACATTGAATTCTTGCAAAATGACTATCCATCAATTATATTTGCCCCCAATCACTCACCTACTGAGGAAAAATTGAAATGGATTGACTTCCGCTAAGACAAAAGTTTTGCGTAGTAGGATATAATGACGGAGCCACTGGACAGCATGGACAGCTGCCAAGGCCAACTTCTCAACTGGAGAATAGCGAAGTTCAGGACCTATTAAGCCTCGGCTCAAATAATAAATCACATGCTCGGTCAGAGCATCATCCTCCTGAACGAGAACCATACTAATGGTTGATTATGTTGCAACCAGATATAAAAGGAAGTCTCTACCATAATCCGGTGGACTCAAAAGCGGGGTAGAGACTAATGCCTTCTTCAAAGCATCAAACGATCTCTCTGCAAAGTTGTCCCATACAAATGGAACTCCTTTCCGTAGCAAACGCATGAACCCTTTTGTGATCTCGGCATAGTCTGCTATAAACTGTCTTAAGAAATTAGCCTTCCCTTGAAGACTTTGAAGTTGTCGAATCGAGGACGGGGGAGGCAAGTGAACTATTGCCTCAACCTTGAAAGGATCAACCCAGAACCCATCATTGGACATGATGAACCCTAACAACTGACCGGACGTAGCCGCGAAAACACACTTGTTGGGATTCAACCAGATTTTATAAAAATGACATCGCTCGAAAACCAATCGAAGATGACTAGGGTGATCAGTTCTCTTTCGAGAACGAGCAGTGAGATCATCCAAGTATGCCTCGATGACATGTTTGATTTCATGGAAATCATATGACATGTACCATTGAAAAGTGGCTCCAGCATTTTTAAGACCAAAAGGCATATTTCTATATGCAAAGGTACCCTAGGGACATATAAAGGTTGTCTTATGTTTTTCTTCAGGATGGATAGAAATCTGATTATAACCCGAAAAACCATCCATGAAGGAAAAAATATCATTACCCGCACATTCATCGATAATCTGATCAATGAATGTTGTGGGGTAATTATCTTTCGGACAAACCTTGTTTAAGTCCCTAAAATCGATGCATACTCGGATTGTTCCTTGCTTTTTATCCATAGGGACTAGATTAGAAACCCAATCAGTAAGAGGAACAGGGTATATGAAACCCGCCTTTAGCAGCTTCTCAACTTCAGCTTTCATAGCTGCTGCTTTCCTAGGGTTAACCGACCAAAGCCTTTGACGAACCGGTTTGGCGTTTTCATACTTCTTGATCTCATGTTGAACTATAGAAGAATCAATGCCAGGCATTTCCTCATAAGACCAAGAAAATACATCTCGAAATTCCTTAAATAGGTCGGCGTAAATTTGAATTTCTTCAGGGGAACACTCAATTCCGATGAAGAGATTCTCGATGACGTTAGGGTCCCTAGAGATGTTTATAGGTATCTTTTTTCAAATTATCGACATATTACCTTCAGCATGAATGTGTGCTAGAGCCAAAGGGTTTGACACCGTACAACCATCACTAGTAAAGAGCTCGGAGAATCTAGATTCTACTTCCTGCAATGGAGGAAGAAAGTACAAACGATGGTGTAAGTCTTCCCATGGTTGATCTATACCCATGATTGCTTCAAGGATTGCTTCTTCAGAAGGTAAAACTGTATCTAAGCAGTCCAAGGCAGAGGTAGAATCAAGGCTCCAAGCCGGGTCCACATCACCATCTAACTCCTATTTGGAAAAAGGAGCAGAGTGGTTGTCTGCAGAGTCTACGATAGACTGATATCTAAGCTCCGCTGCAGATATAGGGAATTCCATTCCATTCACTTGTCCTTCAACTAATGTGGTCGTAGGCGAAGGCAAGGTCCAAGGATCTGAAAAATTATGAGTTCGAAAGAACTCTTCTCGAGGGGACTCCTTAGATGACGAAATGGCATTGATTTTAGCGAAAGGAGAGGGAATATCAAAGGTACCCATCAATGAGGAATACATTCCCACTCCTAAATTCTCATTAGGCGGGCGAGGGTTATCCACTAAAGGAATAGTAGATTCAGAGCTTGCTTGAGGATCGACTGGACAATAATCTATTTGATCAACCTTAACGATTTTCCCCTCGTGAGGAAAGCAAATGACATGAAACAGAGCCGAAACAACAGTGTCCATTTCGTATAAACAGTTCCTTCCTAATAGGAGATTATAGTCTAGGTTAGCATCTATGACTTTGACTTCAATATTGACGACCTTCCCCCCAACAAATATAGGAAAGGTGGGGATAATCCCATGTGGCTTATGAGAATGACCATCAAATGCAGTCAAGACGGTGGGTGAAGGAATAGACGAAGGTGATCCAATAGCCTTCCAGCATGACATCGACATGACGCACGTGGAAGTTCCATCATCTATAACGGTACGAAAAATGTTGATTTTCTGGTATGTACACTTTATTTGGAAAGCCATATGATGAGGGAGTCGATTTTTGACATTTAACATGTCAAAAGTGAGCACTAAAGAATTAGCTAGATGGACTGCTCCAATTACGGAAAGTAAAGCACTTCGCTGAGCCGCACACAACTGGAGAACCTCTAAGGTGGACATGGCACATGGACTCTGAGCCAGATCCTCCACAATGGAGTAATTCTGAGCAGCCTGGGCATTAGGATTAATAGTCGCGCGTTTAGCGGAACCTTTCGGTATCCGTGGTATAGTCTCAACATGGGGTCTCTCAATGTGAAGGTTAGTATTTCTGGGAACAGACTTGTCCTTGGAAGTTTCAGCTTCACCATAATCACGTGACCGAGTAGCCACATGGACGTTATAACCCATAATGAAAACATTCGATGATTTTTCCCCTTCCTGGTTGCCCCCTGCGGAGGTACCAGGATTTGAACTCGTGCTAGCAAGAAGTTGTTGCCCTTGGGTAAAAGGGTTAGTTAACACAACCTGAGAACTAGAAGTCCCTTGCTGTCCTAACAAGCACTGAGCGTCTTCGATCTTAGGGCAGAGATGAGTTAAATGGTCTCCACTGCACAACTTGCATGGAAACTTGACTTTCTTTCTAGACTCATTTCTACCACCACCAGCGTTGTTACCGGACTTAATTGCATCAGGCTTCCCATCCTGGTTCTTTTTCTTACCTCGTCCTTTCTTTTTCCCATTGGAATTTTGATTTCCTTTGGGGTTGTTGAATTGGACGGCATTAATTGAAGAAGTTTGGGAAGCCGGGGGATTAGACGATGTGACTTGGTTGTTAGAAGCAGTTTGTAAGGACAACTGCTGCAATTGGTTGAACAAGTTCATGGTAGTTGTGTCCATCGACCCAATGATACCATCCACATGGGGACCTGGCTTCGAATTAGCTACGTCAACCTTAGACCCAGGAGCATCTGGCAAGTATTTTTGTAGGATCCCAAACTGAGAGTAGATCAATTCTAATTGTTGGGCCCTAAAAATGGCTTTCTCCTCATAATATACGCCAGACATGGAGACATCCTTGGAGATATCGGGTTGTAAATATTTCATAAACCACTCGAGATGGTACTCCGAGGGATTTCGGCTTTAATGAGCCTGTTTCTCCGTCTCCATTCCTGAATATGGTCAGAGATGTGAGTTGCCTTATCTTGACGAAAAGCAGCCAGAAGTTCAGTTCCGGCATCATAACGAACAAGCAACTGGAAATGGCTTAAGAAAATATTGGCTAAGTCAGCGAAATATGTAAATCTGCCCCTGGCAACTCTATATACCGTTTGGTCGCATTACCAGTCAAGGTGCGTTGAAAGAGTGTCAACCTAATCGAGTCATCGATAAGGGAGTTAGATGAGCACCACAAATGTAATGTGGTTACATGGTCGCCTGGGTCTTCACCACTCTTCCCTTCGAATTTTGGAATGTCCGAAGGGAGTTTGGTTGGGACCAGAGACCAGGCTGGATTGTATTTGATTGTGAGATCTGGCAATTTCAACGTTGCCAGAAACGGAAGCCTAGGAGGACCTTGGGGATTCCACCAATACTGGGCAGAACTCCCAAAGTTCTAAAAAGATTGTTCTGGATTTTGGGAGGCACCAGGCTGCCCGAAGTAACCAGTAGAACCGGCTGAACCAAAAGGTAAGCCTTGTGATCCAGCAAAATTCGGAGTTTGACCAACTACGGCCACAAAGCCTCCATAACCAACAAAGTTTCCTCGTAAAGGATTGTAAGGAGTTAATAACCCCTGATACGGATTCCAAGTCGAAGCTAAGGGAGGAATACTTTCAAATGAACTAACCCTCGAGTACGACCTATTCCCTTGTTGGCCAATAAACGGATTCCCAGTTCCCGCGCCACTAACCCCAGGGTTAGTCCAACCTTGGAAAGGATTACTGCTTTTTCCTACAGAAGAAAAAGGCATGGATCCTATCATCAGGTTGAAATGTGGTATATGACCACTTCCGAAAGGAAAACCCTAGAATGAAGCCAATCCGCCCATCATGGACGTAGCGGCACTAAACGGAACCGATGGAATACCCTGTGAGTGGGTGCCAAATGGGAAGAATCCAGTACCAAAAGCATTGGTTTGGGCATTTCCACTAATGAACGGAATGGAGGTAGACCCAACTAAAGATGTGCTAGCAAAAGATCCAAACAAGGAAGTAGTGGAGATGGAAATTGTTCCTCCCCCTTGCACCGATGTTGGAGTTTGCATAGTCGTAGCACTTGTAGAAGCCATGCTTCCAGTAGTGGTCATCGATTGTAAGCGCGTAGCATAACCTGGACTTGACGGTCTATGCGTTGGAGTCCCAATGTATTGTAATATGTCTGGATGACTAGATGGTAGTGGAGAATTCGGAGCCGCTAACGACTCTGAGAGTTCTTCTACATCTATGTTATTCTCTGCTTGAAAGAGAACTCGAGAAAGGACTGGAGTGTCCCTCTCTTGTTCAGAAGTGCCAGGCCTTGCTTGAACACTAATGCCCCCGAGAGGAGGATCAATCCCCGATGCGTCAACCGACGTGGGACACATCCCACCGATAGTATTACCTCTATGACTTGTAGGAGAAGGCTCTAAACGTGGTGGTGAAAGACCACGAAGTCTTCGAGACTTTCTGGGAGATCGGTCAGCCACTTTGAATTTTTTGTTATGATCTAACTAAAGACTCAAAAAATTGAAAGCTAGGCCAACTGAGATCACAGAGCACACACTATAAAGTCCCTAAAGATAACATCCAGTCAAACAACTTCCAAGTATTGCTGCTCTGGGTGATTAGAACCGGACACCAAAATATGAGAAAGTGAATTAAGGGGCCTTCCGAAGATAGTCTCCGATGATAAGGGCCCAGTCCTATCATCGAAGGTATCAGAGGAAGTTACACTAACCTCCTAACAACAGCCTGCACTGGTGCAAGCCCCCAAGCTTTGCAAGGGTGCCCTCCAGTAGTACTGTCGAGAGTGATGCAACATCGACATCAGGCGCCATGGGATTTCCCTCCACATCCACATGTGTACATCCCTAGGAGTAGCAACTATGGATACCAACTCGTCACAGAAACTAGGCGAAATAGTCGTGAGGTAAGTTCGGACAAGTAGGAGAGGGGGTATCTCTCTTCCCTGTCTTCACAGACCCTCGTGATTAACTCCTAGATCCGGAGCTTTCCTGGTCTTCCTAATGCTATTGGATTTTTTCTCGTTATTCAGACTCCTACGTTTGACATTTATATGGCCTTGGAGAGTTAACTCTCCACTCGCCTAATCCAAGGCCCTAAAATCCTAAACTTGTTGGTGTAACTGACTTAAACAAAAAGTTCTAGTGAATTTTAGTTAGCACTTGATTTTAAAATAGGTTGTTCTTTAAGTCACAAGGTAACGAAAGTGAAACTAGTGGTGTTTTTTGACGTAAAAGAAATTAATAAAAACTTAACTACATGCACATGAACTTTTTTTGTTTTTCGATGAAGAGCAATTTCTATAGGGTTCAGGGGAACTTCTAATAAAACAAAATTTTATTTTCTTTTCGTTAATTCACGCTTCACACTCACAAAAACTAACAAATCTATGGACGCCTAAAAAGGTATGAAAATCTATCCTAATGCAACAAATATATGCCGATGCGAGATTCGAAACTACTCTAACAAAATGAAAGTTGCTTGCTTATCAATCTTTATCTTGCCACTTAAAATGTCTAGATGGAATATGAGATGCTACCATTCATTTCGTCTAAACACTAAAAACAAGTTCTAAGACAAACATAAAGCACTTTCATTCACTAAAAGGAAACCAAATGAAAACCACGTTCAAGAAAGAAAAAGCTAAGTTTTTCAAAAAGATTTTCTTCAAAAGTAACAGCAAAAAAAAGTCTTTTCAAAAATGCTCTCAACAACACTGAAACTTGTGATTGAGGAATAGGCAACAAACACTTTTGCAAATTGACACCACTCAATGGATGAAAACTCAGCAAAAATAAATGTGTTTAAAAGTGCTCTTAACAATCAAAAGCAGCAATGAAAGCTTTGACAATGAAAACCAAAAAGATCAAAAAGACAAATTCCAAGAAAGTGTCAATCAACAACTTTCATGAAACAAAGAAGTGGATGGTCACAAAAGTGGTTTTGTCCAGCAAACAAAAAGTAACCAAAAGCAAGATTTAACACGAAGATTGAGATCAATCTCCCTACCCTGATGAATCAGAGTAGCCAAGATTCCTAGCAAGAAATCTTGCGTGCTTTAGCAAAAAATGATGACGCTTGCAATCAACAAAAAACAAGACCAATACTCCTTATAATCAGAGAGAATTTGGAACAAGATGCTCGCTGTAAAAACAAAAACTGATATTGGAAAATGATTGTTTCAGACTGACTCAAACTACCAGACAGACCTTCATAGACAAAAATATTTACAAATCTTGAAAATTGCAAGATATACGCGACTGTACTTATGTACAAATTGCGTGTATACGCTACTATAACTAAGGAAACCTACGTATACGCGGGTTCACTTAAAGCAACATGTGTACATATTCCTCTGTAACTAAGAAAAACAATGTATATAAAAGGTTTCAAGAAAAATAAAAAATAAACTGAAGAAACTGGCAAAACTTAAAGTTCAAAAACAGACCAGACAGCAACAGCAAACAAACAGGTAGCTGAGCCCTGATTGGCTTGAAAACACCCAAACTAGGAACAACAAGAGTGTTGTCCCCAGTGGAGTCGCCAATTTTGTTGGAGGGAAATGTTCCCCTAGGGCTTTTTGGGTTGAAACCCTAGCAGACTGAAAGTTATCTGTTCAAAGAAACACACATTCACACAGCCATTATGCTATTATAAGCAAATACTATTGTAAAGGGGTACGTACCTTAGGTCCTACATTTGAGAAGGCCCTTAGGGTCCAAACCCTTCGTGGAGTTCCCTTCTTCTCTTTTGTCCTGCAAAACAACCAATTCCAAAGAACACAACAGTATATGGACAAAACCTTATAAAGAAACCATCTTCATGTTATAAATAAAGGTAGTTAGTTATGAAATCCAAACAACCATCTACATATGAATTCTAAACATTAATATCATTAACATAAAGAGGATTCATTTCGAGAACCAAGACATGTGCTTCTTTTATTATAGACAAATAAAGTACATAAAAAGGAATGATTTCACCTTAGTCACCTTCAGCAGGCTCCAAGCAAAGCTTCCTTCCAGATCTATTCCATCCTCAAGCCTTTAACAAATTCCTTCCAAGACTCTCTCCATGATGTCACAAGTAATGGATGAACATCAACACACAAGGAAACAAGGGTTTCCTGTACAAATGGTGGAAGTGCAGAAGGCACAAGGGACTTCAGACCTGGTTAGAGGTAAAATCTCAGCATAATAACCTTTCTCTCTCTTCTCTGCTCCCTTAGGCCTTCCCTTTGAGGTCTTTTTATACCTCTCCCAAAGTAGTTTTTTAGTTGGGAGTTGGTTGGGAACAGTTGCGCCACGGGCACTAACAGGTAATCAGCAGGTAAAACCCACGATCTCTGCCCGAAAATAAGGAGTTTTATATTTTTTTAAGTGTTTTAATACATATACGTGGGTTGGGTATACACAAGCCCGCGTATACATGCGTTTAACTCAGGGAAATGTCGCGTATAAGGGATCAAACACTGTTTTTTAAATTTTAGGACCAAGACTGGAAGGAGGGGTTTCCATAGGCCATGAGTGTAGCATCACAAACCATAAGAGTGAGATTTGGAGCTACAACAATGGACACAACATTTATCTATAACATGTCATTAGTTTCATGTCGATTTGTGTAATGAGTTGTCTTGGCCGCATCACTACTTGGGCCATATTTGTTGTAATCAAATTTAATGTAAAGTGAAATTCCAATGGATGCACACATGAAGTTGAAGAGTCATGTTAGTTTGAAAGTGATAGGAATTTGAATCGTCATGAGGGAACTCCAAGAGTCACAAGGGTCAAGCATCACCCTTGGCTATATATATCCCCTCGTTGTATGAGAAAAGGACTTTTCACCTTGGCTCCTCCCACATAGCCTTGAGAGTCTGTAGTTTGTTCTTTGAGGCGCGAGCAGTGGCTCCAGTGTCCCACTACTAGGACTAGTGATGTATGGTGTACAAATGTGTCTTGGGACTTTTTCTTAATTCAGAGGCCTACTAAGGCCAACATGTTTTCACGCATGTTTTGTATATGTTTGTAAGACTATTCTTTAAACATTTGTAATGCATGTTTTATTAACCTATGCTAAGATATTTGAACTACTTTGGTTATTTTTGTACTTACATTGTTGAAGATGTGTTGTATTATTTATCACTACTATCTCGTCCCTATGTACTACTCCATGGGATACTAGACATACCACCTTTGCGTATCAGCTATCATCGTTGTGACATCATTGTGGACTACTCTATGGGATAATCAAAAGACCATCTTGGTTTTTTTGGTTATAAAAACCGTCACATCTGTGTGGACTACTATGTTGGCTGGTGTACGTGTTTTCTCCTTTACTTTGGTTTTAATGACCGTTGCATCTATTGTGGACTATGACACTAGATGCTCGAAAAACCCTTGTTGGTTCACGTGTGTCTCTCCCTAGGTAGTACTACTACCTCTCATCTAGAGGCTCATTTGTACTCTCTCCTTTATGTTAAAAGAACTTGGACATAAGTTAAATTACACACTCACCAGGCATACTCACCCCAGTTTCTTGAATTTACAATCATAACACTCCCATGTACTGAACAATAATAGCTAAGGAAAATCTCTAAGATTATGGCAACTCAGCCATCTTACCAGTTGTGACTCCTACACCAAACAGTGTGAGGTCTAGTTGGGACTTCATAACCAAGGAGATACCCTAAATGTTGGTGGGTCCAAAACTTTGAACACATAAAAGTAGATTGGATTCTAAATATAAATATCAAATACATACCTTTTGTGAGGGTTGCACAACATGTAGACCAAAGCTTTGGATTCTAGGGTTTCACTTCTCCAAACATGTCATTTTGAAAATTTCACTCTAATATTTTTTCAAGAAGGCTTCAGAAGTTGAAATTTTGACCACATAGAGCCCAAATCTTGGTGAAACTTGTGTAAAAATTTCAAATCTTGGTTTACTGTATTGTTTGAGATATGATCCAGGAATTTATGATTTTTGCAGGCTCCATAATTCAGTCTCAAACAAGTGACCTAGGGAAAATCGTCATAAGTTGTGTTTCACGCATCATACTTTAATATTGTGTAACGTTGTAGAAAGTGCACAAACTTTAGTATTTCATGTAGCAATTTGATGGCTTAAGGTTGAGAGATGACACATGGCATCCCATACAACTTAGCTCTACTAAACTACTCCATAATCAGGTCATAGTGGGAGATTTGGCATGACTCTATATTGAAGAATCCAATATCGGTCTCACTTGTGGCATTGGAAATAATATTTAGAGATATACCAGCGTACTAAATTTTTTACCTTGGAGATCCGAAATTACGGAGTTATAACCTTTTTAAGATCGATCTCGTAAAAACACAAAAAGGTGTGTATTTGTTTTTTTAATTTCATAACTTTTGTTTGAAAAATTAGTTTGATGTGATCCCAAGGGCATATTGAAGCATAGATACCAGTATTGGGTTCTAAAATTATTCCAAAACAAAATAATTCCACACTCATTAAGCCCTCAGAAATCTCTACTATGACGCATGAAGAGGAATAATTGGAAGATGATATATCAAAATTACGAGACCAACTGCAACAAATTTAACTCTAGCTTAGAATCAAATCAAACAACAGGCATATCAACATTGCGGTTAAAGAAGTTTTGATGTAGGTTATTGTGCACATTTACGGCCACAACTATATAAGCAAATCTCTTTGAAGCAAGCCAAAAATGATAATAAATTATCACCCAAGTACTACGGTCCTTACAAGGTGTTGCAAAAGCTTGGTACTATGAAATGCAAATTGGAGTTGCCTGCATATTCTTGAGTACATCTATTTTTCCGTGTTCCATGGTTAAAGAAGGTCATCAATGACAATCTTATAGTTCAAACATTGTTTCTAGAACTCAACGAAGAAGGAAAATCATATCTTTTTCCTGAAGCAGTTAGGAAAACAAGAACTCGACAGCTATGGAATCGATCAATTCCATAGTATCTCGTTAAGTGGAAGAACTTATCTATTGAAGATTCTACTTGGGAAGATGATAATTTTATACAGAATCATCCATAACTACTCAAGCATCGCGGACAACATTTTTTTTGGAGGAGAGGGGCATGTTAGATCTCTATAATACAAGTGTAGTCCCTTTGTTATTATTCCTAGTGTATCCCCCTTATTGTTATTGTTCTGACCATGTTGCCCACATATTGTTATTCTATTACCCAATAGAAGCCCACTAATTTTATTTTGTGCCCTTACATTATTATTTTTGTGTAGGCTCTAATTTTATTGTTTCCCCCTAAACTCCTATATATAGAAAGGAGCTCTTATCATTTATATCATCCAAGAATTGTTCATTTATGTAATGTAAAAGAGGTTTCCTCCTCGAAAAGGATAAGTTTTAAATCGTTGATCTATATTTTCTTTTATTTTGCGAGTTGGTTGCATAACAAGAAAGAATACATATAAAATATGTGTAAAGTCAACCAAGTCAAGGAATTCCATGTACCACCTCAACATAGATTGGGCTGAACCAAATCCCTCTTCTAGACAATCACCCCTATTCCATATTCCAAGCATGAATGTGGGATCATATTTTTAATACAAAATAGAACCAGTCAAGGCTTCCATAGGCTAAACCATGCTAACGCTCCACCACAATGATTTCACCTAAACTGGTCCAACAATCACTAACACCAAACAAGCTTGGATTCCTTTGAATTTATTCACCATATACAAAGAAATTTTCATGTCTCCACATGTTGGTTTTCAAAACATTCCTAATGGGAATCGCCCAAAAATGATTTCGTTGAGGAATCTAATATCCTCCAACTTTAGGTGCCTCAAGTTGACTTCTTGTACACCAAAGGGGGTATTCCCTAGTTATAACTATATTATTTTCATAATGCAAATAGAATAGGGTAATTTAATGATCATCTGAGATGTTGTAGTAATAATATGGCTCAAAGATAAGAACACTCAATCATTAGTGGTCATTGAACGATCACTGTTACAAAAAGAGAGATTAGTGACTAGGTGGCTAAAAAGGTTAGTCACCACAATTATTTCAAGTGAATTACTACTAAATTTGAGAAATTTTAAGTGAATGAACTAAAAACGTCTATCTTAAATGAATAATTTAGACTAGGGGTAAAATATATGACTATATATTAAGTAACTCAACTAAAAGCAACTAGCTTAAATGACTAATTAGTCCAGGACTAAAATATATGACTAGATAATAAGTGAAAAAATTAAAAATGATTAATGTAAATGACTAATATAGTCTAAGAATAAAAATATAACCAACTTACAAGTACCATGTATGAAGTGTAGACTAGTTGTTTTATGTGGGGTTTAGTCCACACCAGGTCACAAGTTCAAACCTAATGGGGAGGGGTTGAGGAGTGGAAGCCACATTGGGGGAATTAAACTTCCCAAGTGGTGTCTAGGATTGACTAAATCCTCGTACAATCTTGGTGATAAGCATCCCATTGTGGGTGGATGGGTCTTCTTACAACCAATAAGGAGGTTGATCCCGACCTAGGCAACACATAGTAAAAAAAAACCAAAAACCAAAAATAAAAATAAATGCTTGATTACTTAAAGAACTAGAATATCATCATGCTCAAAAGCATAGCTACATGAAGGTTCCTCTATCCTCCCAAACCTTAACATGCGAACAATGCACAAGAGAACAAGAAGAGCTTATCAACAACAAAATTCAAAAATTAATCTGGTACCTCAATGTAAAGTTTGTTTTTGTTAACAAGTTACTAAAAACTTTACACATTAGTAAATAATTTTGAGTTATTGCATCGAGAGGGGCTCCCCAACCTAGTATGGAAGAGATAATGTAATTTCCTCTTAGATAAAAAAATTATGTAAACATTTTGACTTCATTAAATTAGATAAACTAAAAAAATTAATAAATTTAATAATTAAAATAAAATTGAGGTAAAATACTCGAGGTTTTGGTATATATATATATATATATATATATATATATATATATATATATATATATATATATATATATATATATCTTAACTTTGGATTTACCAAGTACCTAGATGGATCAAATCTCTTTTCGCTCTAAATAAAGTTTTCATCTTAATAAAATAAATCCTTTTTAGCACTTAGTAGATCCCGAGTGAGGATGGATCTAAACTACTATATAAAAAAATATTCCCAATTTCAACTATTATAATTTGTTTGAGATCCAAACTCTTCACCTTTGTGAAACTATACTTTTTAATATAAAAAAATATTCTAGAATGCATATTTTCAATTCCAATTACATATATATTCATTCCATTAATTTAACATTTTAAAACATTATCTAGAAATCATTTTCACAACCTAAAATCTTTTCATATTTAGGTGCCATGTGGTTGAAATACGAAATGTAGTGAATGAATAGAGAAAGAAAAAATCCGCTAACTCTACCACCAACTATGAGTTATTTATAAAAAGTATTATTACTAATAAATTTAAACTAAAATAAAGATTAAAGGTTAAGTGGTCTTTGGTACGGAAAATGGTGAAAGCATCAAGCATCAAAATCCCAAACATCATTTTCCTGCTATGAATTTTTGTTTGTCTTGAAAGGTGGTTTTATCTTTATGGCCAAAGATTATGTGAATGGAAATACACCCATTGTATTTATCCATGGTAATGAACTGAAGGGAAATTTACCCATTGTATTTACCTATACTAATGTAACTCAAAAATGTTATAAACGACAAGCTTCTTTTTGTAAGAGGACAAAATCTCCAGGACAATGTAGTTGCAACTATCATTCTATGTTCTAATAACAGTTAGTTCATTATTTATTTTCTGGTTTGATTCACTTTCATTCCTTTCTTGGTGCGATAATTACTCGAATCTTGGGGCCCTCCACAATATCTGGATCAGTGGTAACATAGTGTTTTATGATTCCATGGCAATCAGGTTTCTAAGGGTCTGCAGTGAAATTTCTCATATCTTCTCGTAATCTTTTGTTCCGCAAATTATGCACTGGTTAGTCACCCTCTCTTATCGACCCCTTCGCGAAGTATGTGGTCTAAATTGATACCCGTGGGTTATATCTTACCTTCTAATAAAGAAAGAGTTGTTCCCGGTCCACACCAGTGGAAATGTCTGCAGTGTGTCTAGTTCACTCGCTATATTAAAAATATTTTCCCTCTATAGGTTCATATTTCGAATCATATGTAGTACCTTAGTGGAATAAAATATTTTCCCTATGGCCTCTATGACAACCATTGTCACTGGCCTTCAAACCCTCATCTTTGAATGCCCTTGAAGTTGATCTCGAAGCGAATGAGTGGTATAATGAGGCTCTTTTTAGAGAGATGTCTAAGATTCTGGAGTTGGAGCTGGTGGCTAAATTGACAATCATTATTTTCAACATTGTACATACCATAGCCATTCTATAGTCCCTGGGAGATCAGGATGATCAAGAGACTGTCAGATTTTCTAGTGTGGGCATCCTTAAGTAGATTGCATATTCCCACAATATTTGGGAATCTGACGGACATGAACGCGATGAATTTTTTGACTGTTTCCATGTCAATCGGATTCCCAAATATTTGAGGAATCGGAAATCGACTTAAGCTCAAGGTTCTAGTGCTAGAGGTGATGAGGGTATTCGAAGATAGATCAAGGAATATGTGCTAGAGGTGATGAGGGTATTCGAAGATAGATCAAGGAATATTGCGTTCATGCGAAGTTGGAGTCAAATGTGTTGAGCATGGGGCTTTCATCATCATCGATGCAATAGAGGCCTCTCTACTTCATGTAGAATTAGACGTTGAGGGAATCATTGTCCAACAACAACTCCTTGTCCATTCAATCCACTAATTTCACTGCACTCAAGTTGTCATTGAATTGCTCGATGTCAGTATTGTGGTTGGAGTGCAACTCGAGGACTTTATCGAGTGCCCATTTTTTGGGGCAAGGTTATGCCCGACGAAAATGATAACATAATCAAGTGGCCTGATGCCTATGCCATCGCAAAGGAAATGTTCCGTTATGATGATTATGGTGGCAGAACGATCTAGCCCTGTTGTTGTCAAGTCGTGCTCTATGTATCACATTTTTGTTTGTTTTTTCCCATATTTTTGTCTATCATTATGGGGCTCCATCCATCCCTATAATCCCCAGATTACCCTGCAGAGTATTTCCTTCAGTGATTTCCATGTTGACAAGCGAGCTGATGAGACTGGTGTGCCCATGATGATGATGTCAATGAATTCCACTCTAAAGCTCAGCGTCTACAATCCTACCAGAATTCATGTTGTCTTCACCCCTGTGAATCTTATGTCCAACGAGTTTTCGGTTTCTAAAGTTGGTTGGCACAATATTATCAATCACAAAATAGCCACAATGTTGTCTTTCATGGAGGGGGAAGCAGCAAGAGATCCAGGTGCAGAAACGACCATTATTCGCCTCATTAGAAGGCTTATGACACCACGTCCCCAATAACGCTCTAACGACTGGGAGGTCACACACTTCCTCAGTAGTGGCTCCTCCACCAGCGTAACTAGTGCAACCATGGCATGGATCGACGCTAAAGCCCCTGGTGACATCGATCACCACCAGTGTCCTCTATTGGATCGTGATAGCACCAGTGGGGGTGACGAAAAACGCATGACAGTTTCTTGTGATATTCCAGTCCATGACCATGGGGATCATTACTCAGTCGTTGCCTCTGGGGGCTGTGGCACTATGGGCCTCGGTGCTTCTATGATTGCATTCTTCTCTGCTCATGTGGGTGACATCTTTTTTCCTCTTAGGAAATCTCTCCATGTGGCGTGAAAAAGAAACGTTGGTGATGGAACAGAGTGAAAGCTGGGATCATGGCTTATGCTCACCTTCTTCGAAATTTCTGATATTTCCTCTGTTATGTTCTTGATGACTACGGAAACTAATCCCCTGAGCATAAATCTTATCACAGGGGCCATTGGCTAGACGATCGAGTGGACGCACTGGGAACTGACAGTGCTGGTGCTAGGTCTGGTGTGTATGATCATTGTTATGATTCTTCTTCTTTATGTGATATACCCGCCCTGTTTCAAGAGGCACAGATGCGCTGAAGCTTGCAACGGAAAACCTGTAGAAGATGGGATTGATGACCGAGAATGACATCATCATGATCGGCACACTACTGGTCATGGTGGATCTTTGGATATTTGGTGGAGTGCTGAAGGTGGATGTTTCCACTGCAGCAATCCTTGGTTTGTCTGTCCTACTCTCCAAAGGTGTTGGGACATGGAAGGAGTGCTTGGCTGAATTAGTAGTCTGGGATACTCTTACATGGTTTGTTGAACTTATTGCAATGGTAGGCTATCTAAACAAATATGGTCCTTTTTCATGGTTTAGCTAGATTGTTGTGAAGGTTGTTGGTGGACTTGGTCTATCATGGCAACTTTGTTTTAGAATATTGGTATTGTTGTACTTTTATTCTCACTACTTCTTTGCAAGTGGTGCAACACATATTGGGGCAATGTTTATGCCTTTTTATCTGTCGCAAGTGCTCTAGGAACCCCACATTTATTTGGGGCAATGGTTATTTCTTTCCTTTCAAATCTTATGAGAGGTTATACACATTATGGTATTAGATCAACACATGTTTTTTTATGGAGAAAATAGTGGTTCAGGGCTTATTATTCCTAGAACAATAGTGTGTGTCAGAATTTTGTATTATAATTTTCTAGCAGCTAGAGGTGTTTTTGGTGATGAGGTTATCTTTTCTTACTATCGTGAAACACATTTTTGGTTGCGACAAAGTACCTATTTTAATGCAATGATAATTTCATGGTGGGGCTATCAATTCACAGCCTTGGGACTAAAAAATGTGAGACATGTTGACTTGGATGACGTATTTACAACATCTCATTAGATTGTGAGAATCTACAAAGATAAGCTACCAGCTCATTACTAGATAGATTGATAAGTGATCTCAATGTTCATTATAGGGTATCTCTATCCTTGAACTGTGATTCATTATGGTTATTGGTCAACCCCAAAAAACCCTTTTCCAATGAAGTCCATTTGCTCGGCCACACACTGTCCACCTCACAATTGGCCCACCAGTGTTGTACGATATCTCTATCCTCGACACTTCGTTCATCATGGTTATGGGTCAGCCGTGAAAAACCCTTTCCAACAAAATCCATTTTCTTGGCCACACACTGTCAATATCACAATTGGCTTAGAAGCATTACAAGGTATCTCTATCATTGGATCTCCATGCATCATGGTTAAAGGTCATCAACAAACCCTTGGTTATGGGTCAACCGTGCAAAAGCCTTGTCTATGACAACACTTGGTCATCCATAAAAGCTTCTCTGGAGGTAACTTCATGTAATGGGGACCATTTCTTCCTAAGGAGGAGGAATGATTCAAATAGAAATCCGCCCATCATATTTACCCATGGTAAAGAACCGAATGGAAATTTTCGTATGGTATTTACCCATTGTAATTTAACTCAAAAATGTTATAAATAATGAGCCTATTTTTGTAATAGGAAAGATTTTCCAGCATAATGTAGTTACAAATATCATTTTATGTTGTAATAAGAGTTAGTTCATGATTTATTTTCTGGTTTGGTTCACTTTTGTTATTTTCTTGGTGCAACAATTACTTGGATATTAGGGCCCTCCCCAAGATCTTAATGAAAAGAATGGTGGAATATACTACTACATAATCTCTCTCTCGCCTGTGAAGTTAACAAGTCGAGTTTTCTTCAAGTGATGATTTTGTTGGACGACGTAGGAGGAAAATCACTAGAAATCAATCATTCACCTTGGAATAAGTGCACTGTAGAAGATTTTGTGATGCCTTTCTTTCTGTTCATTGCAGGACGAGAAATTACTCTCACTTTCAAGGTAGTCCAACACTTTCTTTTTATCTTGGCATCTCAGAAGCATAGTAAATACATATTGCATTACTTTTCAGACATAGTTTTTCACCCATAAACATATTACTTTGACAGGGTGTTCATATTCTAAAGCGCTTTCCCATGGCTTGAAAATGGGTTTTGTTTTTCTTTTACATTTTATCAGAATAACACTTATTTTACTTTTTCTCTAGATTTTGTTTGTTATTGAATTTAAATTTTTTGAACACATAAGTTATACAACCTAGAAACTCTCGATGTATTTTCCTTAAAATAGTGCCTTAAAGTAGTACTTCCAGGAACTTAGTTAATCATAAATTATTCAGATCTAACCATGTTCACCAACATCAACATTGCAAAATTCATTCATTATGGGTATTTCTCACAAAAGTATGTTAAGCTACAATACTAATTTTTCCTCTGCATAAGACTCTAGGAACCGATCCTTATCATCCTCTGTAATCAATTGCCGCACTCCCTAGAATACTATCATTAGAAACTAAATGGAAGAATATTTGCTGAGAATGAGAGATGGAACGTGCAATTAAGAAGGTAATTGTGAGAACGTTGAAGCTTCTCTTCTGGGGAATCTTGCTACAGGTACTTATCATAACATACTTACATGTATAGATATATCTAGCTTTCAAATACTCACAACTTATGTCCCTTACTTTGTGTCGGTGGTTATTCCCATGCACGAGATGATTTTTCATACTGAGTCAATACTAAAATAATAAGATGGTGTGGCATTCTTTAGGTAAAATTGAATTGAAGCTAGTCATAAAAAAATTATAAGTGGATGAATTGATAAGAATTATACGATTTGGAGTAGAGACAACAAATATCTATAGATCTATTCCCACAGTCATCTATATTTGTAATATTGTAATTGTTAAGTGGTTCTTTGAATTTAGAATTAGTGGGCCAGCCTTCCAGCAACTTAACAATGTTAATTTATTGGGCTTTTATCGCGCTGGGTAAACTGATCCTCTATGGCTATGGAGACATTTTAGGCCACTGACAGCAGAATTTCCAATTCTTATCTCCCCTCCGATGACTAGTAAGGTTGAGAGGTTAAATTGATCTTTTAGTGGGATAATCCAATGTCAAAATTGATCAAGGGAACTGGGGCCTTATCCCCTAGACTGATAAACTTTGACAATTTATTTAGTAGATTTCTCTGAACAAATGCTACTAAAAGAAATAAAAGAGTATGCTTGGTATGAATCAATGAATCACTTTGTCTTACATGGTGGTGTCACTAGTGGAGATAAAAACAGCATACACAAATATCTTATGAGCATTTTTCCATATTCATGTTATATATATTGCATTGGTAATCACATCAAATTCCTTATGTACAACTACCTTTCTCCCACCTGCCAACTTTTATGAGGAATTTTACGTTTTCATTTATCTTCACCTCTTTCTCTGATTTGGGCATTTTTTCATCAGGCATGTTGGATTATATGTGTTCCTAATTTACTTTGCAATAACATATGGGCTCTACATTCCAGATTGTAATTTTGTTGTGCATGATGAAGACAGTCCTAACATTGGAAATTCATTTACAGTAAGTTCCTTGTACCTCTCAAAGAAATAGCATGACAAATTTTCTCATTATAACACTAATTATTTCTCTTTTCAACACTGTAAAATTAGTCATTACACTCTAGTTTTGGAATATTTGTAAGAAAAGGAATTAGTATTTTGCAATAGTGAAAATGAATCCTAAATTTATGGTGTTAACAATGATGTGTTAGTCTCATCTATCAAAGTTTATTTTTTTCAAAATAACCTAACTATTAGGAATCTTGGAATTTTACAGAAAATGAGTTGGAATCCTATCATAGTTATTAAAAAACCTAATATAATATGCATTTTTACAAGCCCTCCCAACAATTAATTTGTGTTAAAGGTTTATTACTATTCACACCTTAGAATTATATTCCTTAAATTTAAGGAGGTAACAAGATCATTTATTGGTTCTACTCTGCAGACCAAATAAGGAACTACTTATGAGGGTTTCTTCTCTTAATCAAAGGGACGATGATCAAGTCTCCAATATATGGAATAATCCCTCTCCTCCTTATCCATGAGATACCTGGTGTAGGGTCCAAAGAACTCTAATCTTTATTTTAACATATTATGGCATCAATACACAACACCCCACCCATATTCTAAGGACCAATCATTCATGCAGGTGTTTCATTACTCCTAGGGTCATGCACAATAGTCAAAGGAGTTTCAGAACAAAATATCCCTTAGGAGGTGGTACTCCTACCTTGTAACCTCCCACATAGTTTCAAAGTTAGTATGCCCATTAACAAGGTTGGTGAAAAAACAACAACTAGAATGGAAACAAAATCAGGGTGGAAACTAGATTCATCCCCAACTCGAGAATCCATCATATAATGTTGCTTGGCTTTCCAATAGGTTTTAAAATTTTATAAAATTCTCAAGAGGAATTCATCCCATTTAAATCCATTTCACATGAGTGAGGTGATGGCATAGGTGGAGAAATAGCAGATTAGTGCTTTAACACATTTTTTTCGTAGTTAGGTGTTGTTCAAGTACTGTGAAAAATCAAACCATCTCTCCGTATTTTGTTTTCTTGCACTAAATATTAATGATATGGGCAAGGGTTTTAATTTCAAAGGTGAGGTTTCATGATCCTCCTTGTAAATTAAGTTTTTGTAACCATTTTTAGGGATTTGACATCATTTGTTTTATAAGGTGAAAATGGCAGAGAATTATTTGGATGCCAGAGAATCTACTACATTGATTGGAGTTGTAACAAGAGTGATTTTCATGATGATGATGCCAAATATATCTCACGTAGCAGTAGATATGTACTATTTTAGAGGCCAACCATAGATAGGTATTTTGAAAGCTCAATTTCTAAGGGAAAATGGCTTCCTGGTGTTGAGGGGAGGGGTGTCAATAGTGTTTAATTTACTCTTGATACTCAAATAGATAAAAGTGTGCTCTACATGCAAAACTTGTTTTCTTAAATCTACCTAGGTGGCTTTCAAAACACATACAACTGATCCCTAGGTAAGGACAAGAACTATGCCATGTTGCAAATCAAATGTCTATGTTCCATAACGATCCAACCAAATTCCCAGAGAAGTAATGACTCTAGGTACATTTTCCAAAGAGCTCCCAATAATCATTATTTTAAATAAAAACAAATGTTTTCCCTTAAAGAGACATGGGTGCCCCATACTAAAGGTATGATCCCATAGCAATTAATACAACATGGGAATATATTGACAAATAGCTTCACCTCCAGGTTTTCTACGGCCAAGAAAAATTCCCAGAATGGACCTTTTCCTACTGCAGTGAGTCTCTTTACCAACTACCACTCACTTCTTAGGGAAGAGGTACTCAAAGATATTTAACAATCTCAATTTATGGTTTCCCCTAGAATAAGTACAAGAAATTCAGAGATTGTCTACAACATACTCTTCTAAAATGAATCTAGAGTGAGGAAAAGTGGCTATCATGAGTCATGGCTTCTCAAAGATGGGGATGTTGTTTCTTAGTACTTTAATATTATCCTTATTTATCTTGGAAATGTACAACCCTTTTTTATTGAGGTTGTGTAATCTTGTACAATACTGGGTTTCCTACAGAGGCTTAGCCTCACGTTACAACTTTCTTGTCCTCTTATATAAATAAGGGAATGAGAGAACCATCTTATACATTATTTTTACCATATTATCCTAGAGATGGGTAGCACGTTAGACTTGCGACTTCTTCTCTTGACACTCCTCATCACCTTATCTCCTTGTCATGGAGTAATAGGTCTTGGAGCAGTGCATTGTTCTACTAGAGAATATTATTTGATCTTAAAGGAGGTAAGAAGACTTGTGATTGTGACAAATCCTAAAGGATAAGAAAAAAATGTTCTTTTAACTCATGTCAGAGAAGAGAACTAGAGTAGCGGTGAGGAAACATTTGGAATACTTATGGAAGACCCAAAAAAAAAAAAAAAAAAACAAAGGTTGGTGGTGTGTTACAATTGGTATTAGAGCTCCCACGTTCAACACTCAGACCTAATGAGATCTATTCCAAACTGAGTATGATTGCATGTCATTGGTGTTATGCTATCATAACCTCTATAGGGTTTTCTATGGAGAACATCATAGTGCACAATAATGTGAATAAATTTTTTGAAATGTGTATATTTATAATAGTAGCCTAAGAGATATAGATTTTGCTAAAAGTTTCTAGGCTTTGGGAAAATCCATTGCCCTTTGAAATATTATCCTTTTTTTGGGGAATAGGTTTCCCATTTGTTCTATTTTTTATTTCATTCTTCAGAAGCTAGGGAAGTAATATTAGACCAACCTGCATATGTTAGGGAATATCTCCTCTTGGCTTGCAAAGCTACAACAAAGAGAATATGAACGACCCATAATTATCATGGTAGAAGTGTCCTCAGATAGACAATTTTATTAATCAGGAAAGTAAATTACATAATAATTTTGCAAGAGTTTACACACACACTTCAACACTGTTTCAATTAGGGGAATGATCTATATATAAGCTCAATTTCCTAACCTATTCTAGTTATGGACTAATTATTAGATTAAAAAATGTCCATTTACAATAAATGCAATTCTAACCAATCTACTAACTCTACTCCTAAATTGGAGCCTAAGATATGACATTATTCCATATTTCATATCTTTTACAACAATATTCTATTTCTAAGTGTCTCCAAAATATAATTAAATATTCTAAATAAATAAATATTCTATCCTAACTTTGTGAACTATGAATTATGTATTTTGGATCATCTAAAATTCCCCCCTATGATCCAAAGATACATTACAACAGATACCAATTTCATCCTTGAACTTAGTAAATTTGTTCCTGCCAAGTGGTTTTGTGAAAATATCAGAGACCTAATCTTCTGAAGGAAAATAAAGTGGCTTGATGATGTGCTTGGAAATGAGAGATCTGATGTGATGATACTTGGTGCCCACATGTTCTGTTTTGGAATGAAAAAACTAGATTCTTGGAAAGCTTTATGGCTGTCTAGTTGTCGATGAATAATGATATAGCTTTTTATTGAGGAATGGCCAAATCCTACAAAACTCTGCGTAACCAAACAATTTCACATGCTGCTTCCCATGCTGATATGTATTATGCTTTCGTTGAAGAAGTGGCCACTGTAGCTTGTTTCTTGTAACTCCAAGATACTGCAACTGACACCATGTTCATTAAATAACTGGCGGTTGATGCTCGATCATCAATACTACCATCAAAGTCAACATCTGAAAATACGCTAAGCACAATGTTTTTAGTCTTTTTGTAAAGAAGACCAAAATATTTTGTTCCTTCGATATATCGTAGAATCATTTTGGCTTCATTACAGTGGTTGTCTAGTGGTTCCTACATAAAGCGTGAAACAATACTAACTGTATAAGATAGATCTAGTCAAGTGGTTGTGAGATAAAGTAGGATGCCAATGAACTACCTATAAGTAGTGTTATCCACCTATCCCCCCCTTCAAATTTTGGAAGTTTCAAGTTTTGTTCCATGGGGGTAGGAATGGGCTTGCAATCCTACATTCCAAATCGCCAAAGAACTTCTATTGTATACTTACTCTGAGGAATGAAAATATGATTTGGATGTTGGAATACTTCAACTCCAAGAGAGTAGTGAAGTATTCCCAAATCTATCGTCTTAAATCCTAGTACATGTAACTCCTTTTTCACCTGTACAATATGATCATCATCGTTTCTAGTAATGATCAAAACATCTACATACGTAACAAGAATCACCAGATTTTTACCCTATTGACGTACATACAAAATATCATCAGATTCACTTTGTTGAAAGCCAAATTTCCAAAGGTTTTCATCCATCTTGGCATACCAAGCACGTGGAGCTTACTTTAACCCATATAAAGCCTTAATTAGTTTAGAGACTTTATGCTCTTGCCATTCAATTTCAAAACCTAGAAGTTGTGTCATATATACATATTCCTGTAAATATCCATTGAGGAAAGCACGCTTTACATCCATGTGATGAAATTTCCATCCTTTTTATGCAATTAATGCGAGTGTTAAGTAGATGGTGTTCCATTTCGCTGTAGGAGAAAAAGTTTCATCATAATCAATGCCTTCCTATTGCGAAAAACCCTTAGCCACAAGTCTAGCTTTATACTTGTCGATTTCTCCATTTTGGTTGTACTTAACTTTGTAAACCCATTTGCATCTGATGGGTTTAACACTTTGAGGACAATCAACAAGTTTCCAAGTGTTGTTGCCTTGAAATACCTTATATTACTCAACCATAGCTTGTTGTCATTATTTATATTTTACTGCATCTTTGTACGTGGAGGGTTCCGTAAAATCATTCCTGATCAAGAAAAAAATGCCTTCATCCCTTGTTGACCCCCTTGTTCCTATTTTATTTTTCTCATCGGGGCTTAAATCTTTCATAAGTTGAACAACACATTTTGGAAATTGATGTTCACTTGTTTGAGATTATGAAAAGTCGCCATCATTATAAAGAGGATTAATGTAATCATAGGTACGTTGATCAATTCGAGATTCTCGGGGCCGAGAATCACTGTCAGAAGAACTACTGCTACTAGGAGATTCTGATGAACTTCCAGAAGACCCAGACTGTGTTGGTGAAGTAGATGGACACAATGAATCATCTTCAGAGGAAGGAAAATCAAGTTCTTACCATTTTTTTGAATTTGGTTGATTTTGAATGTTTCCTTTCCTTTTATCTCCTTTTGTTTCCAATTTCTGAAGAAGATGTCCTATTTATTCAACGCTCTTACTCTAAGTTTCATCAAAGATTACATCTCTACTGCCAATAAATTTCCCATTTGACAGAAGCATGTACCCTTTCTTTTCATTCAAATATCCAAACATTTTGCATTTCAAACTTTGTGAGTCAAGATTAGTTTGTTTTTCTTTTGGAACTAGGGCATAACACACGGAACCAAAATCTCTAAGGTGTTTAAATTTAGGTGTGAAACTAAACCATGCTTCATAAGGTGTGATTCCATCCAAAGAAGTAGTGGGAGACCTGTTCCTTAAGTAAAAAGATGTATGCATTGCTTCTGCACAATAAATAGGACTTAACTTTTTAAAAGTTAAAATAGATCTCGTCATTCCTAACAAAGTGCGATACATTCTTTCTACTACTCCATTTTTCTATGGAGTGTAGACATTTGTAAGATGTCATTTGATCCCATTGTCTCTGTAATAAATTCAGAATTTATTTGACTTGAATTCTCCTCCATTGTTAGTTTTGAGAGTGCCAATATTTTCTTTTACTTTGTTTCAACAAGTTGACGAAAAATTTTAAAGTTTTCAAATGCCTCTGACTTATGCTTCAAGAAGTAAACCCATGTCATTCTACTAAAATCATCATTAAAGATTAAGAAATATTTGCAACCTACTAGAGAAGCTTGCAAGGGTCCACAAATCTCATTGTGTACTAACTGCAAATGCATGTTTTCTTGCCATGAACTTGTCGGGAAAGTCTTTCGACTTTGTTTTCAATAAATGAATGATTCACTTCGTGCATTTTCTATCTTGAAGGTAGGAATTTGGTGGTCTGGTTGCAGCTGCCAGGGACAACCGTTCAAAACTAGAAACAATTTCTTCTAGTTTAGGATAAACCTCTTCTTGGATTTCCTGCAAAGTATCAATCATCTACCTCCAAAGTTATCTATTATTCTAAATTAGCATAACTGCTTAATTTAGACACAATGACAAGCGCTTTAAAAGTCCTTAAAACATCACAAATCACAGTTGCAAGTTCATCAGGGCAAGATTCATTTACTTATGATCGATGTGATGCGAGATTGATCTAACGGTCAATAGTCTTCAGTGATCCAATGGTCACTATGATATCGCATGGGAATCTACGTGACTATAATCCACCCCCATGGAGCTGATGAGGTTTATAAGTCCTCAATTTATAAAAGTTTGGGTCTGGTACATAGATTAACATCTGTTCATTTTTAAGGCCAATATCCATCAGATAACAGAGGCCCTTAGATTCTGCAGCTCTCGAGACTTCTAGTAACACATGGGTTAAAACCAAGGCCAACCCCTGTTGTTGACTGTTACGCAAGTGTTGAAAACAAAACCAATGGTTAGGAATGAATACGGTGCTACAACTCCGATCAAGGATTCCCTACACTTTCAAACCCCACAATTGCTAATACACAATGAAAAGAACTTAAAAATGATCACACAGAACTCTAATATTTCAAGACAAACTGGAAACTCAATGATATATAGAGATACTACAGAGGGATTCAACACCTTTGGGATTGACCAATTTTACACAAAATACACAAAGATATAATTTCTGCAACTAAATCTTATATGGCCAAAACAAGTCAAATCATTCAAAATCCACTTATAATGATTCGAAGCTTACATAAGCACTGGTTCATTTAACAACCAGATCCTAAATCAAAGGATCAAATTAACTAATCCTATCTCTTTGCATGATATTCTCCTCGAGAATCTCCACTACATCTAATTACTTGAATTTATTAGATGATAATCCAAATCCTAGATTCTAGTTCAAATCCTAACTAGAAATATTTGTAAATTGATAGCTAAAGGACCCCACTCCTTTTCTGGTAAACTTTTTTTTAAAATTTTTGGAATAAGTTCAAAGCCTTTTTCCTTTAAGCCTCGTGCTATTGCATCAGACTCCTGAGGAAAAAATTATTCATCGGGTCCTATCCATGAGCTCCTCTACAGAACTGCCCAATTTTTGTAGCATGGCATCTATCACCCAGGTAGCATCAGCAATTGGTTGATCTTTCCACTTGACCAAAAACTGAAAATACTCCTATCCCCTTGTCTTCTTCAACAATTTCTTGTCCAAAATTCTCTCTGGCTATAATTCCTTTGCTACAGGTAACTATTTTACCCAATCAATTTCTTGTTTTTGTTGGTCGTTTTTCGTGTCATCTGCGTTTTCACATTCATACCTGTATAAATCAATGACATTGAAAATTGGATATATTTCAATATCAAGCGGTAATTCAATTTCATATGCATTTGAAAAAAAATTCCTCAATACTCTACATGGTCCAATTTTCTTGAATTTTAAATTGTTATACTCTCATTTTGGAAATCTTTCCTTCCTCAAGTGTGCTAAAACAAAATCTGCAACTTCAAAGTTAACTTCTGTCCTTCTTAAGTCTTCTCTGCTCTTGTACTTTATGTTGTTGTCTTGTAACTGTTGCTTTACTTGTTCATGTATTGCTTGCACCTCTGAAGCAAAATCTTCGCCTTTAGCACTTCTCATCTCAGCTTTTCCCAGATTTCTTAATTCAGACACTCCTCATGGGTGCATTCCATAAACTATATGGAATGGACTCTTCCATGTAATCCCGTTAGGAGAGTCATTATATGCATATTCATCCTTTGCCAATACCTGATCCCATTGTTTTGGATTTTCACCTATAATACTTCTCATAAGATTACCCAAGCTTCTGTTACAACTTTAGTCTGTCCATCCATCCGAGGATCATAAATAGAACTGAAACTCAGTTTAGTTCCAAGCTTCTTCCATAATGTTCTCCAAAAATTTCCAACAAATTTGGAGTCTCTGTCTGAAACAATACTCTTAGGTAACCCATGCAATCTTACAATCCCTTTAAAAAACAAATTAGCAATGTGAGTAGCATCACTGGTTTTATAACATTGAATAAAATGTGCCATTTTTGAAAATCTGTCAACCAAAACATAAATTGAATCATTTCCTCTTTGAGTCTTTGGTAAGCCCAAAAAAAAATCCATGCTTATCATATCCCAAGGTCTATATGGAATAGGTAATGGAACATACAACCATGTGTTTTGGCTTCTTCCTTTTGCATAATGACATACTTTACAATTTTTCACATCCTTCTGCACTTCAGTCCTCATCTTTAACTAGAAATAAACCATGTTCAACTACTCATAAGTCTTGTCTACACCAAAATGTCCTGTATGTCCACAACTATGCTTCTCTTGGATTAAATTTTCCCTCATAGAAAAATTTGGTATGCACCGCTGATTTCTTTTAAACAACAACCCCTCTTGCAAGGAATAATCAAGCCACTTACTTTTTTCTAACAAAACAGGTTTTTTACAAGCTTCAAATGCCTCTTTAAAATCTATGTCTTTTTCATATAATTCCTTAAGAAAATCAAAACCCAACACTTGAATTTGGCTTTCTTGAAGTAGTATGTTTCTTCTACTTAAGGCATCAACTACTTTATTTGATTGGCCATTTATATGCTTCAAGACAAAATTAAAACCTTGAAGATACTCTACCCATTTGGCATGTTTCTAATTAAGCTTTGGTTGTTGCATAATGTACTGCAATGCATGGTTGTTTGAATAAAGTATAAACTCCTTAGACATCAGGTAATGTCTCCACTTCTTCAATCACTGCACAACCGCATAAAATTCCTTATCATAAGAGGAATATTTCTTCTTTGATTCATTCAGTTTCTCATTGAAATAAGCTACAGGTTTGTCCTCCTGACTTAAAACACCTCCAATGGCTTCTCGACTAGCATCACATTTCACTTGGAAAGGTTTATTAAAATCATGCAAAATCAAAATAGGTGTTTTAGTGATCTTCCTTTTCAATAGCTCAAAGTTCCTTTCTACTTCAACAGTCCATTTAAATGGTTGTCTATCTTTCTTTATAGTGTCGATAATAGAATAATTGATCTTATTAAAGTTCCTTATAACTTTTCTATAAAAACTAGCAAGACCATGAAAACTTCTTACCTCAAAAGCACATTTTGGCGAAGCCCACTCTATGATTGCCTTAATCTTCTCTGGATCCATCTTTAATCCACCAGCAGAAACAACAAAACCCAAGTACACAAATTTTTCCTTCATGAATGAACACTTCTTTAAATTTAGCAGTAACTTCACTTGTTGCAACCTTTGTAAGACATAATTCAGATGTCTCATGTGTTCCTCCTTAGACCTTTTGTAAACTAATATATCGTCCAAATATACTATTACAAATTTACCAACAATTTCCTTCAAAACTTCATTCATAAGTCTCATAAATGTACTAGGCGCATTCGACAATCCAAAAGGCATTACCATCCACTCATATAATCCTTCATTGGTTTTAAAAGCAGTTTTCCACTTATCTCCCTCTCTAATTCTGATTTGATGATAACCACTTTTTAAATCTAATTTTGTAAAATATCTAGCTCCACTCAAACAATCCATCAAATCTCTGATTCTAGGTAAAGGAAATATGTACTTGATTATTATCTTATTGATTGCTCGTGAGTCAGTGCACATTCTCCAGCCTCCATCCTTCTTTGGGCTCAACATTGTTGGCACTGTGCAAGGACTCAAACTCTCTCTAACTATTCCATTGTCTAACAGTTCCTGAACCTATTTCCTGATATCTTCATTCTCTATGGGAGTCATCCTGCAAGTTATTTTATTAGGTAGATTTGATCCTAGAATCAAATATATGTGATGACTGATTTTTAGAATGGGTGGTAACTCATCAAGAAAATCATCTATAATGATATCACAATAAATATCCAACATCTCTTGAATTTCAATTGGTAAACCAAAAAATTTTGTGGAATTAATTATTACCTTAGGTTTACAAATCAACACAAAATTAACTTCATTTTCCTCCATCTATTGTAAGTACCCCTTTCCAATTAGCAAAAGGGTATTTGGTTCAGGTTTCTTCGATGTATCTTCTTCTTCTATTTGTAGCAATGTATGGTTGACACCATATTCATTGAATTTGTAGCTGTTCTTCTTTCCATCATGCATAGCTCCTCTGTCATACTGCCATGGTCTACCCAACAATATATGACACATGTCCATAGGCATCACATCACACAAAATTTTATCATTATACTTTCCCAACTGCAAATCCACTTCCAATTCTTCATTTACTAACAACTAACATAACTTTTGTAGCCATGACCCCTTGTAAGGTGTTGGATGTTTCTTTGTATTCAATTTAAACTTCACCACTTCTGTAGATACCAAATTATCAGTGTTGCCACTATCAATTAACATCTGACAACATTTTCCTTGAACCTTGCACACAATCCTGAACAAAGTCTTTCTTTGTGCTGGTTCAACAAATTCCTTTTTTGGCTTTAGCAATACTTTGTTAACTACCAAAGATTCTCCTCTCTCTCATACATTTTCTTCTTCTGTCATTATTGTTGCTTCCTCTTCATCTGAGCAACAATTGCATTTCTCTGAGGTGTTCATGCATTTTCTGGGCACTCATAGGCTCCGTGTCCTAGCTTGTTACATTTGTAACATCTGACTTCTCTTCCTCTATCTTTTCCTCCTCTTCGTCTGGAAAAACTCCCTCTGCCACTTGCATCATCTCCTGTGGGTCGATGGTGACTTGAGCTACTGCTAGCTCCATCTCCAGGTGTTGGAGATCTTCCTATACCACCTTTTCTTCCACTTCCTCGAAAAGTACCTCTATTTCTGGTAGACTGCTTCCTCATGAGTTTTTCTTCAGCCTTCAATACCATCTAATAAGCCTCTTCTACTATTTTAGGAGACAGTACACTTATCTCATCTTGAATGTTCATTCTAATATCATTCACATATATGGAAGCCTTCTCATCTGTATCTTGGACTTGTCCTCTACTCCTATACTCACTTTGTAGAATTCCTCTATGTATTCCTTTACTGTCATAGACCTTTGTCTAAGATTTTGCATCTGTCTAAATAATGTTTGCTAATAGTCACTTCGCAGAAACTTACTTTTCAGATTTTCCACCATCTTGTTCCAATTCTTAGTTGGTTGTTTGCTAATTCTTCTTCTTTCGGCCTGCACTCCATCCCACCAAAGTAATGCATGTCCTTTAAACTTTGTTACAACAAAATTCACATTCTTTTCATCCTTTTTTTCTTCATAATCGAAGAATTTCTCCATGTCATTAATCCAGTCTATCAACTCCTCGGGATTTAATCCTCCTGCATAAATTGAAACCTTGGTTCTGGGTCTAGATGTCGATCTCACCATTGACTTAAATAATCTCATCTCAGTAGCAACTTCTACAGGTTCCTCCTCTTCTGCAACTTCAACTTCGGGCTCACTAACATCTCCAGCATCTGCATCTCTCCCTATTTCCATTGCTTCTAATCTAGCTTTCATTTGTTGCATAGCTTCCATCACTTCAACATTTGCAATAGGTCTTCCTCTTCTACCACATCCTCTTCCAACTCTCAAAGCCATGGTGGATTTCTTCCTCTAATCCTCGGGATCCTTTTCAATGTCAATTGTCTGCTATGATACCACAAATGGTGGCCTGGGTGCAGGTGCTAGTGACAATCGTTCAAAACCGAAAACAATTTCTTCTAGTTCAAGTTGAACCTCTTCTTATATTTCCTACGGAGTATCAGTCATCTATCTGCAAAGTTAGCTATTCTTCTGAATTAACAAAACTGCTTAATTTAGCCATAATGGCAAGTGCTTTACAAGTCCTTAAAACATTTCAAATCACAATCACAAGTTCATCAGGGCAAGGTTCATTTACTTATGACTGATGCGATGTGAGATTGGTCTAACTATCAGTAGTCTTCAGTGATCCAATGGTAACTGTGATATCGCACGAGAATCTGCGCAGCTATTATCTACCCTCACGGAGCGGATGAGGCTTATAAGTCTTTAATTTACAAAAGTTTGGGTATGGTACTTAGATTAACATACATCCATTTTTAGGCCCGATATTGATCGGATAACAGAGCCCCTTAGATATTGCAGCTCACGGGACTTCTAGTAACACATAGATTAAAACTAGGTCCAACCCCAGTTGTTGACTGTGAGGCAAGCATTGAAAATGAAATCAATGGTTAGGAATGAATACGATGCTTCAACGCCGATCAAGGATTCCCTACACTTTCAAACCCCACAGTTTCTAATACAAAACTAAAATAACTTAAAAACAATCACACAGAACTCTAATATTTCAAGCCAAACTAGAAATTCAATGATATACAAAGATACTACGGAGGGATTCAACACCTCTGGGATTGAGCAATTATACAAAAAATACATAGAGATATAATTTATGCAACTAAATATTATATGGCCAAAACAATTTGAATCAGTCAAAATCCCCTTATAATGATTCAGAACTTACATAAGTATTGGTTAATTTAACAACCAGATCCTAAATAAGAGGATCGAATTATCTAATCCTATCTATTTTGCATCATATTCCCCTCAAGAATCTCCACTACATCTAACTACTTGAATTTATTGCATGATAATCCAAATCCTAGATTCTAGTTCAAATCCTAACTAGAAAGCTTTGTAAATGGACAGCTAAAGGACCCCACTCTTTTTCTTGTAAACTTTCTTTTTGTATTTTTGGAATAAGTTCGAAGACTTTTTTTTAAGCCTCATGCTCCTGCATCAGAAGTCCCTGAACCATTCGTTGTTTTTGTAGTTGAGAGAGACTGTCAAAGTTTAGATGTCCATATCTCACATGCCATAATCTAATAGGTGAAATGTTTGTGCTTGCTACTGCTACAAAGTCAGAATTCCTTGGAATAATTGTTCCTTTCCTCCTTAACAGTTTTCCATATTCATATCATGTCATCTCTATTTTCATGTTCTGATTTATTGTATTAATTTTAACTAGGTCATCCTCCAAAACAACCTAATCTCCAGCTTGTCGGATCGAGACTAAAGACAACATATTCTTTTTAAATGTGGGTACATACCATACATTTGAGATCAATATTTCTCCAATGTCAGGAAGATAAACTTTAACGACACATTTTCCATAAGGAGTATGTTTTGTATCATCAACAAGAAAGATTGAACTAAGGTGGCATGGTTAGAAGTTCCAAAAGAAGTCTTGTTGAAAAGTCATGTGCTGAGTTGCTCTTTTATCTAAAATCCATGCATCTTCATAATCACTTTTAAGAAAAATGGAAACTAATGTTGTTGATTCTAATCTTTGACTTGATGTGAAGACATATTCCGAACCTTCGTTATCTTAATAAATGGCAAATTGAGTTGTGTTTTGATGGAACTTTGGAATTTTATTAATGGAAGTTGTACAATCTTTTGCAAAATGACCCACTCTATAACATCTTTTGTAGACAATTTGATTCAAGTCTCTACCTCTTCCTTGATACTATCCTCTACCTCTACTTTGACCTCTGCTTTGAGTTTACCCTCTACCTTAACTTTGACCTCTTCTTTGATTGTTTCCTCTGTTTGGAAAGTTTCTTACACCTTGATTGTTTTCTCTTCCTTGAAAGTTTCCTCTACTTTGGCTTCTTCCATGACCTTGTCCACTATGTGCTGCTGGATGTTGATTGAAATTTCCTCTTCCTCTTTCTCTAGAACTGTCATTTGATGATTTAATTGCGCTGGCCTCTGTGAAGAAGACATATTCCCCTTGTTTCTTCTTCCCAAAATTTTTGTCGTGTTCAGCCAACATCTCACTTAGCTCATCAAACTTTAATTTATCTAACTTTCCCGTCACTTGTAGAGTTTCCAAAAAATGCATGTAAGATGAAGGAAATCAAGCACTTAGAATGGTGGTCATGAAACTAACATCTACTGTTTGAAATCCATCTTTTATTATTTCTTGCTTAATATTTTTAAGCTTGGAGATATACTCAAGGACATCTCCTCCTTCAGTTAGTTTTTGTTGAAGCGACTTAAGTCGTAGATCAACCTTTTTTTATTCAGGTTGTGTATGAAATATATCTTTGAAAGAATGCAAATCAGACCATGCATCTGAGGTGTTTTCAATATGAATATACATCTCATCATTAACTGAAGACTTTATAAGAGCTAGTGCCTTGACATTTTTAACTTCCAATTTTGCAAGTGAAGTTACATATGTGGCTTTATTAGGCTTAATGTCTCCATCACATATGTCTTTCCACAATTCATTATATATTAGAGTGCTTTCAATAATACTGTTGCATGTCTTGTATGATTTTACCCCTTCAAGCTTATCAAAATTAGAGAACATATTAATTAACTTCGACATTGTAGTTTTGAAACTTTGCAACAAAAAGAATCAAGCAGAGGAAAAATATGAGAAACACATCACACAAAACACGACACACAAAAAACGATCTATGAGGGCTTGGCCTTTACCCTAGTATAATCGTTGAAGGAGAAAAATGACTGAGCTTTGCACTTGGCTCTAGTCAATTTCACTTAAGAATTTACAATAAAATCTTTAAAATTTTGATGGTTTACTATTCCCTTACAAAATTTTCTTCAAAAAATACTCTACCCTGACCCCTCAAAGTAAAAAATTACTTTGAGTTACAATATCACTCGTATCTCTCCACATAAAAAATTAAACATAAAATCACCTTATTACTCCAAATTTTACTACTCCAAACATTTACAAATAACCTCTCACACCTTATTTCTCCAAAAATATTATTTTACAAATAATAAAAAATTCTTCACCTCTCGAAATTACAAACTATACAAAATAGAAAAATCTTTATCTCTTCATTAACATTAATCCATTTTTAATTTCTTTTAAACTCTCATTCATTTAAAAGAACTTTATGAAAATATTAAACGTGAATTAAAAAGTGAATGGAGGTAATTCATAAAGTGAATATTTATCCTCTTATTTTGAAATGTGAAAGGACACACTAATTTATAAAGTGAATGATTATTTCCTTTTTGAAATGTGCAAGAACACAACACCAAAAATAGTTTGTATGCACAACAAAAAAACGTTAACGCATTCATTCACTTATCCTCCATGTTATCTTTCCGTTTGAATTTTATTCTGGCAACTTCGACCACGACCTGCATGATGGATTCTTTCACTAAATCGAGTGACAAATTTGCAATCATCCTCTGCATCTGCATCATCAGGATCAATGGTGGTCTTTTCCCTTTGGAAAAAAAACATAAAGTTATTTTCAATGCACCTCTGGCTTCTGCTTGTTAACGCAGTCTCTTATTGTTTGTTGAATGCTTGCATCTACAATTTTTTTGTTTGTTTTTTATTGTTGCTTAGAAGATAATGAACCACCACCTCTCAATCATTTTCTAAAAGGTGTATTCAATATCCATCTGCTGCCATTAGTAAATTAGATTAAAGAAGACAGGAGAAAGTGATTTATAGAAGGCAGCGAAGAACACAATGCAACAAGGGACGTAGTGGTGATGGATCTGGGGACAGCGTGAAGCCTTTGGAGGAGGCATGCAATTCCTAAGAGGTTGTGCGGGAACAACGTAGGATGAGGAGGACGTTTTGGAGCAGCGTGGGCTTTTGAAATCATATCTTATGTTTCTAGAGAACCCGACCAGGAAATAGGGGCTTTGTTCTACCACAAATACAGTACTGGAAAATTCCAAAGTCAAATCAATTGGCAAGATTCAAGATATGGACCAAGATACACTCAGAGGCTACGTTAAGCAATGAAAGACGCAGTGCTTGAAGGTTGTGTTAAGAAGTGAAGGTTGTGTACAACATTGGCCACAAAGGGAATCTCACTCAGGCCGAACATAAAAATATCATTAAACGTGAATAAATCAGTGGCACCGTCAACTTGCGTCACTGGATGAAACAAAACTTACAGGGAAATTTTGATATGTATTTGCGTCCACATGCAGTTGTCGAATCTTACAGTTAAAAAATGAATTTGTCTTTATTATTATTAAACCAATCATGTTTTTTCACATCTTGTCTCAATGTCACATTCTCATCAGGCGAGAGCCGAGTCACATTCTCATCAGAAGAGAGCCCAGCCAAGCCAAGCCATGATTAAAAAAATTAACAATAATATAACAACCAATGAGCCGAGCCGAGCCGAGCCAAGCCAGGGTTAAAAAAAACAATAATATAACAACCAATTTATTAATACTTTTAAAAGGTTAACAATAATATAACAACCAATTTATTAGTACTTTTAAAAGGTTCAATCCAAAACTTACAGGGAAATTTTGATAGTGAAGATTTTTTTTCGGTAACAAATCTTGATTTTCAGACTTAAATTTCTAAAATCAATAATAATAATCAAATTTATTTGATTTTTGAAAATTTTCATACCAATTATTTGTTGGTCAATTTCATGGAAATTTCTAAGACCTTGTTGAGCTGGAATCTCTTTCTCACATTAGCTGCATTATTGGAGCTACAATACCATAATAATGGTATTAGTGTCCTGGGCACACAATTTTATTAATCAGGAAAATAAATTGCAATAATTTTGCAAGAGTTTACACACACTCCAACACTCTTGCAATCAGTAGAATGAGCTATATATAAGCTTAATTTCCTAACCTATTCTAGTTATGGACTACTTATTAAATTAACAAGTGTCCATTTACAATAAATGCAATTCTAACCAATCTATTAAATTAACAAGTGTCCATTTACAATAAATGCAATTCTAACCAATCTACTAACTGTACTCCTAAATCAGAGCTTAAAATATGACATTGCTCTAGATGTCATATTTTGTACAACAATATTTTATTTCGAAATGTCCCCCATATCTAATTAAATATTATTAATAAATAAATATTCTATCCTAACTTTGTGAACTATAAATTATGTATTTTAGATCATCTAACCAGTTACTATTTAACCGACCATCACTGATTTACGAAAACCCTCGAAACAACAAATTTGAAAGAGTGCAGATTCTGCAGTTGCTCTATATGTACTACACAACACGACTAGAAAGTGAAAATTATTAAAAATAATATTTACAACATGCCAAATGATATTTTTCGCAATCTTCGAACTGCATAATTTTTATTTTCATTTAGGTGTTTTTGACCACGATCTGCCCCCACTCACCACTATATTCCTAGTTCACAAAAATAGCGTAATCAAGGTTTCCTACTTTCATTTATATATCATATTGACCTTATTAGTGGTAACGTTCTACAAGTTTCCCTTTGTAGCTCTGTTGTCCTAGACTCCTCGGTATACAATCATGCCTTTCCACCAACATTTTGAGCTCTAAAACCTATTATTATGCAAGTTATATTTTTGTGAATATCCCCTTCCAAACAGGGGGCAGCCCTTGGGAGTCCCTAAGTAATTGTGAACAAGCAAATGAAGGAGGCACAACATAGGGACATTAACAGTTCTGAGATAAACTCATTATTCTTCCCATTAATTCATGACCCGTATTTAATCAGCCACACATTCAAGACTATAATATGACTTGACTAAAAAGAACATCTCTATATACCTATATCCTACCCCTACAAAGGTTTGGCATTATATAAAAGCATAAAATCGTGCCCTCCATAGTCCTACTCTGAATTTTATAAAACTTTTTCATTTATCCAATAATTATCCTTGCAAATCAAATGTCAAATAACTTGTGTAGAGAAGTAATCCTCACTGCATAATCTAATTACTCACTTTTGAATCGCTAAACTCTATCTTAACCATCGCAGTTCTCATATTTTCTCCACAACCTTATATTTATTAACTCCAAATTAGTTCTTTCTTGTATATATATATATTATTTTCATGCTAATTAGTTCCAACTATGAATGGGAGAGATTATGGTGAAACATATTATTTTCTCGGAATACAAATAGTCTTACCCTCAAGCCTGGAGGTGAGGATGGAATTAGTTATACCTTTCCATATCACTCAACTATCAGCTTATAAAGAGCTGAATCCATAGACACACTATTTTCCTTTGAGATAACCCTAAGTCGGTTATGCCAAAGCATTTGGAATATTTTTGGGTTTTTAATTTTGTGGATGACAGAGAAGAGTCGATTAAAATAGGTCTTTCTATAACTTAGAAAGATCTTAAATATAATGAAGAGTTGTTTTTTACTTCCACACAGTAATTTAAATTTCATGTGTGATGATTTTTAGAAGAAAAAGGAAATGTAAATGATCATATACTGAGACAGAAAACTTGTAAACACTTACAAGAAGAATCACTAAAACTATGTTTCAATTATCAACATAATACAACCAAATTATAATAGAAACCTAATGCAATTTAACATTCAAGAGGAAGTAATAGAACCAAACAAATCTGTAACTTAGTCTCTTAATTAAATTAAGATTCTCAATGAATTAAAAATGAAATTATACTCAATTAAGATTTTCAATTGGATAACTCTGTATAATTATATGAAGAAACAATTATGATAAACACAAAGAAGAACAAGCCATGTGTAGATAACTCAGAATTCTTTATTGACATTCAAAAATCTCCAGCTTAGTACAATTCTGTTTAAAAACTAATTCCAAGGTGCAACACCTGATTCTTTATCAGAATGAGTTATTTATATTAAAAAAGGAGTTTTACAATTAATGCCTTATTGACTAGGCATGCTAAAATATCCAAAACTAAAACAAAATTGAAGGATTCGATCTAGGAAGAATGCATCTGGTCCTGTTCTGTTGGAATTTGTTGCTGAGTCACCTCTTTTTATGTATATGCTGGCAACTGATTGTTGTGTTGGAGTGATGTGTTGGAATGCTTTACTCGTTTTGATATTCTTCCAATTTCTCCCAACCCTCTGAATTTTGAATTCTTACCATTATAGCCTTTCTGTAGATTTCATCTACCTCAGTGTATTTAGTAAAGGTAGGCTTTACTGGAAAAACATGTTGAATTTCATTTTGAATAAAACAAATATTCTCAACTGCTTCATACAAAGCTCTTCCAGTGATTGATCCTTTCATTGAAGATGATGCAGTAATTCAAGTTTTCATTTTTTCCTGTAATCTATGAAAATAATTTGTTCTATCCATCAGCTTGTCATTCAACACAAAAATAGAAGACAATCCTTTATTAATTAATGCCTCAATTCTTGACAGAAATTTGTTAATGCCAAATTCGAGAGTATGGCATTTTTCTTCTAGTTGTGTTACTAAGTTCTTCTTAGTAACAACGTTTTTTGCTTGAAGGATTTTTTCAGTTCTCTAATCCACTCCCAATTCTTCTAGCTCATAGGTATCCTTATAATTTAGAATCTTAATGATTTTGTTTGTTGTTATGGTCATTGTTCCTAACTGATCATTTATTTCAGAAATAACTTTGTTGGGTTTTTCTACCAGTTCTTTTTGTTCAAACATAATCTGGATGAAGGGCCAAATTTGTTTCATTTCATTGATGATGTTGTTCCAAATGATTTCTTTAACCTGAGCAAGGGGAGTACCAATGGAATTTCATTTTCTGACTTCCTCCAATTCTCAATCTGAGTTTGGGCTCTCTGGAGTTCTATTGAATGATTGGTGTCAGACCTACTCTTAATGTCTTCCAGCTGCTTTACCTTCTTCTCCAACTTTTGGATTTCTTCTGATTGAAGTGACATCTTATGAATTACTTGGGCCAGTTCGATAACATCTCCTTGAGTGCTCATGGTAGGTTTAGTTGAAGGCATATTAGTGATTGGAAGTGCTTATAGAGGAACAAGTGATTTCTTAGCTTCATCAGTAAGTCTTTCTATCTGAACTTCAATCTATTTTATCTGTGAATTTTGTTCAATAACTATGTTCATCATATCTACTTTCTGGTTCTCTATCTAAATTATTTCCTTAGCCAAAGGGTCTTCCGTTGCTAGGAGTTTGAGATGTTTCCTAACTACAACAATATGTTCATTCTTCTTTTTCATTAATTCCTCTGGAGATTTAACATTTACAGGGTCATAACCCATTCTAATTACTAGGTATTCTAGTGTCTTAATCCTAGAGTCTTTGGCATGCGAAGAAATCCCTTCCACGTCAAGATGTGATCGAATGGTGGCAACTATAGCATATAATCTAGACAATGCCATGGCAATATTAGTAGTAGAGGAAAATATCATCTCTTTCTTGTAATCTGCCTCTCCTTTAGGCTGAGGTACTTGAGCTTGGAGATGCCATGTGCATTCTTCCTTTCTATGAATCAAAGATAACTAACACTCTACTATGTGTGCTAGATGTATGTTTCTAGAATTGATTATAGACATTGATCTTTAAAGCTTCATTTTTTAGCTTGATTTCATTGTATATGTCCATTGTGCTTTACTCAAGCTCACTTGATGAAGATATTTGTTTCTGTATGATCTTATACTACTAAATTTGAAGAGGTGTTGAAGAATCGGGAGGATCTATTAATTGTTGTTCTCCCAATATAGCTGTAGGAATTTCCTTTGAAGTGTTAGGCTACTACTATTGTGAATCTTTGGTGAAGTTTAGTCTTGGACTGAGTTTTTCCTTTTTTCTATATATAAGTTTGAAAGCTGAGTTGATAATGTAAGTTTCCAAGGGAGACACTTCTTCTCTATCACTCTTTCCTGTCTTTTCTTCTTGCAGGGAATGTGTATTCACTAAAGAGGTAGAGACTTGTTGCTCCTCTAATTCCTATAGAATATTTGGTAGCCATTCTTTTTTATTTTTGTATTGTTCAATCCCTAGCCTTGTTGTATGAAAGTAAGGTGTATATTTGGCGTCCACCCTTAACATAGAAATGATTCCTAAAGAGTCATAAGACCAAGTAAAACTCAAATCAAAATTCATGGTTTTCAATATCTTCTCTGCCTCTTCTCCTGCTGCCCTACTATTACAAATAAATTGACAAACCTGAGTCTTTATTGTGAATTTTGATTGCTTTTTGGAAGATGTAAAGTGAATTTGGTCCATGTTCATATATTCAAGTGAAAAATTCCTCATTGGGAGGTATTTGGGCAGCTTGAAAGGTGGTAGTTCACAACCAAAAACTCTAATCTCAGTGTAGTTCTCATAGGGATACCAATCTCCAGTTTGTTCCTACTATGTAAGCTGCAAAATTTTCTAAATTTTTTCACTTATCCTCCTCTCAGTAGTGCCACTCAAAAGACTCATGGCACGATGAACAAACATATTTATGAAGTGTTTAAATGAATATTCATTCTTTTCTTTCCCATGGTAGTCCAAAATATTACTGACTGTTGTTCTCCTTTATCATCTAACATATACAATGACATATTTAGATGATCTCCTTGGAAGTATATGAACATATAGATCATAACAGAAGTATATTTAAAAACCTCTTGAGTATCAAGGTTAAAAGACTACTGGTGCGCTAAGCATCACTAGAAAATATTGACAGGAATCCAATAATGGCATCATTGATCCATTCATCATAGTAATAGCCAAGTAAATAAGAAATCAGAGTGATCATTTGCCTCGCTCTTTCTGTTAGGGAGGATTCTTTTTAGGCATAGGGGCATCTTTTGAAAGGAATAACTCTAGGGTTTCAAATCTCTTGGTAAAATCCAGTTTTTGATATAATTCAAGTAAAGCTTCATGAGAAAATGAAGTGCTATCTTTGACAGTTGAAGCTTACATCACCTGGTTAATAGATTCAGGGGTTATGGTAAGCAGAATTTGAACTTGAGGGTTGACAATGGCTCTCTGATCTGGGAGATAAGAAGCTTAACAATTTCTGACAAAGTCTTCGGCACTAAAGGTGAGAGGGAAGATGTAATAGGGGAGGTTTGGTTTCCATAGTTGAATTTCATCAGTTTGGTCAACATATTTATCTTGTAGCCAACAATATAGTTCAAAAAGATAAATCTCACAATTGGTTTCGTGAATCATATAATCTCTATCGGCTAAAGGAATATGGTGAATGTCGACAAAGGGAAAAATGAGAGGGTTAACATCTTCCCCTGGTTTCTTCTCTTTAGGAAGAATACGGGCAGAAATTTGACAGTGGATTTTACAGAAGAGCTGAGTTTTATAATGGAAAGAAGGTTTCTGACAAATATATGAAGAGGGGAAGTGTACCCATGAATTTGGGCGTTGCTTGGAAAGGAGATGTAGCTTTGAGAATCAATGGAGTACCTGTGATCGAAAATTTACAACAATTTTGACTTTGTAGACTGTAGTATGAGAACAGGAAGTTAGCAAAGGGTTTGAAAAGAGTTTATAACAAAATTATGTTCAACCATTGATGGAGTGGATTTAACAGACAATTTTAATAAATGAGCAACAGGAATATGGAGGGAGGTGATTTTATTCGTTGATGAGAAGTCGCATGGCAGCGGCGGGATGGCAAGTAGACAAATGTCAATGGTAAGTTGTTTTGGAGAAACATCCTTCGGTGGGGGTAAGGTTGTTTACAGTTTTGATGGAGGGGGGTCCCAAATATTGTGATGGTGACATGTAGCGGGTGGGTGGTATGGTAATACAACCTATTTCGGACCCCCTACTAATAAAGGTTGGATGACAGAGGGGGTCAAAAATAATATACGGAGTGTTGGATCAATTTAATCAGTTGGGGTTGAGCAGAAAAGTAGTCAGCTTTTAATGGCAGGACCCAAAGCGACATTAAAAATTTTGTTCCAATGTTCATGTGATGGGATATATGAGGTAAATGATAATATTTTGGGATTATAACTTAGGAAAGTTATATGGTAGGGAGGTAGGGAGTGAAAAATAATGTGTCGGGAATAAAGTATTGGGAAATAGAACTTAGGATAAAACTATGAGGGGAGTGTGTAATGATGAAGGGAATTAGGGAAACGAATGTATAGGAGATTATAATGTTGGAAGGGGATTTTTAGTGTAATAATGGGAACATGACCTCCTTTGATGATTCCTCCTTACATATGGCATAAGATCAACATCATCATGATGCATTTGAGCTAGCAACCTTATGTATTCCAAAAACTTTTAAATGAAGCTTCTTTTTCTTTTAGCTTGCTTAACATTTTATTATCCCTTCTTTGTTTAAAGAAACTAACACCTAACATTTTATTGACGTGGATGCCTATCATAATCAATTTTTCCTAACATTTTTAAAACCAATATTTTTACTTTTGCATCCACATCCCACCTTAACATTTTCCAAATTCATATATGTAATATACTAACTTATCAAAATTAGATATGTTACAAAATACACAAAGAGCGAACCTGTCATAAGCAAGATTTTAACAAATCTTGTGTTAACCACCCAAAAAAATTGATTATAGTGCTAGATTTTAACTTTTCATCGTTTTTTATTTTCCTTTGTGTGTGCATATTTGTGGTAGTCTGGTTTTAAAAAGGAGGCATTGATTGCAAAGTGAAAATGGGTGGACAGGTAGAGATTAGGAAATTTCCATAATTCACAACATGGATTGTGATTTTGAAAAATGGAAATGATGGGAAAGTATTCAGTGAAGAAAGTGAGAAATGAGTTTGAGACTTATATAATGCAACAATTTAGGGAGGATCGACAACATTTCATATTCTTAGCACTGTTAAAAAATGAGAACATTTGGAATAAAATTGAGAGGATACAAACAAAAGGATAAACAACCATGTGCAAAAGATTCATAGCACTAGCCAAAGGAAATTTGATCGCATGGGAAGGAGTTGTGTTCAAATTAATAAAAATTCCCATAGTCCGGTGAGTTTTATTCCCATTAGCAAACATTTCCATAGGCCAAAGGAAATATGATGACACTTATGACATACATTATGGTAGTTAGAGTGAGACACATGCATTCATAGGTGAAGGAATGATCTCAAATAGTCCAAGGACCAATGGTTCGAAAAATGATCCTAAAAATACAAAATACAAAGTACTATGATACAAGAAAATTACAATAATAGAGAAATGCATGTTGAACAAAATTTCATTTCATATTTGGGATAAAAATTCATATCTTGTAATGGCACAACTCAAGCTTCACGTGTGGTGCAAAACCTCAAATTATTGTCTTTAATTACAACCCAAATTCAAATGTGCCACTTGGATCCAGCAACGATTCACTTGCATGCCCTTACCGTGATATCTAAAGGTTGAAACACACTAATCCAAATTGGTTCCCTATTCTAATAGACTTTCTATCTTCTCTAAAAAATAAAGAAGAGTTTAAATCTTCTACAAACTATGGAAGATATTTGTTGAATGAACCAACCTAGAAAGGTGGGAAATAAATAGTCTTCTATGCTACTCTGTCTTCACATTTTTCTTTTCAATTCAGCTCCTAATATTTTCTTGCACCTCTTTGCCTGAAATTCATTGTCCATTCTACAAAATATTTGATAAGAAACATTGTATACTCTACAAATTTCTCTTGATATTAACCCCAGAAAGAAACTCAACACATAATTGTTGAATGCAACAACCTAGCAAAGCGGGAAATAGATAGTGTTCAACACTACTATATTGTCAAAGTTACTAACAATACATTATGCATAAATGAACACATCTATATATCAAAAAGATTTCCAGAGTTGAGCAATGTGCTTTAGGACATATAGATATCTCTATTAGATAGCAGGTAAAATGTCACTTGTCAGATATTTTCTTTGATTGTACTCGACGTACTCAAATACAAAGGTGTTTGAAAGCTGACCGTGATCAACAACTTAATGGTGGTTATGTGATCCACCATTCAAACTCCCCCTACTTACAAACCTAAATCTTGCAAAAATATGTCAAAGTATAAATGATGAAGCAAACTAAAAGGCCAATTCAAGGGTTCAAATACAATGTGTTTAGTGCATAAAGGAGGGATTGAGTGACTCAAGCTCCAGGTTCCCACTCACATGAAGAAGAAAAGAATTAAGACATGCAATCCTTCCAATAAAACTTGTCATATCATGCGAGCGATGTGGAGGAAAAGGATTAAATGATCTCACCTCCTAATCCTATATATGTCTATCTAAGTTATTCTCTAAAGAAATGTATTTTGTTGGCAATGGATCCTACATGTGGGATTAATTGGTGATGGGTCTCGAAATTAGACATAAATTCAGGTGCATGACTCTAAATTAGATACCAATTAAGGCCCATATAAACATCCTTCAACACATTAGACCTCTCTTTTACATTAGATATTGTATTTTTAACTTTAATATGTTGATTACGAAGGTTTATGGATAATTGCATATTTATGCATAATATTATTTACTTTTATGGAATATTGTGAGAATATTGGGCAGATTATGGAGATTTGGAAGAGTAGATAATCTACCGACCTAGTCCCTACTAAAGGAGGATAAATATTAAATAAAAAATCAACAACCTATTATGGAATTATGGCACATATTGTGGAGCTCCAATGATTGAGAAAATCTAGGAATGTGTTCCCTACCATTTAATGCAAATTCCTTGTATTAGGAACCAGATCCACGAATCAAGGGATTTTGATGGGGAATGCTTCCTTCTTTCATGAGGAATGAGTCCTAATAATTTTGTATAATTACCAAGTCTATTTTTCCTCTAGGGGATAATTTTTATTAGTCTTCTTGTGGAGAGAACTCATATTTTTTCAGCTCCATTATCATTTATTACAGGGATGTAATTGTATTGATGAAAATAATGAAGATTGGTGTCCTTTTAAGCTTCGAAATCTTGGCGTCCTTAATAGGAAATCTGATTTTCCTTGGGTTTGGCCATTCAAAGAGCCTTAGAGCTATTTTGTATAATTTAGTTTTCCTCTTTTCACCTCGTATTCACATGCATCTCTTGTTATTGTTTTTTTCTATTTCTGCATTTAGTATTAGTGATTTCTTGTAGTAATATTGGGTTAAATGGTTAAAATAAGTTATTTTGCAGGATCACAATCATAATTTAATATTTTTAACAGCTTTAGAAGGTCATATTAATCATTGAGTTACTTGGATTAGTTTTCTTATTCCAAAATCTAGATTTCTAGAAGTCCTTTATGGCAAATAACGATAAATTTCTTCTATTTTTTAGAGCATGATAACGAGCTTCAATCACTTTTATTAAAATTGCATTAGATCACAAAAACATTATAGCTAATAAAAAAAAAATACCCCATTTCATTTTCACTTGATTAGGTAAATCCATTGATAGATTTACTAGCTCACTAGTTAGCGAATTTCTAAATTTTAGACTAGTAATTTTCTGCCATTTTTTAGCATGGGTTAACAAGGATATTTTTTAGTGATTAATTTTGTAATGGAGAGATAATAAATTCTAGTCAATAAAAAAAAAATTCCCATCCAATTTGTGTTTGATTTTGTTGGTAATTTAGTGAATTATAACCCCCTATAGCAAATATGTTGTTTGGTGTAGTTAAAATACAAGAAACTCTGTAGCATCCTTCCAACATGTTTATACTTGCCCAAATTTGGTGAAGAAGCTTGCGTATTGTCCCTTAGGGTTCATTCAATACCAATAGCCTCTAACTAAATTATTAGGGAAGACTAAAGACCACATAGGACTTGCCTCTTTACCCATGCAAAACATATCGTCGATTTGGGTTAATGGACATATATATGAATTGGATGATACAATGATGATTTTCTTAATTTCCACATCCACCCCCCCTCCGCCCCCATTTGATAATGTGGTGTAGTAAGAGCCACATCACCATCCAGTTTTATAGGTATAAAAAGAACAGATGGAAAAGAAGGTAGAATAAATGGATGGATATGATGACAATGAGGAAGATCCTCTTGGATTTCTCATTCAAGATGTTGATGTCATTGTGAATATGAAGAGAATCCCTCCATCTTTCCTTCCCAACTTCCATGGTATGAGGTCAGAGGATCTGGAAACCTTTCTATTTTAATTTGAAAATATTTGTAGATGTTATGGTTACTTGTTAAACACTAAAAAATTGATATTGTTTCCAACAACATTGAAGGATAGAGCTCTTAAATGGTTCATGAGTTTAGGGACTAATTCAATAAGATCATCGAATGATATGGAAAATATATTTCTAGAAAAATATAAAGATCATGATCTTAAAGAAGAAATATTTAGAATGAATCAAAAAGGCAATGAGATCCTTGAGGATTTAATAGACACGTTTATGTACAATGTTGAAAGGGGAAATTACATTATTTAGGATCTGACAAAATAAAAACCCTCTTACTTAGAACAATTAGGGATGAGTGGATTGATATTACTGATCTCATGAGCATAGGTGATGTATACCAATTATCATTTGAATAAATTTGTGAAACATGAAAACACATATCGAGAGGAAGGGCAAGAGTAAGTGAATCAGTATCAATATATTAGGTCCCTATAATACTAGTGATGCCCCCATTAATATTGTATTTGTATACCTTATTAATAATATTGTGCCCCTACTATCCCCACATTGTTATTACTATGCCGCATAGAATCCCTCTATTGTTATTTTTGTGCCCTTATATTATTATTGTTAGGTTGGCTTGGTTATATTGTGACCCCTTAGACTCCTATATATAGAAAGGAGGTTTTTTCATTTGAATCATCCAAGAATTATTCATTTATGTAATGTAAAGGAGGTTGACCCCTAGAAGAGGCTAAATTATAAGGCATGGATATATCTTTTCTATCTTTTTGTGAGTTGGTTTCATAACATTTGGTATCAGAGCTTTGGATTTTAGGGTTTCACTACTCCAAATAGGTCATTGTGGCATTTTCGCTATAACCTTTCTTTTGCAACATTTCATAAGCGAAAATAAAAACCCATTTGAGCTGAAATCCCCCTAAACCTTGGGTCCGAATTTCAGAGCTTTTTGTGTTATATTTGCAGAGATATGATCTAAGGAAGTTGGTCTTTTTGCAGAGTCCTGAATTACATTCCAAACAGGTGACCTAGGGAAAATCGTCATAACCTTCTCTCTGAGAATCGAATTGAAATTTTGTAAGAAGGTACAAAAAGAGGATGGACTGTCGTTTCTTGTATATATTTTTCAAAGCCAAAGGTCAAAATAGTGACACGTGGCACTTCATACAAGTTCGCTCTTCTGGAAAGGTCTATAATGAGGTCATCTTGGGAGATTGTGCATAACTCTTCCTTGGAGAATCCGATTTGGATTAGACTAGTGGCATTGGAAAAAGGACGTAGAGGGCCACTACAAATCACAATTTCAGAACTGGATGATTCGAAATTAGAGAGATACATCAGATTCAATATCAAGCTCTTACAAAGTGAAAAAGGGTGTGTAGTTTTTATTTTTTTTTTATTTTTGCATAAGCTTGGTTTGAAAAATTAGTTTGAAGGAATTCAAAGGGAAGAGTTAAGCATTATTATCACCAATTGATGCCCTGAGGAAAGAAAATGCAAACACCTAGTAAGCTACCTGAAATCTCTAGCATGACTCATGAAGAAGAGGGAGAAATGCAACATGATATATCAAAATTACGAGACCAAGTGCAACAAGTGTCACTTGCACAAAAAGTAATAGAATCTAAGATGGATGGCATGGAAGCTAAGATGAATGGCATGGACACTAAAACAGATGGCATGGATGATAAGATGGAAGAATTGAAGATAAATATGAATAAGTTGCTACAAGAAACGGTCACTAATTGTGAAAGGGTAGTAAAGGAAACTCATGATGAAAACAAAAACAATGTTAATCATGATTCCATAGACTCTAATGTTGGATTGAAGACACACCATATTCCAAAAATTGATATGAGGAAGTTTGATGGCAAGGATACTACAACATGGATATTACAGATGGAGCATTTTTTCAATCTCAATAATGTGCAAAACATAGAAAAGTTACATATTGCAACTTTATATTTGGAACTAAATCAGTTTTTATGGTATCAATGGCTTTTCTCTTGTAAACAAATTATCACTTGGGAAATTTTTATGGAAGAATTGACAGCGCATTATGAGGATACAAAAAGCAACCCTTTTTTAAGCCAATTGACAAGTCTCAAACAAAAGGGTTCGATAATAGAGCACATTGAGGAGTTCCAAAAATTGAACATAAGGGTAAAAAATATTCCAGAGGAGCATAGGATTGATGTGTTCATAGCAACATTAAAGGATAATATCCAACATGATGTTCACCTTTGGGAACCTGATTCATTAGAGAAGGCATTCAAGTTAGCAAGGAAAATGGAAAGCAAAATTGTGGCAACCAGGAAGCATACCACTCACAACTATAAATATGGAAGTGTTGTTGCCCCTATCCTTCCACAACCTATAAGGTCGACACCACAACATTTGGAAGAAAAAAGAGCAAAAGGGCTTTGTTACAGTTGTGATAGCAAATACAGTAAAGGTCATAAGTGTGCTAAGAAGAAATTATTCTACATAGATTATGAAGAGGAAGAAGAAAAGGAGCAAAAAATGTCAAAATAATAGGATATACTCCACGAACAAAGCCTAGATAAAGAAGAAATGAATTCGACCATATCTTGTAATGCATTGGCTAGAATTACCACTTCTCAAACCATTAAGATAGAAGGACAAATCAAGAAGAAAAAGGTAATAGTGTTGATTGATTCAGGAAGTACCCACAATTTTACTCATTGTCAGATAGCAAAAGAATTGAATTGCTTCCTCTATCCAGCACCAGAGTGTCAATCGATGATTTCAAATGGAGGAACGATAAATTTCTCTGGAAAGTTACATAATATCAAGCTATCCATGGGAGAATATGTATTGAAAATGTTGGGTGTGGAGCCTGATTATCTTCTGCATTCAAAGGTCTCAGTCAGATTTATACCCCAAGAATATTGTACACCCCTCCACGTAGTGGGGTGCGGGGGGACCTTGTCCCCCCCGTGGGGGTCTAGGGGGGTAAATCCCCCCTAACTGGGGGGTATGGGGGCTAGAAATCCGCCGGCAAGGGTTCGGGGCCACTGCTAAAAATAGATGTAAAGTTGCCTTTTAAAAGTCTTGTAATTTCTAGTCAATCTGAGCCGTTCATTAGGCGGATGATCGGATGGTAGAAGTCATGTTTAATTTAGGGTTTTTTTGCCCTAGAAGGCAACCCCTCACTATATATGAGGGAAATTGTATTTTGTCTAGGTAGATCTGTATTCTGAGTGAGGAAGAGAGAGGAGATTGAGAGCGAAGAGGGTGTTACCACGGATCTGTTGTAGGTTGTATCTCTTCAGTTTGCTGGATAATACAATAAAAGAAGGACTGCTTGTTTCTCCATGGATGTAGCACAAATTGGGTGAACCACGTATATCTGTGTCTCTCTTGTTTTATGCATTTTCTGTCTTTATATTTCTGCAATATTTTATGTGTTCCACTGCTTCGTAATATATAATTTTCTAACAGAAAAGCCCAATGCTTTCCATTCCAGTGGGAGGTGCTAATGTTGTACTAGGAGTCCAATGGCTACAATCCTTGGGTATAATAACTTTTAACTTCCAAGAACTTTTCATGAAATTTTATGTGGAAGGAAAGGAGGTTGAATTAAGGGTTATTGTAGGGAAACCAGGAAAGATAATAAGCTCTAACAGTATGCCAAAGCTTCTAAAAAAGGAACACCGAGGTGTAATTGCACAATTATGTTCGCTAGATGTTTCCACATCAAATTCTTCTATTGCTCCAAATCTCCAAAAAGTCTTGGACAATCATTCCAAGGTATTTGAGACTCCGAAAGATCTCCCACCTATTCATGATCATGATCATGCTATTCATTTGATTCTAGGAAGTGTTCCTCCAAACATCAAGCCATACAGATATCCCTATGCCCCAAAGATTGAAATTGAATGTATGGTTGCAGAAATGCCTGAGGCTGGTATAATTCAACCTAGCCAAAGTTCTTTCTCTGCTCCAGTAGTATTAGTGCACAATAAGGATGGATCATGGCACATGTGTCCGGATTATAAGGAGATCAATAAGCTCACTATTAAATACAAGTTTCCCATTCCTGTCATTGGTGAATTATTGGATGAATTGCATGGATCAATTGACTTCACCAAGTTAGATCTTTGTTTAGGATATCATCAAAAGAGAATTAAGACTCAAGACATTCCAAAAAAATAATTTATAACTCATGAGGGTCACTATAAGTTTTTGGTCATGCCTTTTGGCCTTACCAATGCACCTTCTACATTTCAAGGTTTGATGAATTCCATTTTCAAACTCTTCCTTAGAAAATTTGCGTTAGTATTTTTTGATGATATACTAATCTACAGCAAGTCTTGGAAGGATCATGTTGAACACGTTGACAGGGTGGTACAACTATTGGAGGAGAAACAATTATATGCAAAAGGATCCAAATGTTTCTTTGGAGTACAAGAGGTGGAATATTTGGGTCATATTGTATCCCATGAAGGAGTTAAGGTAGACCCTAGCAAAATTAAATCCATTAAGGAATGGGAAATCCCCACATCCATAAAGCATTTGCGATGATTTCTCGAGTTGACAGGGTATTATCGCAAATTTGTTAAGAATTATGGAAAAATAGCAGCACCTATAACAACATTGTTGAAGAAAGATGCATTTTCATGGAAGCCAAAAGCAATAAAGGCCTTCGAAGATCTTAAAGAGGCGATGTGCCAAGCACCTGTCTTAGCTACACTAGACTTCACGAAAACGTTTATTGTGGAATGTGATGCTTTTGAAAATGGAATTGGTGCTATTTTAATGCAAGATGAAAGACCCGTTGCTTTCGAAATTCATCCAATCAAGGGAAAGTATTTACAAAAATTTATTTATGAGAAGGAAATGTTGGCGATACTACATGCAATTAAGAAATGGCGACCCTACCTAATGGGAAGACACTTCAAGGTAAAAATGGATCATGATAGCCTTAAATACTTTTTAGAACAAAGATTATCCTCTGAAGAACAACAAAAATATGTCACAAAGATGTTGGGTTATGACTTTGAAATCATCTACAAAAAAGGGAAGCAAAATGATGTGGCAGATGCACTCTCAAGAAAGGATGAGGATATGGAAGCATTGTTATGTGCCATTTCTATTATCCAACCAGATTGGATAAATGAAGCAAGGGAGGAATGGAAGAATGATGAAGAAGTGTGGGAAATTATTCTAAAGTTACAACAAGATTCCAGTACATCTGATACATCTATCTGGAAAAATGATTCGTTATGGTACAAAGATCGCTTATACCTCTGTAAGAATTCCCAATTCAAACAAAAGATTCTTCTAGAATTGCACACTTCTCCCTTAGGAGGGCACTCATGATTTTTAAAAACTTACCATAGGGTTAAGAAGGAATTTTTTTGGGATGGCCTTAAATCAGATATTCAAAAGTTTGTGGCGGAATTTTTGGTATGCCAACAAAATAAAGCTGAAACAGTTAAGACACCACGTCTATTACAACCTTTATCCATTCCAAACCAACTTTGGGAGGAGGTTTCAATGGATTTTATCACAGGTTTACCTAATTCTGAGGGAGAGAGTGTCATCATGGTGGTAGTTGACAGACTTACCAGGCATGCACACTTTTGTGCATTATCACATCCATTTAAAGCTAGTATAGTTTCTACGACATTTATGGAAACAATTCAAAAGCTACATGGAAACCCAATAATTATTGTAAGTGACAGAGATCCCATTTTTACAGGAAAATTTTGGACATAATTATTTTCTTGTCTTGGTACTCAGTTAGCTCATAGCTCATCTTATCATCCTCAACCTGATGGGTAAACAAAGATAGTAAACAAATGTTTGGAAGGATATCTTCATTGCTTTGTATTTGATAAACAGACACAATGGGTCAAATGGTTGCCTCTGGCTGAATGGTGGTATAACACTTCCTTCCATACTGCAACAAAAATGACCCCATTTATGGCACTTTATGGATATCAGCCACCATCCATCACATCATATTTAACAGAAAATTCTAAGGTTCAAGTAGTGGAACATCACATCGAGCATCAACAACAAGTTCTCCAACTCTTAAAGGATAACCTCATGTTGGAGCAAAATAGAATGAAACAACAGGCAAATCAACATCGCAGTGAAATAAGTTTTGATGTAGGTGATTGGGTATTCCTACAACTACAACCATATAAAAAATGTCCCTCAAGCAAGCTAAGAAGGATAACAAATTGTCACCAAAGTATTATGTTCCATACAACGTGTTACAAAAGATTGGTACTATTGCATACAAATTGGAGCTTCCTGCAGCTTCCCGAATACACCCAGTTTTCCATGATTCATGTTTAAAGAAGGTTATAGGCGACACGCTCCCAGTTCAAACAATATTTCCAGAACTTGACGAGGAAGGAAAAATTATATTGGAACCGGAAGTAGACATACAAACAAGAACTCGACAACTATCAAATCGATCCATTTCAGAGTATCTCATCAAGTGGAAGAACTTATCCGCTGAAGATTCCACATGGGAGGCTGAGAACTTTATACAGAAGCATCCAGAACTACTCAAGCGTTGAGGACAACACTTTTTCGAAGGAGAGGGGCATGTTAGGTCCCTATAATACTAGTGATGCCCACATTAATATTGTAGTTGTATCCCTTATTAATATTGTTGTGCCCCTATTGTCCCCATATTGTTATTACTGTGCCCCATAGAATCCCTTTATTGTTATTTTTGTGCCCTTATATTATTATTGTTAGGTCAGCTTGGTTATATTGTGACCCCTTAGACTCCTATATATAGAAAGGAGGTTTTGTCATTTGAATCATCCAAGAATTGTTCATTTATGTCATGTAAAGGAGGTTTCCCCCTCGAAGAGGTTAAATTCTAAGGAGTTGATCTATCTTTTCTATCTTTTGTGAGCTATTTTCATAACACAATATCAGTAAGTCAAGCTAAACTTAGAAATTTGCTTGATAACTTTAAAACATAAATTCTTAGAAATCTAAGTGAACAAGTAGAAATGTTAAGAATACAAATGAGAAAAAATAAGATGTTGATATTTGTGTTGTCCATGAAGAATCACATGATGTTAAATATCTCCCCCTGCTACCAAGTTTGAAGGAAGTTTAACAAGAGGACAATGGCGCAAGTCAATTTCCATTACAACTGTGTTAGGTAGCTCCAAGAGCACCATGGAAGCCTAGTCAACATAATATGATGCAAAAGCCTAATTTACAATTTCAAGTTTATGCATACCTCAAAGTAATTAGAACACACCCTTTCCTTGGAAGCATTGGCCATCTCAACCCAAAACCCAATCTTGGCAACAAGGTTGGCAAGGAACTTATGGGAGCCATCCACAATGTCCTCAATGTTTTCCTCAATATCCTCCATACCAAACTCCATGTTATCCCTACCATTCACCTCCACCACAACCACAACCCAAAACACGTCCATCTAAAATATCCACTCCCACTCAACTACCTGTACCACCATTTCTAAACCCACACAATGAAGTAGCTCAACCCACTTACAATACTGAGGTACAACACTTCCAAACATCTCCTCTTGATCTAAATGGTACTAATATTAGCTTAGGAAGAGTATTGCAAAAAATAGATTCTCTTTATACCATTGAAAGACCACATCTAGAAGAAGAATATTCAAATGAGAATACCAAAGGATCATGGGTTGCATTTGATGAAGAGAAAACATGAAAATCAGAGATTGAGAAAGTTTCCTCATGGTTACCATCAAATCCTCCATGTGTTCAAGAGAACAATCAATAAAAAAAGGAATATTTGAAGGTCATTGAAGAATACGACATCCAGTATGATCCAACTGAGCAAGTGGACCAGAGGCATCACAACTATATTGAAATATGGTTCCATGCTGTCATTAAGTTGCAACAACACTCTCTTCTTCAACTCTACTTGATATCATCAAAGTCAAAGTATTTGATCTCTCAAATTAATGTACATGTCAAATCATACATTTCAAGCCTAAACATAAGTTTCTCCATCATCTTGATATGGACATGACTCCATTGGAAGTATTCTTGCACTTGAAAGTGATTTTGTTTCTCAAGTAGAGAAGGGTAGAAAAAATAAAAATAATATGAGAAATAAGAGAAAAAAATAAAATTTCTAGTGAAAACCTCCTTTGAGGTGCCTAAGATTGTTTCATTCATTGAAAACCTCCATGAGGCATTCAATGGGTTGGAAAAAAGAGAAAAATAAAAGATTGCAGTTGAAAACCTCCTTTAAGGCGACTAAGAAAACCTACTAGTTGAAAACCTCATTGAGGTGGCTAGTTGGACTAAAAGAAAAGAAAAAGAAGAAACAAATAAAAATATTTTCTCCTTGTATATCTCTCTCATGAATGTAGGTGTTCTCCAACCTCTATAAGAAACAAAAGCACGTTGGCACAAAAAAAAATGAACAAAAATTGGGTCAAAATTCTAGTCAAAAGAAGTCAAACTTGGACTTTCTCCTCCCAATTCATCACCCTCATCTATTTCCACCATGCACCCATCATTCCCAATATTTTCCCATTCATTTTCCTTGTTGTCATACAATAATACAGGAATGTTATGGTTTACTAGAGGAAACAGAAATACATAGAGCAGAAATTTATTTTTGTCATGTATTGCAAACCATGCGTCCATTTGCAAAGATGTTTAAGGGGGGGATGAATATGGATCATGGTAACATGCTCAAGTGATTTCAACAAATTCCATTGCATAATTTTTTAGAAATTGGCCTCCATCACCTACAACCATTTTTTAATTTTGACGATATTCATGCATCCATTTAAAATTTTGTTCCACAGGGAGATACATATGGATGATTGTAACATGCCCAAGAAATTTCAGAAAATTATAGTGCACGGTTTCCAAGAAATTGATCTCCATCAACTTCAACCATTTTTAATGTTTATTGAGATTCGTACAATCATTCGCCAAGCATTTTTTTATGGGGAGGTGCATAAGGATGATGGAAACATCATCCAAAAATTTCAGGTTAATCCATTCTACCGTTTGGGAGATATGGACAAAACAAAGAAAATATGATGTTTCTTGTAGTACTATGTCCTAGTTTACTCCAAAAAACAGGCTAAAAGCTATAAGAAGGTATGGAAGGTGAAATAAAGTGTGAGAAAGGTGTCTAATGGTGGAATAAGGTATAGGGAAGGTGAAATCAGCCATGGCCAATACCATCACTCCAAGAAGTCCAGATTTGAGTAAGATAGCTTACTCATGGTAACTGGAAGACAGAGGTTTAGAATCACCAAGCTATGAAAACCTATGCAGAAGCAAAGAAAGGAAATTATCATCTCAAGAGGACCATGGATTGAGCATCATACATGCCTCTCCAACAACCCTCAAGTAGGTACATGTATGAAATATTCTTGACCTCTTCCCTTAAGCATATTATAGTTAGAAATTTGTTGTGAATGCATGAGAGATGAGGTTTTATAATCTAAGGATGGGTCGATAGTCTCAGCCACCTTCAACTAGTTAATTGGACTTCAATCCTTCACTAATGCAATGTGATAAAGCCAAATTAGGAAGAGTGATGATTTCGAGGAATGGGGAAATCATTTAAAAGAAGAAATTTCTGCAAAGGCGAAGTCACCACAACACTCCAAGCCCTCCATCGACTTCATATCCACTATCTATCCATCATTCATTGATCCCATTTCATAAGAAAAAATTAATATTTTTCAAGAACAAATCCTACACTATGTCTCACACTAAAAATATCTTTAAAAACACAAAGACCACATCCTCTCCATTTTCACAAACCTATACTACTCCCTCTGAGCCCTACCATCATCCTCCAAACCCTCTACATCATTGCTCATCACTCTCGTACAGTTAGAAGACCCTGAAAGAGGAGGAATGACTGCTAGAGGAAGGCAGAATGCTACTACAAGAAGGAAGAAAGGAAACAAATGTGCTAAAACCCAAAATGGCAATGCCCAAGGGAGACCTAATCAAAACAGAGAACTCCAAGGCCATTAGGCAATCATCTCAGCCACAAATGAGAAGAAAAAGGCAACAAAAGGAAAGAAGGCATTCACCATCAAAATATAACTCAAATTGCAGTTATGAAAATAGGCTTTCCAAGAGGTCTAATCTCTTTCTAGGTTTTTTCTAAGGCCTAAATGATGTTATAGAAATGGGATAAAGGCATGGAAGTCAAGTTGAGGGCCTACCCTAGGCTCAAACTATAATTTATTCTCAAAATAGGTTTAAACATGGTTTCATGTAGGACTATGAGAACTACTACAAGGTTTCTTGTAGTACTATAGGAACCACTGTAGGGTTTCCTATAGTCAGTACATGAATTACTCCACGAGGTCCTAGTTCTCATATAAAGGCATTTCGAAGGTTTCATAGGTGTTCAAATGGTGGAAAAAGGTAGCATAAGGTTGGAAAAGGATGTGGAAGACCTTGCCATACTGAAAAAATATTCAAGAACCCATCTTGAATAAGGGGAAGAAGGCAGGCTAATGGTCTCGGTAAACACTGTGATTTTTTTTATGCACAAAATTTTTTGGAGAAATGAGCGAAAATGGAACGAAGGTTTGAAGGGAGAGGATATAAATGAAATGGATCTAAAAGCAAGAAAAGTTCACTTGCAAATAGAAAAGTTATGTTTATTTTCTTGAAATACTGTTAAACAATCATGAAGAGAACAACTACATTTTTTGTGCTTATCCTTGCAGAACTTATAGCCATGATTCTTAAGAGAAAGGAATGAGGAATGAATAAGAGAGAGGCAACCATGGCCATGAATGAGGCAAAATGAGATCACTAAGTTGCTAAGAGGATGAGCAACACTTTCAGCAAGGGGTATGATGGACCTCTAAATTAGACATAAATTAAGACCCATGCCTCTAAATTAGACATAAATTAAGGCCCATATAACCATCCTTCAACACATTAAACCTCTCTTTTTGCGTTATATAATTTATTTTTAAATTTAATATGTTCATTAGGAAGGTTGATGGATAATTGCATATTTGTGCCCAAGATTATTTATTTTCGTGGAATATTGTGAGAATATTGGGAAGATTACAGAGATTTGGAAGAGGAGATAATCTACGGACCTGCTCCCTATTTAAAAGGATCAATATCAAATAATAAATCGACAAGATAGTAGGAAATTATGGAACAGATTGTGGAGCTCTAATGATTGAGAAAATCTAGGAATGTCTTCGCTACCATTTAATGAAGATTCTGAGTATTGGGAATTAGATCCACTAACCAATGTATTTTGGTGGGGAAAGCTTCCTTCTTTCATGGGGAATGATTCCTAATCATTTTGTATAATTACCAAGTCAAATTTTCCTCTAAGGGTTGACTTTTATTATTCTTCTTGTGGAGAGAACTCGTATTTTTGCAGCTCCATTGTCATTTCTTGTAAGGATGTAATTATATTAATGTAAATAATGAAGATTAGTGTTATGTTAAGATTCTAAATATTGGTCTCATTCATATGAATCTAATTTTCCTTGTGTTTGGGCATCCCAAGAACCTCAAAGACCTTTTTTATCATTTACTTTTCTTCTTTTCACTTCTTATTCACATGCATCTCTTTTTCTTTTTTCTTTTTTTTTTTGCATTTAGTATTAATGATTTCTTATTGTAGGATTGGGTTAAATGGTTGAAGTTATTTTGTAGGATCATGAGCATCTTTTGATAATTGTAAAAACTTTGGAAGGTCATAGTAATTTCTGAGTTACTTGGATCAGTTTGCTATTCCCAAATCTAGATTTCTAGAAGTCCTCTGTGGCAAATAACAATAAATTTCTTCTATTTTTTAGAGCATGTTAATGAGCTTCAATCGAGTTGATTCCACTTGAATTAGATAAAAGAAGCATTCTAGTTGATAACAAATATTACCCTGTTTCATTTTCACTTGATTAGGTTAGGCATTTGGTAGATTTACTAGCTCACTAGTTCTCGAATTTCTAGATTTTAGACTAGTAATTTTCTGCCATTGTTACGCATGAGTTAACAGAGATATTTTCGACTTATTCCACTTGGAATGGAGACCTAAGACATCCTATTCAATAAATAAAAAATCTCATCCAATTTGGAATTTATTTGGTTGGTAATTCGGTGAATTATAACTCCCTATAGCAACTATGTTACTTCCTATAGTTTAACTACAGGAAACCCTGTAGCAGCCTTCCAACATGTTTATACTTGCTTAGATTCACTCAAGAAGCTTGGTTATTCTCCCATAGGGTTGAATCAAGACCCCTAGTCCCTAAATCAATTATTAGGGAAGATGAAAGAATGCTTAGGACTTTCCTCTTTACCCATGCAAAACATTTCATCGATTTGGGTTAATGGACAAATTTATTTATTGGATAATACAATGATGATTTTCTTGATTTCCATATCCAATGAACTCTATTAATGGATCTAAAATCTTTGAACTATAATGGTTGAAATTTAGTTGATGATCTTTACTTTATGCAGTTACAATAGGTTTCTTTCCTTATATTTCCTTTCTTGCAATAGGTTAAGGTTTCCATTTCGAGCATTTCATTTTCTGTAGTTAGTTTAGGATTTGATTTCATTGCATGCACTCCATTACATCATGACAACAAAGTAAGGACATGTTGTATGTTGCATATATAGTACTGATACCTCTTAACTTTGTACAAACCCCAGGTTGATAATTAAAGTTAGTACCCTCGAGAGTTACAACATTCTTGTTCCAATACCGAGGCTCATCAACTGGTCCATCCAAGAGTGAACGTTGGTCCTATGTAATATCAAAGAAAATATTGGTGAGATGGATAAGGGTTCAAAACTTATCCATGTGCATTGTTCATTTTCCTCCCTCTCAAATGCTATGAGCTTCTCTTAATCCTACACAACCCCTAGAGTTTCCCAATTTACCCATGACAGATTGGGAATCATAATGGATCAATATTGTTTATGTAACAAATGGTGTGTTTTCTACAACCTAACAATGTTATTCAAAGGGAATTCTACAATGTGGAAAGATGTAGAAAAGCCCAAATGCAATGTGTCTTATTCAAACCTACAATGAGTTAGATGAAAGAAGAGGTTGAAAGAATAGAACTCCAAGACCAATTATATAATGCACACTAGAGACATCAAATATTATTTTTAATTTCAGGGAATCTCTATAAATGATGATTGGCTTCACATTGGTTCACTTCAACCTCCACCTAGAGTTTAAGATATCTCCCACTCTCAACTTAAGAAACACCTTTGTAGACTCTACCTCCTCTGGCCTTTTGGTTTCCTTTCTCTTCCTCTGTTACTTGAATTTTCTCCAAGAACTCCATCTCAGCTCTTGCGAAAGTCTAACTCTACTTCTTAGCAATATAGAAAATATTACATCATTGCAATAACTCTCCATTTGTTTAAAGTCAGTGTATAGTTACACAGGCCATACTACAATTTCGTTCAAATACCATGTGTCAATGGTGAATGTATAATGCCTAATATTTTCCTCACAACTGGCCCTCGAGAATTGTTAAGGATTTATTTATTATATTGTTGTGTAGATAGTTCATTAGTAGAGGTTATTCTCAAGACATTCAAACATTCAGAAGCCTGAAACATGGTTCACAAACAAAATTGTTGTCACTGACTCGCTAAAACAAACTCCTACCCTTGTGCATGGGTGGGTATAGAATGTATATAGGGAAGGGTTTTCTCACTGGATTAATCCTTCATATTTCTGTGGGGAGCCATATCCCTTGTAATAGGAAACCTAACATTTTTGTAGAGTCTGAATTTGAACATTATTGAACTGACAGGGAAACCACCTTCACAGCTCTAGGGTTTTCCAAAACCGGAATATATAGACTTAAGAAATAATGATCTATATGGTGTGATGCCCCCTAATATTGCTAATGTTTTCAATTTATTTTAAATTTTAATTCATTATCTAGTAGCATTCCTACCAAGCTCGACCATCTTGAAAATTTGAAGTATCTTGATCTCAATTCCAATATATTTTCTAGTAGCATCCCCCCCCCCCCCACAAGATGGGGAATTTGTTAAAATTTTTGTATCTAGATGTGAGCGAAAATTCATTCTATGGATTTTTCCCTATTGATTTTGGCCATCCTTATAATTTAGTCACTCTATATCTTAGTTATAATGCAATATGTGGATTACTTCTAAAGGAAATTGGGGGCATGGAAAATTTGATCTGTCTATGGATAGGATCAAAATCATTTAGCGATGAAATACCAAATGATATTAAAAAAATTATTAAGCTTAATATATTAGGTTTTCGGGGCTTTAAGTTTAGTGGGCACATTCCCTCAGAAATTGGAAACCTTAAATCTCTGACGAAACTTGACCTCTCAAAGAATAACCTTAAAGGATCAGTATCATATAGCATTGGAACTTTGCACAACCTTTTGTATCTAGTTACTATGATTAATGGACTAAGTTGATGGATCCCAAACATAATTTCCAATTGTAGAAAATTGCAGGTACTAGATTTGTTATTCAACCGGTTGGTTGGGCTGCTACCTAATGATTTCACAAATCTGGAGTCAATTCATATTTTTATTGTTGAGGCAAATATTCTGATAGGACCCCTTCCATCCTGGCTTGGTTGATGGAGAAGATTAACTTCTATAACATTATCCAAAAACCATTTTGAAGGTCATTTACCTCAGGAACTAGGAAACTTTTCATCTCTAAGAACATTGATAATTGATGCTAATAGGCTCTATGGACCAATAACATTAGAGCTTTGTCATGCGAAGAACCTAGCCTCTCTCTCCTTGTACCTGAATCAATTTACAACTAGCATAGAGAACACTTTCTGAGGGTGCATGAATTTGATAGACTTGTTATTGGATGGGAACAATTTTTCTAGTGGAATCCATGGCTATCTTTCAAGTCTTCCTTTGGTTACCTTAGACATGGCACACAATAATTTCTCTGGAAAATTAACAAATGAGATCTATATTTCACAGACTTTGCATGGAATATCACTCAATAATATCTTCCTTGTGGGTTGGTTGTCTCCTTCCATGTCTAATTCCAACAATCTCTAGATGTTGCACCTTGATAACAATTATTTACAAGGATTTATTCCTAAAGAGGTTGGAAAAATGAAGAACTTAACAAATTTATGACTTCATTGAAACAAGATCAGGAAAACTTCCTCCTCAACTTTTTGACTGTGTCAATCGTGGCTATTTATTTGGGAAGTAATGATTTGTTTGAAACAATCCAAGAAAGATTGGGGATATAGAAATGTTAGATAACCTTGTCTTTTCTCATAACAAGCTTTCTAGTTCCATTGCAGGTTAAATATGTGTTGGATACAAGGAGATATTCCCATTGTCTAATTCCAAGTTTACACAACACCATGGACTGTTGGACCTTTCATGGAAAAATTTGACTGGAATCATTCTTGAGCAAGTTAGGAATTGCAGCGTGATAGATGAGTTAAATTTACAGGGAACCTACTTACTGGTCATGTTCCTTGGAAACTTTCTTGGCTTGCAAATCTAACTTTGCTGGATTTTTCCTTCAATTTTCTTAGTGGGCCCATTTTACCTGACTTCGAGAGACTCCAAAACCTTCAAGGTCTGATTTTTTCTCATAACCAATTTTCTAGTAGTATTCCTATGGGGTTGGGAAGGACTTCAGGCATTGTGAAGCTTAATTCAAAAAATAATAAACTAGTAGGCACCCTTCATGAAACACTTGGAAATCCAAAAAGTCTCACTGATAGTCTCTTACCCACATATTTTCCAAATCTAGGAAATCCTTTATTGTTTTTGGATTTGAGAAATAATAGATTTACTATAGGAAATATATCTTATCTAGTGTTTTTTGTTGTTCTAAATAATAGTATTACTCGAAGTATTCCTACATAGATGGATAACCAAGCCTCACTGATGTACTTGGACCTATCCTCCAATCATCCTGAAGGTATCATTCCTCCCAATTTGTGTAAAATATTTGACCTCGAGTTCATAAACTTCTTAGAAAATACATTAATGGGAGAGATTCCCGAGAGATGTGAGAATTTTAATTTTCCATTGCTTTCCAACCCGGGACTATGTGGGTAGCCTACTGGTATTGTGTGTCTCTCACGATTCTTCTTGAGCAAAGGTGTTGCATGGGGCATAAAAATAGGGAGTACATTTTCATTTCTTTTCTTGATCTTGGTCATTATTAGTTGGAGTATGTTGAGATAGGAGGCTTTGCTGACAAATCTAGAAAAAGCAATGCTCACAACTCCTCTTGAACCCAGTGACTATGGCTATATGCTTCTTGAGAATTCAACACCCTGACATTGAGACTTTTCATGGTCTCTGCTAAGTAGACATGTGCTACTTTGTGTTTCCATTTGAATTCTCTTTCACATCTGCAGTATTGATCTCTTGCACATTCTAACCACATGGATTAAATGATTCCACCCTTTTAGTTTCAGTTTAACATGTGTTAGTGTGGGGACTCAACTTTTATTTTGGAAAATCGGCCTTGCCTTTAACTTAACAATATTCAACCATTAAGCTACTGAATTATTATACCTTCACTGACCATGCTTTGCTTCCTTCACAGAATCTCTCCTTTGCCTAAAATTTCTTCCAAGTGAAGCTTTCCGCACATAGGATTCCACGTTCTCAAGGTGTTCAACATTTGTCTAGCCCATAACACCATGCTTTCTGAAAGTTCTATTATACGTTTGAACTCTTAAATTATTTCATGCCTAAAATAAGAGTTTACAGAAATAAATCACTAGATAATGAAAAAAGATCAGAAATTCAAAATTGAAGTTTCACTTATCTTATTTGTTGGGAAGACGATGAGTCAAATAAATCACAGAGGAAATATGATCTAGAATAGTATAGTTATATAGAAAACCACCCAAAGAGGGGGTGTCGAAAATAAATACTACTGCAAACATACTATTAAGAGCTAAAAACTTAGGAGAAATTTCATGTACGGGGGTACAAGGAAGAAAAGATCATGAATTCTTGGAACTATTATCTGGGATTTTGGAGGAATAATGAGAAGGATATTCCTCATCCAAGTCAAATATCATTGTATATACATCTCTACTAACATCCAACGTTTTATAAAATAAATCCTATATAGATGGATGATATGAACTTGTGAAATGCATTTTTGCCTGGAAGAGGCATCTCACTAATGGTGTCTATAGGAAATTTAATTCTTGTTGGTATTCCATGAACTGTCTTAGTCTTTGAGATGACATTTATACGGGGGCCCTTAAGAGGGTGGGAAAACTCAGTGATGAAGAGCACATGGTCCATTGAGATCTCATGGATCTATAATCAAATAAGGTGTTGCACTGGGCTTGCCACATGGTTCCTCTAGTAGATAAGAGCATCAAGAAAAAATATGTGATTGTCCTAAGGGTCTCCCATGTCAACAAAGATAGGCATAACTAATTTAAATATTGGAAGAAAGTCAAAATTGAGTTTTGTGATCCTTGAATAGATAGTAGATCCCCCTTTTTATCACACTACAAATGAGACGATGGAGTATGAAATTTTCTTAGTCTTAGTCTCTTCTATATGTGTAATAACCTAAGTGGGTGTTACCCAAATAACAACCTGAGCTAGACATCCAATTGAGAAGCTAAATTTTGAGAGGTTAACCCATGTATATACTATATTTCTTGTTGTTACGATTTTTTTGTTTCATCCTATTAGGTATTTGAAAAATTATTTTCTTATTTGATTTATGATAAAATTATTGATAAGCTTACTATGTTTTTCATGTTTCAAAGCATTTGCATCTTTGGTAGTCATTAATGTATTTCCATCCGTCTTTTATAACCTTAAAAGAAACTAATATAATTAGAAGAGAATTTTTGGCTTACAATGTGCATGATGTTTATTACAAGGGTATATAAATGTTGGTGTTGCGATGAAAAACCAAAAATGAAAGATGATTTTGAGCCAAAGTTGAAGCTTCCAAAAGAGAGTATGCAAACATAAAATTGTGGTGACAAACTGATTGTTGTAGAAGAGGAGGTTTCTTTCATTCTTAGTCAGATTAAGGATTACGATGAAAACCTTTAACCTGGGAAGAATTAAATTTAGGTAGAAGGTAAAAACCAATTAATGTCGCTTAATGTGGAATATGTGAAGAGAAACCAACCTGTAGAAAATTGCTCTCGGTCAGCAAAATGAGATAAAATGAACTATGAAGAATGTTTTTCTTCTCTTATGAAAATAGATAGAGCCCTAGTGGTTGTACCTAATGCAACATGGAATTTAACAGTGGAGGCAGTAAGAATTTCTGCTGTGAAAAATGAGGTGGAAATTGAATATGTTGTTTCCTACAAAGATGATAAGTTAGGAACAAGAGACATTTATGGTTGGGACTGAAAATTAAGTCTTTTTAGGAAAGGATCATGGAGTAAAAATTGATGTGGATCCAATACTTAAAGTTCATTATGCATTGGACCATATAAAATATTCTTATGCTGAAGAGGGGTTTAGTGATATTTCTAGAGCAAACCTTTTGCATGATCTTCATAAGCATGGTTTGCAAGTAGACTAAAAAATTGATAAACAGGAATCCAAGTGAATTGCAGCAACAGAGGCCAACGATAAAAATTATGTTATAGAATGTCGGAAAAGGATAATTTTTATTGGTGCATGGCCTTCTAAGCTAGTAGTTGCTACACATTTGTAGTGGATAAATTGTCATGTAAATATTTTGGATACATGAGATAAGGTAGTTTCAAGAGTTTATACAGATTGTTTAGCACTTTCAGTGCCAATGGATCTAGGTGTTAGCACTATTACTAGTGTTGAGGCAGATGCAGCAACAAAAAGAAAAATAGATCCATCTTTATTTCTTTGTACACAACTTGGCATGGAGTTGATAGTGCTAAATAGTTAATACCCTCTATATGATTATGTCACTGGTGAAAAGTTCCTGCCAGCTTCGATGAGGAACTTGAAGCTGAGTATAGCATCCCAGATTCCTCAGCGGGAGACTTAGATGAATTGTGTGAAACAATTGATTCTAGCATAAAGACAATTTCTAAAAGTAACGTTTTAATAGTTGGGTGTATGGAAAATGGAATTAACATGGAATTGCAAGTTGATAAACCAAATTTATCTCACAATTACAACATGGAATAGTGATGCAATTATCCACTTGAGAGATGAGTTATGGATTGACATTTTGCTAATTTGTTGTATGGTTGTGCAGCAGAACTTAGTTAAGTTTCACTTCCTTATCATATTTAGGATGATACTTATAGAGGTTTTGGAAGAGCTCATTGTATGATTAAAGGAGGTTATAACACTATTATGGAGGCATTAACTGAAGGCCTTAATATTCAACTAGTTCATGTTGTAACATGGATTTCATACTCTACGAAGGACCCAAAGTCAAAAGGTGCAATAGAGAGAGAGAGGTAAAAGTTTTCACTGAGAATCATCAGGAGTTTTTGGTGATGTAGTTCTAATAATTTTACCCCTTAACTTCTTGAAAGAAAATACAATAGATTTTTCACTAGCTCTTCTAGATTGGAAATTAGCCTCCATTCAACAACTTGGATTTGGTATCTTGAAAAAGGTAGTATGGGATTCTCGAAGGGATTCTTGGATGAGAATGTGGATTATCTTGGGGAAATTGTAGAGAGCACAGAGTTGTGAGGAAAATGTTTTGTGTTTTGGAATCTAACGAAAATAGTTGGTGAACCAGTTCTAAGTGCTATTGTAGTTGGAAAGGCAGCAATTGATTTCCAGTATTTATGAACCTCTGATCATGTTAAACATGCAGTCATGATCCTCTAAAATTTGTTTGGAGAAACTACTATAAAAGGCCACATTACATATGTTCCTATAAACTGAGCCGGTGACTGATTCAGTAGGGGTGATTATTCTTATGTTTTCTTGGCGCTTCTAGAGAGGACTGTGATGTTTTTTCCAGGCCTATAGAAAATTATTCATTCTTTGCTAGGGAGGAAACCTGTAATGATCCAGGAGCATTGATCTAGGTGGATCTCTAAGAAGTATCAGTGGCATTGTAAAAAGGCTCAAACTTCAAAGTGGTACAATCTTGATAAACTAAAGTGCTCGGCATCTTGATTCCAATGATGTGAATGTCACTTGATTCCAAGCTTATATGAAGAAGTTATGGAAAGTCAATGTTCCAGTTTGACTTGGACTAATGGAAGGAAGAAAAATGATATGGTAGAGTCTTTGGCCCCACAGTTTGTTGTTCGCAAAAGGCAGAGGTCCGTTGTTAAAGAATCATCCCCAAGCAAGAAATGGTGCAATGCGATGATCACATATCACACATCACAAAGGGAAGCATTTTACATAATCAGCCCAATAGAGTCAACTTGCGATTGTGATATCACAATCACATATCCACATCATAGGGAACAACACCATGTTATATGTATTACCACTGAGTCCACTGATTGTGATATGCTGATGAACCCGAGATGTGATACAGTTATAGGGTATGGTTTTGAAACCTATGGGGTCCACCGATTCACAAATCATAGTTGGTAGTGTGCACTAGCCCGTTATGGAGAATCGCCCTCAGCCCCACCAATTGTGATACACTGAAATTCCTATAGACGTGACATAGTTATACACCACAATTTGATTGTTCCATCGGGTCCACCTTTTATTGCACATCGCACATCGCTAAGCACAGAGTCTCGATAATAGTACCACCCTTCAGATTCTATGGATTGCGATTTTTGATGGGTTATCAATTATGATATATTAAGGCCACTACTAATAAAGCCACCGCTTAAGGATTAATGTGTCGATTCTTGTATTATTCTATCGGTTTGAGATTTTATTCAAAACGGCCTGTATGAGTTATTCGATGGAGAATTTTCTATGATTAAAAGAGTTGTTACCTGCACACTATTTCAAGGTCCAAGAATCTTTGCTTGAAACATCCCGCTTGCCTAAACTTGTCACTTTGTTTTAACTTCTCGAATTGTTAAGGATCTTACCATCATCATATAAATTGGGCTATCTGGAAAGTGAGAGGGGAGGGACATATCAGAGAGAAGTGTAGGTTCATAGAGCAGAGTAGCAGCACCTACTCCTAGCAGGTATCTAGGACCTTACCTAAAAAATCAGAAGGTTTCGAGAAGGTGCAAAAATCCCTTTCATTAGAATTGGGCATTTGGATAGCCGATTGTGCACGATTTTTTGTTAGGAAGTCAGTGGTGTTTTCTATCTTTAGAGTTGGGATCTCCATTTTTCATTTATCTTCCATATTGGAGGTATAAGGGTGTTATGTAAAATCTGCTTGTACTTCTCCCTTTTCATGCCATTTAATGAATGAAGGTCTCCCCACTATTGAGCACGAGCCGAATATGTAGTCCAAATTGGATGAACTCTGTAATAAAATATTTGTGTCTTGATCTCACGCGTGATTATATATTTTTATCTTTGTTTTATATGCTTATGTTCCATGGTTTTTAAGTGCTTTATGATATGTATCAGTATTGTTCTCTCGAAAAACACTGTGGTTAGACGCTGCGCGAGGATGAACGCTAGGGTTCGAGTTACAGGACAAGAGTAACGAGGTCACGGGCTGGCTCAGACTGTCGGCTGAGCTCACAGACCTGCTAGGACAGGATCTCGCAGGTTGCCGGCACGGGTCGGGTTAGGAAATAGAAAAGTCAGTAAGGAAAAACAGAGAGTTTCCGCCCTGAACGCAATGGGAGAGCCAAGGGGGGGGGGAGAGATCCCCTCCTTCAAAAATGTGGTTATGGGCGAAACCAGTACGGATGGAGAGCACCATACGGAAAGGGTAAACCAAATCCCAGTCATGGGTAATTTATGGCAAAAACGAATGAGAGGAAAATGCCTACCGAGGGCTGAGAAACAGCCTAGGTATGTCGTTCCCCATAACAAGCTGGAAGAATATAATTGCTATATGAAGGACCATGCTTTAATCTGCCGATTTGTTGGATACTGGCCGTCTGAGCGAGAACTCTACAGATGGATCGATCAACGCTGGCGACCTAAGGGGCAGATAGATCTCAAGCTTGGTGCACAAGGGTTCTTCACAGCAATATTTTCGAATTTGGAAGATACGAACAGAATCTTTGAAGAGGGTCCCTATTTCCTGAATAATGCAGGATTATTCATGAAGTTTTGGGAGGAGAGATATAACCCTGAAAAGGAGAAAATGCTTGATGCACCAGTCTGGGTCAGGTTATTTGGTCTTCCTGATGAGTTCTGGGAGCCGGGGATCTTGGAAGGTATCGGCAACTCGATCGGAAGCTTTGTCAAAACTGCAGAGGCCACGAAAAGAGGTAAGTATAATGCCTATGCGAGAATCTGCGTTTACATAAATTTGGCTAATCCCCTTCCAGAAACTGTTGAGGTGGAATACCATGACGAAGTTTGGAAACAGCCAATTGATTATGAACATATCCCCTTCCGATGCCGAATATGTCACGAGTATGGTCATCTGTATCGGCAATGCCCCCTTAACAGAGAGGCAGAGAGCAAAAAAAGTCAGGCGAACCAACCGAATACCACTGGGAGGACGGAGGATCCAGAAAGAGGGTTTCAACAGGTGGTCAGGAAGCGGAGACCAAATAGAGAAGGACCAAAGACTCAATCCCAAAAGCAAACCAACCAAGCAAGAACCCAGAACAAATATCAAGTACTACAGAGCGAAGGTGAAGAGTATGAAGTAAACTTGGAAGATGATGAGGAAACAAACAATAGCCCAATGGAAGTACAAGGAGAGGAAAAAGGGAAAGGAATATCTGTTAGCAAAGTCAACAAAGGGGAAACAGAGGAAGAGGCAACTGAAACAGATCTAGTGGCTCATATGGAAGTGGAAGACCAGCCCGAAACGGAAGCAGAGGAAGAAATAATCATGCGAAGACTGATCCAGGAATGGAAGAACCTAGACAGTAGATTTATACCTGAAGACCAAAGGCAGCTATACAAGGAGGTATTCCAGAAATACAAAGAGAAAAAAGGAGAACCCCCGGATACATCAGTAATGTTGGAAAAGGGGCAAGGGACGGAAGGCAAAGGAACAGATACCTTGGGTAAAAACAGCAGAAAGAGAGGTCGGAGACCTATGAATGAAACGATCCAGGCGGTGGGAGAGATCTTGATAAACTCAGGTAAGGTAATACCTCTGTCGGAGGTATTCTTCCCCTCCTATAAAAAGTTTTAAATGATAGTGGTCAGCTGGAATATTAGGGGTCTGAATAGTAAAGGCAAACAAAGGTATATGAAGGATAAGCTGCAAAAAGAAAAACCTAGTATTCTGATTTTACAGGAAACAAAGATTTTGATTCACCAACTAGAGGAAATAATACAAAGAAGCAGACTACCCTACCAGGTGATGGGGCAAGATGCAACAGGCTTTGCAGGAGGACTCGCAATCCTATGGAACCCAAATGACATTGTTATAGACAACTGGGTGAGTATGCGTGGAATCCTTTCGGGGCTGGGAAGGGTTGTAGGAACTAAACACCAGGTAGTTATCTCAGGAGTTTATGGCCCCTCGTCTCCTGGGCATAAGGATCAGTTTATTAAGGACGTTAAGGCAATCCGCAATCTGTACCCTGAAGCTGCTTGGATTATTGGTGGCGATTTCAATATGATCAGATCCTTAGAAGAGAAAAAAGGAGGGATTAGGAGACAAGACCACCTTATGGACAGATTCAATGAGATGATAGAAGAACTCCGGTTAGTGGATATTCAAACCATTAACGGAGTATATAATTGGAACAACAGACGGGGTGGCAAAAATCAAATTGCCACCAGGCTAGATAGATTCCTAGTGTCCGAAGCCATAATGAATAAAGATGTCTTTGTGGAAGCCAAGATCATTCCAGCTCTGGGATCGGATCACTGGCCGATTCGCTTAGAGATCGACATCAAAAAAATTCAGGGCAAGAGGCCATTTCGATTTGAAGCTTTCTGGCTAAGGGACCCTGAGTTTATCAAGAGAGTGGAGAAATGGTGGACACAAAGTAATATTCAGGGCAGATGCAGAATGCAAACATTTCAGTTAAAACTGAGAGAGCTGAAAGGCAAAATCAAGAAATGGAACAAGGAGGAATTTGGAAACATTCTGGAGGACAAACAAAAACTGGAAGGGGAAATGACTGATCTCCAACAGAAAATAATTTTGGAGGGAAGAACTGAAGAAAGCATCCTCAAAGAAGGGATAATCCTTGGCCAACTGGAGGAGAGGAGGAAGCAAGAGGAGATCCTATGGCGCCAAAAATCTAGGATAAAATGGCTGAGGGAAGGAGAACGCAATACTAAATTCTTTCATCAAGCCATGGTTAAACACAGGCAGGGAAACAGAATACTATCACTCAAGGACAGGAATGGAGACAGAGTAGTTGAACAGAATGAAATTGAACAAGTGTTGATAGCCCATCACAAAGAAATTTTAACTGAACCCCCTGGTGATAGAACGAGGGCCATACAAGAGATATGCTCTGCAATCCCTAGATTGGTCACAGAGGACCAAAATAAAGCTCTTATGAGAGCAGTGACCCTAGAGGAACTGGAAGACGTAGTGAAGGCTATGAAGAAAGGGACAGCCCCTGGACCGGATGGCTTCACGGTGGATTTTTACCAGGCTGGATGGCACTTCCTGGGACAGGAAATTTTGGAGCTTGTTGAAGAATCAAGAATAAATCAAAAGGTATGGCCAGCTCTTAACTCTACCTTTTATGCTCTCATTCCTAAGGGAAACAACCTAGAGGAGGCTAATGGCTTCAGACCAATAGCTTTATGCAATGTCATATACAAAATCATCACGTCCGTGATTGCTAAACGCTTAAAACCCCTCTTAGACAACCTCATTTCGGCCGAACAAACGGGTTTTGTAGAAGGTAGGCAGATCCTTGATGGCCTGGTGGTAACTCAGGAGGTGATTCACTCCTTGAAACTCAAAAAACAAAAAGGTATGATGATAAAACTTGATTTATCCAAAGCTTATGATAAACTAAATTGGAATTACCTAGCTACAGTCCTGGAACGATTTGGTTTTCATCAAAGATGGATTGCATGGATTAATAATCTAATATCCACTCCTCATTTTTCTATCCTGGTAAATGGAAGTCCCTCAAAAACTTTTAATGCTTCTAGAGGGATCCGCCAAGGTGACCCGCTGTCTCCTTTTTTATTTATCCTAGCTGCTGAAGGACTAGGGAGATTCATTAAACAAGAAAGAATAGCAAATAGAATTAAAGGATTGAAAATCTGGGGAAACCATTTGCCTCTGACCCACCAACAATTTGTTGATGACATTATGTTGTTTGGGGAGCCCACGGTAAGAGAAGTCCAAAATTTAAAGAGGATCCTGGATCTGTTTTCAGCTGCCTCGGGTCTAGAAATAAACAGAGATAAATCCTGCATCTTCATTTTCAACACTCTAGAACAAGTCAAAGCTCATCTTATCAGAACTTTGGGATTCAAGAGAGGAGATCTACCCACTAAATATTTGGGTAATATTCTTGATTTCACTTCAAAAAAATTGAAAAACTGGCAAGGATTGCTGGACAAGCTCAATAGAAAGATTGCCAATTGGTCGTTCAGAGTCCTGAATATTGCTGGTAGAATTATCCTGGCTAAGTCGGTACTTCAGGCTATCCCTATCTATCCTTTATCGATTATGGCTGCCCCTGCTGGGGTTTGTGCTAAAATCAGAGAAATCATCCGCAAATTTATATGGAGTGGAACTGATCAAAAGAAAAAATGGGCTTTGGTCTCATGGAATCAACTCACTGAAAGAAAAGAACAAGGAGGGTTGGGATTAAGGGACCCGGAAATCCTGAACAAGGTCCTGGGAGCCAAGCTATGGTGGAGATGGCTTAGTGGAGGAAGTGATCTATGGAAAATTATCTGGAGGATCAAATACAGAATGCCCAACACACAGGTTGACATTCTAAGAACACAAGAAACCCCCCGTGGATCTAACATTTGGGAATTAGCCTCTCAGAACAGAGATTTGATTGCAAAACACACTTTCTGGGAAATCAGAGGAGGAGCAGAGGCAAACTTCTGGGAAGATAGCTGGCAGCAACGAGAAAGACTGAACAGCGTCCAAGCACTTTCCCAAGTCTATGAAAACAATGCTAGGATTAGACGGAAAGTAAAGGATTATTGGAAAGCAAATGACACTCCGGATGGATGGAGGGTATGGGAGGAGCCGATAAAATGGGATCAGAGTCTAAATCCTGATATTCAAGAAGCTTACCGGAAGGAAATGGAATCAAGGAAGCTCAGAGTCCGCGAAGGGCAAGATATCCTTCGATGGGGGAGTTCAATGAAGGGAATCTTTTCTACCAAGGAGGCCTATTTTCTAATGGGGTCTCAAAACGAAGGAGACAAAAATTGGGAATGGAAACTTATATGGGAATCCAACTGGTGGCCTAAGGTGGCTATTTTCATCTGGCTTGCCACAAAGAATAAAATTTTGACTTGGGATCGTATCCAAAAAAAGGGGTTCCAGGGCCCCTCACAATGCTACATATGCAAAAATGATGAGGAGAAGAGAGACCATCTTCTAATTCGTTGCCCATACACTGAGAGCTTATGGATCTTGGCCAAACAATTGTTCAATAAACCAGGGCTTATCATGAGAGAATTTAAAGATGCTATCTATCAGTGGAATAAGGAAACCTTCAATTGCCGAGTTGTTCAGAGGTCTTGGAATCTGACTTCTTCTTTCATTCTCTGGACGGTCTGGAAAGAACGGAATAGGAGAATATTTCAGAGTCGGGCTAATTCTCCAGAAGTTGTCTGGGCGCAGGTGGTAGACTACACGAGGGAGACCATTCTAGTAGAGAAATGGGACAGTGAGGATTGGAAAACTACTGCGGAAGAACAGGCCATTCTGAATAAACTAAACTTAAAATTGGATATGGTGCATTACAAATGCTCGGCCAACAATGACATGAGAACTCAGAGTCCAGAGATTTTCTCATACCCTCGGGATCAATTTATCAAGCTTAACTTTGACGGGGCTTCGAAGGGTAATCCGGGAGACGCTGGTTTTGGAGGGATCTTTAGAGACAGCAACAATCAAGTCAGGTGGATCTATGCCGAATGGGGAGGCCAAATGACTAATAATGAGGCTGAATTCTGGGCCCTGCACCAAGGTTTAAGAATTGCTATCAGGAATGGATACACCAACCTAGAAATCACTGGGGATTCACAACTGGCTGTGGACACGGTGAGGAGACTCAACAATGGGCAAGGTTGGGAGAAAGTAACCAAAAGTTGGCGGACGGCAGGAATCATCCAAGAAATATCCGGCTTGATTAAACGCATCGACTACAGCATCACGAGTCATGTGCGGCGAAAAGGGAATCAGGTGGCAGACTGGTTAGCGAATTGCGGCTGTAAGGGACGTGGCAGTTCCATTGATAGGCAATGGAGAACCATTGAAGGCAACGAGGAGTGGAAGGAGTTGGCAGACCTCATCAAGACGGATCATGCTCAAGCCACGAAGGATAAGGTGCGATCCAGCAGAGCGGATTAATAGGGAAGCGTGGAGAGGCAGATGGAAGATCAGGATGGAATCGGGTCTTAATAAAATCATCATGCCTGTCAGTAGGACGAAGGATGGCGATTGGGGGGATGGTACTACGGTGGCTGGAGAAATAGTGGGGAAGGAATTCATCCATCGCGAGATTATAATTACCCGAACTATGACGGGAGATGGAGGCGGTTCATCAGGTCTCACAACAGATGGCGTGAATTATGACAAGATGGCAGGCAGTAGTGGGTCACCGGTGAGGGACGGGCGGAACTCGGTTTCCGGGATCTCCTGCACCCCCGCGGCCTTCAATACCCCCTATAAGAGCAGCAGGAGGACGGTACAGGACTTACGCGAGATTGCTAGTTGGGTAGAAGGGGAGGAATTAATTGAGAAGAATAGAACAGTAGCGCACGGGCCTAGAAACCAGGGCTTGAAGAGGAGAGATTCCCTGGATTTTATGGAGACCAGACAGAAACAAAGAATGATGAAGGAGCATCAGACTGCAGGGAAGGATACCGGCGATGGAAAGGGCAAGAACCGCATTCAGGAAGAGCCTTCCTTCTCGGTATGGGAGATTCAGGAGGATTCTGAGGAAACCCTCATCCCGGTTGGGACGAAGGAAAGCGGATGCCAACCAGAACACCTGTTCGTAGACAGAACCGAGCAGATGATAAGGAAATCGGCGGACACAGAGGATATGAGGCTGCAGCGTTACGGGGTAAGGAAACGTGCCACGGCTGAAGGCAAAGATAATGACAGAGCCAGCAAGAGAGCCTGGGGGCATGCGAAACATGGAGAGGAGGCAGGGGAAACGTCCAGGAGGGGTCCGGGTAGGAGCAAGAAGATGAAAGAGACTGTTACGGATAGGGTGCGCAAAGCTGAACAGGCCTTTCTGCGCTTCTCCAACCAGGCGGTCCGTAGGGTAATGCAAAAGCTCGAAGAAGAAGCCACACAAGACCAGTCTGATGAGGAAGTTGAGGACTGGACCTTTTTGCTTCACGACCCAGGCCAAACCAGAGGGCGCATGTCCCTTTACAAACAGTCCCTCCACCTCTACTGGGTGATGAAGGGAATTTTGGCCAAGGCGCTGCTACAAGTTTCGAAGGAAATGGTGAACCTGGAAAAAGGAGGCCCGGACATCCGCCTGGAACTGAGTTTCCTGAGAGTTGCGATGCTGAAACAAGAGGAAGCTATGATGAGGATGGAGGAGCAGTTGACCACCATCCAGCACATTCTAATACCGGAGCAGCAGGAGCAAGGGACAGAGGCGATGCAACAACCTGCGAGGGGCAACGATTAACTTAAGATATGTTTAGAACTAGTAATAAATTTTGTAGCTATAGTTTTGTTCACGTCAAAGATAGGAGAATGCAGAACAGTCAAAGCAGTGGTTTTTGGAATAGTTTTAGAAAGCTTCAGGATTGTACAGTTTATTTAGCAAACTCCATTAGACTTTGGACATACTTTTTTTGGGCCGCTATCAAGAATTATAGATGGCATTTAGACCCGGTTTCCCGTATAGGGCGGGCGTATACTGTTTCATGAACTGATGTATTGTTCTTTTTGATCGAAGTAATAGAATGAGAACCACCTTAGCCTACAAAAAAAAAAAAAGTGCTTTATGATATGTAATTTAATAGCGAATCCATAGCAAAATAAATCCTAGATCATGTAAAGATCATCCATATAATGTTATTGGTGCACTGATGAGTGGTCTTTGAGAAGTTGTCTGAAGCATTTCCATTCTAGAAAACATAAACGACTCCATGGCAGAAGCTGAGGCTATGGATGTTGCACAAAGGCAATATGATAGTGATAGAAGTGAAGTGAGGGACATGGTTAATAGGCTTGATGCTGGAGAGATTTCTAGTGTTGTTTGAAAATGATATCTTAATGGGGAACAAAATCCTTTGAGAAAATACGCTTTACTTCAAGACATGTTTGGAAATGTAAAAAAAATAACTCAGTGTCTATGTTTAGCAAAGAAGATGTTCTAGCTACCTGTTGCTGCTATGAAGTCTTTTGCTGACACAAAAGGAAGGCTTGGCATTATCAAGATATGGATCCTGGTATGCTAAATGCATTTTCCTAAAAAAAATTACAAGTTAATCTAATGGATTTGAAATCAATTATCAAGGATTATCTTGTAGTTTAATTTTGCAAGGAGATTGTAATACCATGAGTTTATTTCAAATTTCATCAATGGCATTCCATTATTTATAGATAAATAAATTATGTCTCTTTAGAATTTGTTATGCATCAATTTTCCTCTAATTGACTCATAGGGAAGTATTGGATGGCTAGTGTCATGTGGCTTTAAATTGCAGTCAATCCCTCTCTAGAAATTTCCAATTTTCTAATTGAGTTGATAGTTCATAATAAAATGGCATGGTTTGTGAACTTACGAACTTTTGATTTATTATCTCTATATTCTTCAACTTTAAAAGTGTAATGAAGCCTCGTTCACCTTATTATTATAAATATGTTTTTAGTTTGTACTTGGATACTCTATATTTGAGTACTTCACATCGTAAGGAAGTCAAATTTTAATACAATTGTAATTATATTTAGTCCTTGATTTGAAAATAACATTAAAGGTGTTGTTGAAAAAATATTATAAAGAAACATGGGTGAAGAATGCAACTTTTTGTTATAGTGGACTAAGGGAATATATATATTTTTTCCTTTGGCATGTGGCAAACAAGATTGCATGGGAAAATATGGGACACAACTCTTGTGCCATTATGTATGGTTGTTACTGATTTCTTCATCTAATATGATTACAATACAACAATTTGGCAAAGACATTGAAACTTCACCACATCTTGTCATTAGTTTTTTCTCCTTTTTTTCCTTATGCTATTGTTTTAATGATATAATTGATCCTAGATCCCTTAATGTTTTAAATAAACAGATCAATTTTTTCATGTTCCAACAATGATTTTTTGATAAATAACAAAGGAAATTTATTTCTTGATTTTACAGTTAAGAGGAAAGTTTGTATTTAATTAATTATATATTTGCAAATGCTCCTAGTCCAGTTCAAAAAAAAAGATGCTCAAAGTTATATGGTATGTTTAGTTAGTAAGAAGTCCTCTTTCCTAGTTCACCACATAATATTTCAATCAAAAGTGTCTTGATTTCACTTCTATCATGGAACCATGAAGAATCCATGGTTTGGAAAGCATAGTTATGCAATAGAAATACATCACGTGAGAAAGACTCACACTCTGGAAAATTATCTGATAAGGGAATAAATATTACTTGAAGGGATAGAATTCAGAGGTTGATACTTGATAGTAAGACTTCCTAACCCATCCCAAATCCCTACTAGAAGTGTAAATTGTGGATTGAATGTAGATAAAGCAACTCCTCGGAACCATGTGATTTCTCCTGGATAGAAATAAAAACAGGATGTGAACTATGGGAAGATAAAAGAACATACTATTTTTTTATTGTAATTCATGTCCAGAGCTTAATACAGAGGACTTCTAGAGAAATAAAACCAACTCCTTAAGTGCTATACCTTTTGAGTAGTGCAACATTAATGGTGAAAATAGTGAAAAAATGTTGGAAATGTACAATACAGCTCAAATTTTATCTTGAATCAGACCTTGATGAAAGGGAAGAGTGAAAGGAAGAATTGGCAGAGGGGACCATTGAGATAGAAAGAAGAAAATATTGTGAACCTAATGAGAACTCAAAATGTACCTGTGAAGGCTTCTCTATCCATTCTCAAGCAAAAACAATAGCATATTCATGTGGGATGAATTTACTAGCAAGCATAGTTGTGAATGAAATCTCAAAAGATGAGAATGCAAATGTCACAAGATATTTTGTAACAACTTTCATGAGAACATGAGATAATTTAGGCTAGGATGATTTATCAAGTTATGCATCCAAACTCAATTCACCTAGGAGTGATGATGTAGTAGGTATAAATGTGTTGAATATGAAAAAATATAATAATTATCACTATTCCATGGATGCACAAGGTGGTTCTAGAAACAAATGGGATTCATTTCAAAATGTGGAATTTACTCGTGAAAAGGAGGATGCTTTCAATTCCTCTATGAAGGATTTGGAAACTTGAAATTTTACTATGGTAGCGGATGGTATAAATGGCCTTATTGAATATAGAATACAAGATCACTCATGTTCAAACAGGGGTGGGGGGAAACCAAGGGATGAGTTATGTTATGATGTTGAAGAACTGCACATCAAAGGAAAATATGGGTTGGATTCAGAATGTGAAAAAAAATCTGAATTAGAGACGAGAGATGAACAGGAGGGACTTGGTGGACACCAAAAAGAAGATGCACTTAATTCACATCTAGAAAAGGTACATGTCAGGGGCATTAGCGTACAAGGAAACAACCAAGGAAGTAGTGAACACTGCTTGGAAAACGAAAAAGAGGTTGGAAAGGAAAACTGAGAAAATCCAAATGAAGGATATGTTCTATGCATAGGGGCCTCCAATTATGATCTTAGGGAGCCAAATAATTGTCATTCAGGCCTTTCTGATAATGTTTTTTTCCAAATTACACATAATGTAAAAACAAGGTTCGAAAAATAAGAGGGCCATGACAAGCAGTATAGATATAATAATTTGTCTGATAAAGATGTAGAGAATATGAGTTTGTCTTATGAGAAAAATAAAAGTATTGATGTGCTTGAAGCCAAGGACCATCATTATACCTATCGACTTGAACATGAATACCAAGAGAATGGTGAAAAAAAAGGTAATGAAAATATTCTTGTTCCCAAGAGCATCATATATAAGGATGATAGTCAGGAAACTCTAATCGAAAAACGAGAGTGAATGGAACCAGAGCAAATTGTGGCATCTCAAGAAGTAGCAAATTAAGGAATTGGTTTGACTACTAGTAATGACAAGAAAAATGTTACTACAGAGATGATATCTTGTACTATTCTTGATATTTATGGCATTAAGACGAAAATTCAAATCAAATGTAATGAAATTTTAGAGGTATATTCTAATATTGGCTATGAAGGTGCACAAAGCATTACAATTGTATCTTCAACATTTGTAGAACATCAAGAATTTTGTTTGAAAACAACAGTAAAGAGTTTGTGGTGAGATGAACTGCATTCTTTGGGACAAATTATGGAAATGAGAATCCCTCCAGAAAACTATGATGGCAGCAATGATGCATCTATTGAACTGGATGAAGTAGGTCATTATGATGGAACACTATGCACATCAACATCTCATTTATGAGTTGTGTCTTACACAAGTGCTTATGCTCCCCTTACTATATCGTGCATTGGATTAGCAACACCAATTTTAGTGGTTTATAGGTCAAAGGTACCTTTCATTCCTTCAATAAATGCAGTGAAAATAGTAAGAGAATTAGGATGGAAAGGATCTGGAGCAAAAAGTGATTTTCGACTAGCCAAACCTAGAGAAATAATTGATCTGTAACATCATGTCTCAAAAATCTCAATTTCATTTTCTAATGAATTTAATTCAATTAGAAAAGGAAATGGAGCTTCATTAGATATTGATATTAAGGTGGATTATGAGAAAAAATCTCAAGATGGAGTAATAACAATGCATTTATCTTCTCAAATATGTGAACCATCAACAAGCTTTAGATGCAGAGATATGAGAGGAAATGATTTTATATCTTCAATCGTTAAAACATTTCTCCTACCATGCCTTGTAGTCCTATGAAATTGTATTTAGAATTGAATCACACTGATGATAGTGGGGAGAATGAACTAATCAAAAATTCCCTTGGTATATGTGCTAAACATTTTGGATTAACTTTGAAGACTCACACTAGTGCATTGTCCCCTGGAGATTCATGTGTTCTGATATATTTTGGATTGGATGATGGGCCCACTTATGATTATGGTGGAGATGAATTGCTTCCTTAGAATTTCATCTCATCTTCCCAACCTGTAGTTGACCTGAGAATGACGGTCGAGCTATTCAATATGCTCTACAAATTTATTATTTGTGAATCCATCTGTAAAATAGAAAAAAAAAACAGTTTTGACTCATTTTTTACTACATGAGTCATTGGAAAAGGATCTGAAATCCAAATACCTTCGCATGGTTCAGTGCCAACTTTGTAATCCTATGAAAAGGAAACATAGGCACATTCCTACAAATATCTAATATCACATGTTTTTGGAGATTGAACCTTTGCAATTGGGGAAAGGGTTTCCGGATACTTGAATCTATACTATTGGAAAAGGGATTTTTCACCAAACCACTTGAGCTAGATATACATAGCTAGCTATTTATTTTCTTTAAAAACCATCTATATATTCAGATAAATGAATATTGTTTTCTTTTAGAATATGGAAACTACCATCTCTTTAAAAAACATATATTTATGATATATTCATGTAGATGGATGTTGTTTTCTTTCAAAACTTGGAAACTACTATTTCCATTGGATTGAGTGCGTTGAAACTACAAGTTTTTGTTTGTAACATGGGTGGATGCATAAGATTATTACTACAACAACTCCACTATTGGGGTTTAAAGTGTTTTAGATTTGAGGGTGTCATGCTCACATACTGAACAAGCAACAACAAAATCGACATGTGGGTCTTCTTTCTTTGCATGTAATGATATTTGTGTGGCCCCATTAATAAGAATAATACAATGAGTCATTGTCTGAATATTCCATGGATAAAAATCTGACTTAGGGATGACAAGTGGCATAAGTAATTAACTTTGGGTTGAGGATTAGTTGGTAATCAATTTTTAATTATGAAAAGTCCTCATAATTCTCCTTAGATATGAACTGAACCAATAATGGCACATTCATTGCACTCTATTATTCTCTCTCGCTAGCTAGTATGGGGAAATGAATGCTTCGAATGATTAAATGCTAGGTTTAATTGGTGTAGGTGGAAATGGTTCTTTTACCTGAAGTTTATTAGAGCTTTTTAAGAATTATAATTTTAAGTTGTTTATTTTGTGGAATTCCAATGTTGTAGTAGTTTTTTTCAGTGCTACACAAATCAATTTTCTGGCATGTTGATTTAGGTTTAAGCACATCCATAGGGAATTGTTCAAATCTCCAGTTTTTCAATAGCGACATGTGTTTCAAGCACTGGAATAAACTGCAATGCTTCAGGAAAAGGCACAAATTGTATCACTTCAGGTGCAAAATTTCAATTTCCAGGGGTGTTTAGGGACACAAATTATAGTCGCTTTAGCAACAAAAACAAGGGAGAATTTATTGGGAGCATTGAAAATAATGTATGGCAGGTGAAGGTATCAAATTTTTATTTTATTTTAATTTAATTTTATATAACCCAAAAAAGTCACATTAAAGGAACAAAATCCTGTAAAGAACTATGATTTTAGTTGTAGGCTTTGAAATTTGAGGATTTTTTAACTCCAAAAAAAAAAATTGGTAAGCATGGTGATAAAGCACAAGTCCTTAGATGATCTGGCCTATCTTTCATATTTTCTTAAAATATATACTTACTCTTAAATTCTTAAGGATTGTCTTATTATGGATTTTGGGAAGATTCAGTTTTTAGATAGATCATTTTAACTATTTGTACAATTCACCTCCTTTGGATTGCATTTATTTCAACAAAAAACCATGATGCTTGAATTCTGGATATTGAACTCTGTGTAAATTTTGTAAAATGTCTAATATCTCGAGAGGAAATCACATCCATCATCATGGACAACAAACCTTCAATTTGAATTTCATTTGCAACAGTGAAGTCTCCTCTATAAATTAGTTGTATTTTGTTTTTTTAAGAAGAATCACTTATATCATTGAATATATATTAAACTATGGCTAGGGTGTAATGAATGAAAAAACAGAACTATAAATGATAGGTATAATCAAAGTGAACTTTTCTTATGATTGCAGGGAGATATTTGCAACATAGAGGATATAGAGAAGGTTTTTCCGTTGGACAAGTAGGTAGTATATTTAGTTGTGCATGTTACATTCTACATTCTAGACACTGAATCAAATGTTATACGTTTATTGTTGTTATTTTGATTTTTTTTATTGGGTATAAAATGTTCTTAATAATTCCTTTATAGATTCCATTTGTATGGCCCTTTTATTATATCTATAGCTGTCTTTTGTGTCAAGATTGCTTAGGTCATAATTTGTGTTTTTTCATCTATAATTCGGTATGTTGGTTAGAACCATATATAAATTAGAGATATTTGTTGTCTGTAAATATTATCTAGATTTAGACTACTTATTCCAATGGTTAAGTTGCTCATCGTTGGTTCTCTATCCTTGATTTTATGTACTATCCTTCCATTTCTTGCACCAAACCCCTTAAAAGTAATCAATTCGTTAATCTTGTTAGAAGCTTTTATTTGTCATGGTGTAGATTTGATGTCATGATACATTTTTCTTGATTGAAGGCTATTGGAAAAAGTGTAGAAATTCCATTGCATTATTATAAGAACAATATAATTGGCACTTCAAATCTATATGAGATTATGGCCAAACATGGTTGCAAAAATGTAATTCTAAACCTTGCAACCATTAATGATATTTATAATTATCTATATTATAGAACTGTGCCAATGTATAGGAATTATAGTAGAGTTATCAAATGGTATCAACATAGTTCTCCTTAATTTTATTTTTCATATCCCTACGAGTTTCGGCAATGTAAATTTTTACAAAAGAACATCTCATGGTGTAGACACCTTTCTGCATTTTAGGACTCATTAAGCCTTTTACATAGCCTAACTTGCTTGGTTTGGTATTTGGGGGGGATATGGTGACTTTTGTGCTACCCCTTTTCATAGTTCCTACGATTTTATGTCATTCCCCTGATGTAATGAAATGTTATTTTTGATATCGCATTCTCTTCTTCCCGCCTTCTTTGGGGATCATCCTTGCCTTTAAGAGAGTGTTGTTCTACTGTCTCTCACTATAACCATTTATTTTGAATACATTTTCCAAGTGTTGTAGTTCTTTGTCTATGCTCATCTTCAAAAATCCTAGTGTCTCATTATGAGAGCGTTGATTGCAGCTTGTTTTTTCACTAGATAATGAGCAGAATCTGCATGCAAGTATCTAGTGGTATGGGTCTTATTATGGTAAAATTGATGGGATAAGCCAATAAGGATCGATATTAATTATTTTTCATGAGAATGTCAACAAAGGGAATGTTCCTATTATTTTACACCTTAATCATTAATCTAAAACTTTCATTTTAATTGTTGAGATGATTGAGAAATTCATTTAGGATTTTCATTCCAAGAGAGAATTTGATATTCATAGATCTATGAATTGGTCCCTTTGATCTAGTTTTAGTGGAAGGGATCCTAATACATTCATTTCAAAGTACTTGATGTACATATTAGTGGACTTTGATGACAATGGTGATCCCCTGACTACTTCTTCATTCTATTCATATCTGATTCCTTGAAGGCTCAAGTATGTAGATTTGAAATATCCTTGATTTTCTTGATTTATTTTTTAGATTCATTTTTTAGTAGATACTTTTTTATCTTGTAATAATTGTTTCAAATTTAGAAACAATTTCGAAAGAACTAATAAAATTGTGCAAATACAAAATGTAGTGGCTCATACAACCTGTTTTCTTGGTAGTTATTCGTGGTGCCAACTCCAGTTACTTCACGAGTTCAAATGATATTAGAGTTATCAAGGCATTATTTGAGATATTTTAGATGATTAAACCATAATTGTGATATTCTATATGATTTATTACAAGTACATAAATCAATTCCCAAATATTTTTCAAAGAGGGAATTATAAAACCAATTTGACTTGAGAATATTTTTCAAAAAATTACATTGTTTCACCTAGATCTAAATAAGTCATCGATTTGTTTAAAATGGCATCATTTTTTGTGATACCTGATTCACTATGATTACAGATATGAAATATGCAATGGTAGGTATTTTGAAAATACCTGTGTTTGTTAGCACACAAGCACAAAAATTCCTAATTTTGAGAAATGTTGTCATATGTTTTGACTGTGTGAAAGTTGCATGTTTAATTTGATGTAGAGTCTCAGAATATATTTCGTTATTTTTTCTAATTAAGCTATGTATCATCTGGATGCTTCCAATTCTTCCCTAGTGGCATAATAAATTGGACAATAGAAAAAAAATGAAAATTATAAGGAAGGATAACATCTTTGTTCAGTGTTTCTCTAAGATCAATATATAAAATGTTTTCATTGAAGCTGATGCAAGTGAGTAAGATATTTGGGGACTATTGTGATCCATTTTAGTATGCATACAAGGATATGTGTATCTGTGTTTTCTGCTACTCATTTATGGATGATCATGATCCATTTTAGTATGCCCATTGCATACAAGGACATGGGTATCAATGTGGTATGTTGCTCAATTATGACACTACTAGATGTTAATTTCATAAACTATTTTTAGTAATTTCACTTGAAGCATAATCATTCTTTACTCAAATATGTTTATGAAATGGTTTTTTCATCATCGACTATAGTTTATGGACAACCCAAGGTGATTCCTTTTGTAGCAGACTTCCAACTTTCTACAATGAATCCCTATGGATCCACTAAGGTGTGTTATTCAAGTTGATGTGTGCACCAACCATTATATATCAATATTGTATTTTTTAGTTGTTGGTGTCGTTTCTATTTTAATAAGTTTTAATATTTTCTGAGTAGATTCTTACATCTATTTCTCTTAAAATAATTTTGTTATCAGTGGTTAGATGGACCATGTAGCTACAAAAATTAATGTATTTTCCATATGCCTCTTAAACTCTTTCTTGAAGATATATCCCATGATATTTACAAGGTAGATCCAGAGCGGAGAATGCTTTTATTGAGCTACTTCAACCTTTTTGGAGCTCACGGAAGTATGCGGATTGGTGAAGATTCAAAGGGAATTCCAAATAACCTCATGCATTGATCCAAAATGGATCCTAAAACCCCTCTAAGTCTTCAAAAATCAAAACTATCGCAGAAGGAAAACCTTCAAAAAATGGAGGAAAGCACTATAGGGAGTGAAAAACATGAAGAAATAGTGGAAAATAGGCCTATCAAAGGGCAAAGGAATGATACACAGGAGCCGTTGGATCTAGTCGATCAATAGTCTAAATCCGATCGGCATATCACAATCGGCGGAGGCTATAGGAGGCTATCGGAGGCTACCATATGAAATATGCGATAGCAATCAGCGCGGGTCAACAAGGACCGTCGATCAAGTGCACAGATCAACAACCCAAGTTAACTCGCAATATCGCAATTGGCAGATTACAAAGGAGCACTTACAAATGGCCTGGGGTTTATGCAATATGTGATTGCAATCAATCGCATCGCAATATCATGTGGAGTAATACAACAGAGCAGAGCCGATATAAATATGACTTGTGATATCTGGACCCCATGGGGTTATAGATGATATTTAACATATTTTGAGATCCAGAAAACAGAGTTTTTCTATGTATTTCACATTTTTTCAAAATAAACGAAATACAAAGGAAATGTGCCGATGTGATAAAACCAGGCCCAATGGAACTTATAGATGAAAATATATAACATTTCAAGTCTGCCATAAAGACATTTTGTGGGATTTTTAGTGTTTTAATGTATTTTTACAAATACAAAGCAAATTCAAATTGGGTGATATAACAGAACCGAAAGGGTTTTCATATGCAGCGAGATGTGTTTTAAGTTTCGTAACAAGCAGGATTTCGAGTAGGCTGTAGGCGGTAAGTGGTATTTGTCGGGCTCTAGCCGAGCCCATACACTGGCTGCCACATGACTAGGCGTCAGAGAGAGAAAACCACCCTTCTCGGGTGGGTAATCCCTGGGCACATAAGCGACCCAAAATCAATAATAACTGTTGATCCACATTCACTCGCTATCGTGCACAAATATGGATCCAAAGGGAATAAGGGCGGAATTAATGATTTTTGAAGTCTGATAGACTACGTTTGGGCAGATTTTCTTGTGTTTTAGTGTATTTCTCTGTGTAAATAGAGAATGACTATTCTGAGGATTTCAAAGGCGATGATGGTCCTTCCATTACAGAACAGGTGGCCACCATCCTTGAAGGCATTAAGCAATGATTGCTTATTGCTCCGAGGGGATCTGAGCGAACAGAGGCCAGGAGCTAGAGAGCTCAGAAGAGGAAATGAACAGACAACGTCCATTGGCTTAAAAGCCACAAAAGACAGAAGACAAAGACAGACAGTGTTGAGACAAAGAGAAAACAGAGCTAGAGAATGAGAGAAAGAGTCTATGTACTCAAAGAGGCTCAAGGGATTCAAGCAAACACCTGCTATTTTTGTATCTGTTGTGTCGAGAATCAATTTGAGCTCACATTTTGTAAAAATCTGCCCTTGAATACATAATAGAGAGGTCGTCACTGAAAGCTAGACCAGGAGACGTAGCCCAAGAGTTTTGGGTGAACTCCAGATTAAACTTGTTGTGTTATGTGTGTTTTTCTATTATGTTTTTTTTTAACTGCTTCATTATTTATGTTATTCGCAATCTTATCGATCCATTGCACTAAGTAATATACGAAAATCCATGCACATGAGTCTGTAATACCTTAATATTAGTCTAAGATCTCATTTACAAATCAAGTGGTATCATAGCTTTAGGTTTGCTAAGGTTAGACAAGCTTGTGCTGGATTGTTGAATGCTAACTAGGTCGAAGCTCAAACTAGGAGAAGGAGAACTTGTTGAGGCTAATCCAGAAATTGGAAGAGTCTATCCTAGGGGGAGAATGGCATAACAAGCCCCATTGGGATCAAAATCTCAGTTCATGGACAGTTTCATGACCATGAGAGCAATGGTGGAAGAAATGTATCGAGAATTTAAGAAAGGTTGAGATGAAGGTACTTCAACCTCCAAAGAAGGCAAAGGAGCAAAGGAAACTTCTCTAGATGCCCCAGAGGGAAAATGGGAAGGGGAAAAGCTTCCTCCATCATCTTTTCCAGCATCACCTCCATCATCCTCATCTCCTAGACTTGAAAAGAAAAAGAAAAAAATGTTTGTGATTAAATTAGATGTAAAATTTGATTTGCCAATTTATGATGGGGAATTAAATGCAGAAAAGCTAGATAATTGGATTAGACAGATTGATGTATATTGCAAGGTACAGAACATTGGGAGAAAGATTTAGCTAGCTAGCCTTCACCTTGGAGGAACTGCCCTAGTGTGGTGGGAAGGCAAGACACAAGCTGATTTGGAGCAGCATGGTAAAATTCTTTCTACCTGGACTGAATTTGTTTCTTCCATCAAAAAACAATTATATCCACTAGCTTATATGCAGCAAGCAATGATGAGTTGGCAAAATCTTCTCCAGTTAAAGGGGCAAAGTGTACAAAGCTACATCCAGGACTTTAGAAAAAGAGCTTTAACTCTAGGCATTTCTCTCAACTCGCCTGAAACTTTACTGAAGTATATAGGTGGTCTGCATAGCTATTTGAGGCACACCATTCTCATGTTTAACCCCACTAGCCTAGATGATGTATCAGTTCAGGCTACACATCTACAGGCTAGAGGCAAGAATGTGAACCCAGATATTGGGGGATCATCAAAATCCTCTACAAGCAAGAACAAGGAAAAGAAGAAGCATGTACAGGAGATGCTCGATAAAGGGTTCATAAGACCAAGCACATCACCATGTGGATCTCCAATTGTGTTGGTGAGAAAGAAAGATGGTTCGTGGAGGATGTGCATTGATTACAGAGCACTGAATAAAATAACAATCAAGGATCGTTATCCTCTTCCTTGCATAGATGATCTATTAGATCAGTTGAAAGAAGCAGTTTACTTTTCCATGTTGGACTTGTGTAGTGGCTATCATCAGGTCAGAGTTGCAGAAGAAGATGCATGGAAGACTGCTTTCAAAACAAAGCAAGGGTTGTATGAATGCCTAGTTATGCCTTTTGGATTAACTAATGCTCCTGCCACTTTCATGAGAGTTATGAATTATGTACTCAGACCTTTTATTGATCATTTTGTAATTGTATATTTAGATGATATTCTTGTTTTTAGTAAAACATGGGAAGAAAATTTGATGCATGTAAAGCACACTCTAGATGTTTTGAAAAGAGAAAATCTCTATGTGAAATTATCTGAATGTAAATTTGGAAAAACATCTTTAAATTATTTGGGTCATATTGTAGGGGGTGGTGAATTGAAGATAGATCCGTCTAAAGTTCAAGTCATTATAAATTGTCCTAAACCCAAATGTGGTACAAAATTTAGGAGTTTCCTAGGAGCAGCACAATATTGGAGAAAGTTTATTGCTAACGTTTCCTTGATTTTAGCTCCCTTACATGCTTTAACAAGATTGAATAAGGTGTTTCAATGGGGAGGCAAACAGTAGAAAGCCTTCGACACCTTGAAAGAAAAAATTAGCATAGCACCAGTACTAGCACTGCCAGATCTTCAATGACCATTTGAGATTGAAACAGATGTCAGCGACTATGCCATGGGAAAAATGTTAATGAAACACAGTAAACCCATATGTTATCATTTTGAGACATTCAATTCTGCAGTAGTTAATTATCCCACATATGATAAATAATTGTATGCATTAGTGCAGAGTGTGAAAAATCGGAAACATTACCTATTGGGCAAAGAAACAATTATACATATAGATCACCAACCACTTCAATATCTTCACTCACAAACTAAATTGCAGCAATCAAGACACCATAGGTCGATGGGATTTCTACAACAATTTCATCTTGTCATTAGATATAATAAAGGAATACACAATAAGGTTTCAGATATGTTATCCAGACCAACCATAAATACATCTAATATACCTAAGCATAACTCAGTACTACATGAAAGCTACATTGAAAAATATGCTCAAGATGTAGATTTTAAATATGTATATGCAACCTTAAGTCGTGGAAAACAAGTAGAAAAATTCAATTATCATGTTAAGGACCAACTCTTATATCATTTTGGAAAGTTATGCATTCCTCAAACTGAAAGAGCTAACATAATCCGAGAAGAACATACTTCTCTAATATCAGGTCATTTTGATGTAAGTAAAACAGTTTCATAGCTGCAAAGGTTCTATTATTGGCCAAGAGTGCATGAAACAATTTCTAGATATATTAAAGGGTGTACCATGTGTGCTACAAGCAAGCCCAGTAATAGAAATTTAGGCTTGTACACTCCACTTCTAGTTCCTTCTCCTCCTTGGGAAAGTGTTTCCATGGACTTTGTTGGGGGATTTCCAAATCCTAGAAAGGGTCATGATTACTTATATGTTATTGTGGATAGGTTCAGTAAAATGTGTATTTTGATAACTTGTAACAAGCCGATTCCAACTGAAAAAACAGTGAAGTTGTTCTTTCAACATGTATGGGTTCATTTTGGGTTACCCACTTCTATTGTATCTGATCAAGATTCCCAATTTGTTGGGAAGTTTTGGTCAAGTCTATGGGAGTTGATGGAGACTAGATTGAAGAAGAGCACAACATTTCATCCACAAACAGATGGTGAAAAAGAGGTGGTCAACAGGATAGTGATCTAGTTGCTCAGGGGCTATTGCAGAAAGCATCATAAGCTTTGGGATGAACATTTACGTTATGTGCAACATGCTTACAATCGTGCTAAACATTCTTCTACACAGAGATCTCCTTTTGAGACTTATTTTGGTTTTACACCAAGGTCTCCCTTGGAATTTCTGTTTGGAAAAGACATAGCAGTTGATGGACACAGTGATGTGGACAAAGCAACTAAGTTCATTGAACAGATCCAAGAAATTCACCAGATAGTGCACGAATAGCTGGAGAAAAGCCAGGCCAAGTACAAGGCAAGGCATGATAAGCATCGAATTGAGCATAGCTTCCAAGTTGGTGATCAAGTCTTGTTGTACATCAGCACACACAGAATGCGAGGTGAAGGTAAGAAGTTGAAGCCAATAAGGTATATTCCTTTCAAGATACTTGAGAAAATTGGTGAAAATGATTTTCGCCTAGATTTTCCAACTGATATGCATATCTATTCAGTCACTAATGTAGATAACTTGAGACTATATGAACCTTCATTGATTGAAGATCCCGAAGAGAAAATTTAGTTGCCTTCTATTGATGATCTGTTGCCTAAATATCTCAATGAGTTGTAGGAAGACATAGTTCTGGACAGGAAGGTGAGAACTATGTGAAGAGGGGATGTTGAGTACCTTAAAATTGGACTCAAAGGTTCAAAACCAAGCAGTGCAAGATGGATAGAGATTGGACAAATGAGGAAGTTGTATCCTCACTTGATTGATGCTTAAAAACCAACTTTTGGTGGTCCAAATTCTTTTTCAGTGGGAAGGCGTGATCCAAAATGGATCCTAAAAACCCTTTAAGTCTTCAAAAATCAAAACTATCTCAAAAGGAAAACCTTCACAAAATGGCGGAAAGCACTATTGGGAGAAAAAAACATGAAGAAACAGTGACAAATAAGCCTATCGAAGGTCAAAGGAATGACACATAGGAGTCATTGAATCTAGCCGATCAATGGTCCAGATCCGATTGGCATATCACAATCAGTAGAGGCTATCAGAGGCTACCATATGAAATATGTGATAGTGATCAGTGCAGGTCAATCAGGACCATCGATCAAGCGTGCAGATCGATGGCCTAGGTTAACTCGCAATATCGATATCGGCAGATTACAAACGATCACTTACAAATGGCCCAGATTCTATGCGATATGCGATTGTGATCAATCGCATCGCAATATTGCATCGGAGTAATACAATGGAGCAGGGCCGATATAGATATGACTTGTGATAGCTGGACCCGATGGGGTTATAAATGATATTTAACATATTCTGAGATCCAGAAAACGACATTTTTCTGTGTATTTCACACTTTCGCCAAATAAATTAAATACAAAGGAAATGTTCCGATGCGATAAAATCGGACCCGATGGAACTTATAGATGAAAATATATAACATTTCAATTCCACCATAAAGCCATTTTGCAGGACTTTCAGTGTTTTAATGTATTTTTACAAATACAAAGGAAATCTGAATTAGGCGATATAACGGACCCGAAAAGGTTTTTATATGCAGCGAAATGTGTTTTAAGTTCGGTAGCAAGCGGGATTTCGGGTGAGCCGTAAGCAGTAAGTAGTATTGGCTAGGCTCCGCCCAAGCCCATACATTGGCCGCCACGTGACCACGCGCCGAAGAGAGAAAACCACCATTTTCAGGCGGGTAATCCCTGGGTGCACAATCCACCCAAAGTCAATAATAACCGTTGATCCACAATCACTTGTAATCATGGCCAAAGACAAATCTAAAGGGAATATAGGGTTGAATTAATGATTTTGAAGTCTGATAGATTGTGTTTGGGTAGATTTTCCCGTGTTTTAGTGTATTTCTCTGTGCAAACAGAGAATGACTATTTTGAGGATTTCAAAGGTGCCAATGGTCCTTCCGTTATAGAACAGGTGACCACCATCCTTGAAGGCATTTAGTAATGATTGCTTATCTCTTAGAGGGGATCTGAGCGGACAGAGGCCGAGATCCAGAGAGCCCGGAAGAGGAAACAAACAGAGAGTGCCGATTTTCTTAAAAACCACAGAAGATAGAAGACAAAGACAGGCAATGCTGAGACAGGGAGAAAACAGAGCCAGAGAAGGAGAGAAAGAGTCTGTGTACTCAGAGAGGCTTAAGGGGTTCAAGAAAACTCCTGTTGTTTTTGTATCTATTGTGTCAAGACTCAATTTGAGCTCACATTTTGTAAAACTCTGCCCTTGAAGACATAATAGAGAGGTCACCACTAAAGGCTGGACCAGGAGACATAGCCCAAGAGTTTTGGGTGAAATCCTGATCCGAATTTAAGCAGGAATGCAATAGATTACAGAGATAACCATAAATACAGAGATGCGATAACCATAAAAATAGAGATGCAGTGGAAATAATACTTCATTTCATTAATGGAGAATACTGAAATATGCTTACAAATAGAAATAACCCAGCTAGGGCGAAGCTTATCTCTGAGAAGAGATGTGTCGGCTACATGCCTCTGAACTGTTTCGAACTGTGTTACAATGAGGCGCGAAGGCCTATTTATTGTTGAGAAACAATGGAAAACCCTTCACATCCCGAAACCTAACCCTAGAATATGAAACGCCAAATTGTGGGCCCCGTTTGGGTAAATTGGTACATCAATTTCCCGGGGTCGTAACTTTGGCATACGATCTCTGTTTGACGCATACGATAGCTCGTTAGAAAGATCTATCCGAGTACTACCACTTTGGGAGGCAACATCGGTCCATGGACCCATGTTGCCCCAGAATCCCAAAAAAAAACGTCGTTTAGGGCCTCAAAACGGCTCCGGAAGTTCAGGACCCGAAAAACTACTAAAAATAGTAAACTGTGCTACAATTAAGGAAACTGAAAATGCTGAGAAAGACAATGGTGGGGGTCTAGGTGGACCTGGCAGGTGGCCACCAATATCCACCTGGATCATTCCTCCCCCCTTAGGAAGCAATGGTCCCCATTGCGTTGAGCTCCTCCATGAGATGAGGAAACTTCTGCTGAACTTGTTCCCTGGTGAGCCACTTGCCCTGCTGAAGGAGTTGGCCAGCTTTGACAACTCGATACAGTTGGATATGCTGTTGGCGAGTGTTCTTGATCTGTGTGTCCATGATCCGATCAGTTGCAGCTTGTTCCATGCAATCTGGATTTAATTATGTGGGTTTGAGCTGTTCTGCAATATCGGATGTGTCTAGCAATGGTGGAAAGTATGGCCGAAGGCGGTCCACATTGAACACTGGGTGCAGGCCAAGGAATGGGGGAATGCTGAGCTCAAATGCATTGTCTCCCATAGCCTTAGTAATGGTGTAAGGACCATATCTGAGTAGTCTCAATTTCCGATAGGCTCCAGTAAGGCGTTCCTTTTGCAAATGCAACCAGACTTTGTCGCCCACCTGAAACTTGTTTGGCACTCGGTGTTGATCATGTCGCTGCTTGTACTTGGCATTTGATTTCTCAAGAATGTCATGGACCTGCTGGTGAATATGTTGGATGCGCTCAATGAAGCTGGTGGCCTTATCTGTTTCGGACTGGACATGAGTTGAATTCATGTGAGTAGCTGCAAGGGGCATGGCCACATCAATGGGGCATAGTGGCTGGAATCCCAAACCCACCTGAAAAGGGCTATGGCCAGTGGAGCTGTGAAGAGCTCGGTTGTAGCTGTGCTGAACATAGGGGAGGCTCTCGTCTCGTGTGCGTGGATGCTTTGAGTTATACATGCGCAGAATGTGCACAATCATCCTGTTTACAACCTCTGTCTGGCCATCAGTTTGAGGATGGAAGGCTGTGGACTTCGTGAGTTTGGTGTCCAGCATTGACCAGAGACTGGACCAAAATGTGCTGAGAAACCGACTGTCCCGATCTGAGATGATAGACTGTGGGATCCCAAAGTGCACCCACACTCGTTTAAAGAAGAGTTTAGCAGTGGCTTCTGCTGTGATATTCTTCTTGCAGGCCATCATAATGGCCATCTTCGAGAACCTGTCGACGACCACAAAAACACAGTCATTTCCATGCTTAGTGGAAGGAAGGCCTGACATGTAATCCATGGATATGGATTCCCAAGGTCGACTAGGGGTAGGAAACGGGGTATAGAGGCCGTGCTTCTTAATGGTCGGTTTGGCAATGGCATAGGCAGTACATGATCGGATGTACTTCCCAACATCCTGTCGAAGATTCGGCCAATAGAAATAATTTTGCAGTACTGCCACTGTTTTCTCGACCCCGAAATGCCCAGCAGCCCGACTGTAGTGTGCCTCCCAAATCATCTTGGCACGCTCGCTTGAAGGAACACAAAGGTGACCGAGGTGGCATAATAGGGCGTCCTGGAGGTGAAAATCTGCAACATGCCAACCCTCCAAGAGTGTCTGGTATGTGTGGCCGAATTCTGGGTCGCTTTTGTAGAGAAGTGGCCAATCAGTAGTCTCGTGCCCACAAGAGTTGAGCACGGTGGTTAGTGCCATGATCGGTGGCCGACTAAGGCAATCTGCAACATTATTGGTGCTGCCCTTTTTATACTTGATATTCAAGTGAAACTGTTGCAGGTATGTAGACCACTTCTGATGGCGATCATTCTGCAATTTCCCTTGGGTCTGTATGAACTGCAGAGGTCGGTGGTCTGTGTGGATGACCGTTTCCTTCCCCAAAATGTAATGCTTCCATTGTCGGCAGGCCTGTACAATGGAATACATCTCTTTATCATAAGTGGGGTACTTCCGGACTGTGTGGGAAAGTGTTTCACTGTGATATGCCACTGGATGTCCATGTTGAGTAAGGACTGCCCCAATAGCATAGTCAGAGGCATCTGTCTCAACCTCAAATGGTTGTTGTAAATCTGGTAACGCGAGCACTGGTGCCGTGCAGAGGCGATCCCTCAATTCCCTGAATGCCTTCTGTTGAGATTCAGACCAAAAGAATTTTGCTTTCACCCCGCCCTTGGTGACTTGACTCAAGGGCCAAGAAATATGAGAAAACCATTCACATCCCTAGAAAGCTGCGAAGTTCTGTTAGAGTGGTTGGAGAGGGCCAATCCCGAATGACTTGGATCTTGGCCGGATCGACATGCACCCCCTGTTCATCAATGATGTATCCCAGATACTGAACCTGGGTCATGCCAAAAGTGCATTTCTCCAAATTGGCACATAGCTTGTGTTGCCGCAGTGTTTGGAGAACCTGTCGGATGTGGTGGAGGTGCTCTTCCCAACTCTGGCTGAAGATCAGAATGTCATCCAAGTATACTACTACAAAGAAGTTGGTGAATGGCCGCAAGATGTCATCCATTAGCCTCATAAAGGTTGCAGGAGCATTCGTCAATCCAAAAGGCATGACCAACCATTCGAAGAGGCCCTCCTTGGATTTGAAGGCAGTCTTCCACACATCGGAGGGTTCGATTGGTACCTGGTGATATCCTGACTTCAGATCAATCTTGCTGAAATATTTCGCCCCCTTTAGTTGGTCTAGGAGGTCATCAATCCGCGGGATCGAGTACCTATTACGGACAGTGATATTGTTCAGCACCCGATAGTCAATACAGAGTCTCCACGTCCCATCCTTCTTTTGTACCAACACGATCGGGCTCCCACAGGGCGATGAACTCGGACGGATGTGACCTTTCTACAGGAGCTCCTGAATCTGCCTCTTGATTTCATTGTTCTCCAAAACAGAGCGCCGATAAATTGGTCCATTGGGTAGCGGCGCACCTGGGGTCAGATCGATGGAGTGCTTGACCTGACAGTGCAGAGGAACCCCTGCCGGGGAGGTGAAGATGTCCTCGTAGTCCTCCACAACCTTGTCCATCTGTAGTTGTCGTGCAGAGGGACCCCGTTTGGAGGTCGCGACCACTGTCTTCTTCTTTCCTTGAGGGCGTATCATCAGGAAAACAAATTTCCTGGTTTTGGAAATGATCTTGTTGCATTGTTTTGCAGTAATCAAAGAGATGGCGGCAGGTGGTGCTACCTATGGTATCCTGAACAACTTATTTCCCAATGTAATAATAACAGCACGGGGCCTTGATTCATACACAGCATGTCGCTTCCACAAGTATGGTTGTCCTAGTAATACATCACAAACTTCAAGGGGAGCAATGTCACACAGTACCTCATCCGTGAAGGGCTTGATGTTGTATGGAAGGCGACACTGCTGGCTCACACGAAGCTCTCGTCCTTGGTGAAGCCACCCAATGGTGTATGGTTGTGGATGTACTGTGGTCGGTAAGCCCAACCGCTTCACGACCTCTGCCGAAATGAGGTTCTTTTGACTCCCGCTATCAACAATGAACTGTATCGAGGAGCCCTTTACCCACATCTGGGAGTGGAAGATACGCTCCTCCTCCTCTGGATCTTCGGGTTCATTTTTCTGGATCTTTGCGGTAGCAACAGTGGCACTGGGATCCGCATCAATGATCTGCTTCCCTTTTTCATACCCCTTATCGGGTTCTGACTCAGAGTCGGAACATGCATCTGATTCTGAAACCTTTAGCTCAGCCACCAGTGACTGCTTGGCCCGACACTCACTTGTGTTGTGAGTGGAGCTCTTATGGAACTCACACCATTTTCCAGTGTCCTTTCTCGGCTTCGCGGGGCTGTTCTTTGCTTGCGGCTTCGGCTGGTTGTCTTGGGCTGTCTCGCCTTGGCTTTGTCCTTTGTTCTGTGGTTTAGGGGCACCTTTCCCCTGCTTTGGATTCGCAGATCCAAAGTCTCGCTTCTTTTGTTTAAACTTCTGCTCGACCTTGACGGCATATCGGTATGCTGCGCCGAGCGAGGGGATGTTTAGGAATTGTATTTCTTCCTGGATGTACTTGTGCAGGCAGCCACGGTATTTGAGTATCAAATGTTGCTCCGAATCCTTGATACCCAACTTTGTGCGAAGGCTATGGAAAAGATTGGTGAACTCCGGCACGTCTTGGTCCCTTCCCTGCCGCAGCGTGGTCCACTTTATGTATTCATCCTCATAGCTTCCGACAGGGTAGTACTGCTCCTTGATGGCATCCCGGAACGAATCCCAGGTGGGTGCGGCTGAAAATAGTGAGCCAGTACTTTCATCCTTCTGCTCGCAGTAGGTTTCCCACCAGTCCTTGACGTGGGGAGCTGCTTTGAGAAGAGCAAAAACAATCTTTTCCCGACTCGAAAATTCATGAACAGAAAAATAACCCTCTAGCAGATTTAACCATTTATCTACGGCATCTGCGTCTATCTGACCCTCGAATATGGGGATTTCAAAATTAACTTGTACCTTAAAGGGTGTGGCGTTTCCAGAGTAGCTGCTGGAAGTCGATACGTTGCTTCTGGGTAGCCGCTGAAGGATCTGGGCAAAGCTGTCCATCATCGCGTTCCATTGTCGCTCGAGGGCTTCTTCAAGCAAGATTTTAATGGGATCTCCTGCCCCCTCGTCTTTCTTCTCGTCCGCCATGGGAGGCCGTCGGGATTTGCGAGGCTGGTCTTGCAAAGGTTCAACCAGTTCAAGCCCTAACTCCTTATATCCTGACCTTGTTGGGGACATGCAAAGAAAAACAGAGAAAAAGCAGACCGCTCCAATACCACTGATCCGAATTTAAGCAGGAATGAAATAGATTACAGAGATAACCATAAATACAGAGATGCGATAACCATAAAAACAGAGATGCAGCGGAAATAATACTTCATTTCATTAATGGAGAATACTGAAATATGCTTACAAATAGAAATAACCCAGCTAGGTCGATGGTAGCTTATCTCTGAGAAGAGATGTGTCGGCTACATGCCTCTGAACTGTCTCGAACTGTGTTACAATGAGGCTCGAAGGCCTATTTATTGTTGAGAAACAATGGAAAACCCTTCACATCCCGAAACCTAACCCTAGAAGATGAAACGCCAAATTGTGGGCCCCGTTTGGGTAAATTGGTACATCAATTTCCCAGGGTCGTAACTTTGGCATACGATCTCTGTTTGACGCATACGATAGCTCGTTAGAAATATCTATCCGAGTACTACCACTTTGGGAGGCAACATCGGTCCATGGACCCATGTTGCGCCAGAATCCCAAAAAAACGTCGTTTAGGGCCTCAAAACGGCTTCGGAAGTTCAGGACCCGAAAAACTACTAAAAATAGTAAACTGTGCTACAATTAAGGAAACTGAAAATGCTGAGAAAGACAATGGTGGGGGTCCAGGTGGACCTGGCAGGTGGCCACCAATATCCACCTGGATCAAATCCATATTAAACTTGTTGGGTTATGTATGTTTGTCTATTATGTTTTTTTTAACTGCTTCATTGTCTATGTTATTCACAATATTATCGGTCCATTGCACTAAGTAATATAGGCAAATCCATGCACATGAGTCTGTAATACCTTAATATTAGTCTAAGATCTCATTTACAGATCATGCCTTTCATACAACAAGTGGTTGTGGGTAGGAAAAAATGTTGAACAGATATGTTAATGATTACCCAACAAATGATGGCACAGAGGTATGATATAATATTATCTTCAATATTTGATTCTATTATAAATTTTTATAAAGATGCTAGTTTGTTTCTTAGATAACTAGAAATTTGTAGTTTTGAATCATATAACTTCCTAGCAGAATAATATATTTCCCAAAATGTCATATTAGTATGCAACAGAGTTAGTCTATTAGGATAATTTATGAGACTATTATCGATTAGAACATATTGATTTCGAACTGCAATACTTTCTACTTATTGAACATTGATGCTTCGACAACTTTAAGAGACCATTTTATAGGTCATAGATCTTTAAACCTATTGTTTTTTAAGCTTTCATATGTTTCTAACTCTTATCAACTCTCTTTCTTATGCTACTTTAACTCCTCACTCATTTATTTGTTTATTCATTTTAGATTCTCTATTTGAAACTATTTATCTTATTTCTACTATATTTGCAACGATATTAGGTTCGAGACTAATTCATGTGGTAGACTTGGTTGATGGTCATCTGTGCTCCATAAGCTATTTAATGCAAGTGAAATAGGTATATTTCCCCCGAGTTTCATGATTGATATTTTTCCCATAAATTTAGATCACATGATAAGGAGATCTCAAAATTGTTTTAAGTGACAATGTATCTTTTCTATGCCGAAAGAAAGGCTTGTATAACTTTTTTGTATTGATTCCTTCATTTTTTTAATATAGTAAATAAATTTAGTTGACTAATATTAAGAATTCATTGATATTTGGACATTTCAATATGTTAAGGGTCTTAGCAAAAGACGACATTATGCCTACATTTCACATTTTCACTAAATATATGCTCTTTTCTGCTACAAGTACACATTAGTATTATCAATAATCATTTAATATATGGGAAAATTTAAATATTTTTTTCATTATTGGATGAAAAATTTTTAGGTGTTTTTTTTTATGGTGATGTTTTATTTGCTTTATTTATGGAGGTCATCTATGACATAGTGGCTACTATCATCCAATTGAATAAAAATAGTTTGAGTTTCCTAAGTTTCATGAATGATATTTTTGCCATAAGTTTAGAATACATGATAAGGAGATATCAAAATTGTTTTAAGTGACAATGTATCTTTTCTATGGTGGAAAAAAAGCTTGTATAGCTCTTGTGTATTGATTCCTTCATTTTTTAATATAGTCCTTAAATTTAGTTGTCTGATATGAAAAAGTCATTGATATTTTCACATTTCAATATGTTAAGAATATTAGCTTAAGAAGACATTATTCCTACATTTCACATTTTCAATAAATATATTTGCTCTTCTTCTACAAGTATATATCAGTATTTTCAATGATCAGTTAATATATGGGAAAATTTAATCTGGATTTGTCAGAATTTTTTTAATCGGGTTACTCATGCCAGGGTTCCTTCTCAAACCCTGATGCCCTGTTCCTCCAGGCACTCTGTTTCGACGCTCGACGCCTCTGGCTTCTCCTACTGATTCTTTCTCCATGAATCATCCCTCCAAAGGGGTGGGCAAGGCCCCCCCTTCCCCCAACGATTCTTCTTCTAACATCTCTGCAAGCGCAGACAGGAACGCCAGTCCCAGCTCCACCCCACCGGCCGCCCATTTCATCGATCCGGCTATAGACAATGCTAGCAACAATGTTGCAGGCTTTGAGGTTGCTAAAGACAAAGGAATAGATCCGAATAACTCGACGTCACTGCCAATGGCGTCCTATGCTACATGCATCCCCAAAACTTAAGAGAGAACCAAAATAGATCTCCCTAGCCACGGAATCAACATTCAAATCCAATATATGAAGGATCATGCCCTAATAAGCAAGTTCTTAAGACTCTGGCCTACTAAAAAGGCCTTGCAAGGATGGATTTCTTCCAAATGGAAGCCTAAAGGACAAGTTACCCTGTATCTTGGTCCCAAAGGCTTCTTCACAGATATTTTCAACTGTCTGGAGGACAGAACTTGTATCTTTGAGGGAGGCCCATACTTCTTCAACTCTGTAGGCCTGTACATTCGGGACTGGATAGAGAGATTCAACCAAGACAAAGAAGATTTCAACTGGGCTCCAGTATGGATCCATATGTACTCTCTCCCATTGGAATACTGGGATGAGGAAAGCTTAAAGGACATAGGAAATGGCCTAAGGGTTTTTATCAAAGTCGCTGAGGAAACTAAAAACCAAAGATACACCTCCTATGCGAGGATCTACATCCATGTGCATCTAGCCAAAGCTCTCACAGATTCGGTAAGTCTATTTCATGACGATTTTGAATGGATTCAAACAATAGACTATGAGCATGTTCCTTTTCGCTACAGGAAATTCCATGAACATGGCCACCTGTTCAAGGATTTCCCTCTGAATCTGTGGTCCAAAGCACCTGTTTCTGAGAGTAGAAAATATGCCGAGGGATTCACAAAAGTCACCAGTAGACGAAAGCATGCTAAGGAATCTCCAGTCACCCCTGACAATCTCAAGAAACTTGACATAAGGAACAACTTTGAAATCTTGACCTCTCAAATTAACTTGGAGGAACACCTTTATATCCCTTCTACTTCAGATACTCCTCCTACTTCTTCCCCCCCTCTCTCAAAATCTTCAGCTCCGCTCTCAACCTTGGATCTCACCATCATCCCTGCCTCTGCCTCCTCTGATAATAAAGATCAAGATAATGCCCTTCAAACATCCAGCATGGAGATTGATGCAGCTCTTGCTCTCAGTATCCATCAAAAGCCAAACAAGGAAGAACAAAATATACCAATTCACATGGATGAAGAACTTGAGAGTATAGATCTGGGAGATCTGGACATTCTCGGCCTAGAAATAGCCTGTCGGTAGAAAGAATTTAGTACTATACCCCCCTGGAAAATTTAAAATCTTGAAGAAGTATTAGCCAAAGCACAAAAAAAAAATGTCTTGGTATTCAAGCAGGCAGTCCTTGGGACAGGAAAAAATACTGAAAGAATCGAAGAAACGCAGGTGTAAAATAGATCTGCAGAGGACCATTATTATTGGAGATATGTTGGTGGAATCTGGTAGATTCCCCAAGCTGACCAAGTTTTTCAAATCTCTTCCCCATGGATCCTCATGAAGCTCATCTCATGGAATGTGAGAGGGCTTAACAACCTTGAAAAACACAAAATGTTAAAAGACATGATCCAACAAAATAAGCTTTCTTTAGTCTATCTTCAAGAAACAAAATGCAATAGCACAACACTGGAAAAGATCCTAAATAAAGCCTGGTCTAGATGCCATTCAAGCTCAATGGATGCTTTAGGGGCTTCAGGAGGGCTCGTGATCATTTGGAATCCTCAAGTTCTCTCCCTTCATGATATCCACGCCCCACACTACTTTATTCAAGCAACTTTCCACCTAATCGGGACCAATATCCGTGGTCATCTCTAATGTGTATTTCCCACAAGATTTACAAAAGAAGTTGGATCTGGTAGACACTCTCACAGCTCTCAACTCGGTCAGGAGCTTTCCCCTTTGGATTTGTGGTGGTGACTTCAACATTATCACAGCTTTGGAGGAAAAATTGGGAGGAAGATCGAAGCTAGAAGGAGACAACATCGGCTTCAAAGACTTCATCCACAAAAATAAGTTAATGGACCTACAGACCTCTAATGGTATGTATTCCTAGACCAATAAAAGAAGGGGACCACAGCATATAGCCTTCAGGCTATATCTATTCCTTATGTCGGATAATGCTATTCACCTAGGCGGGGACATTCATGCCTCTATCGTGCCTCAAGTGGGTTCTGATCACTAGCCCATAATGCTACAGTGGTCGCGTCCGAGATCTAGGTGTAATAGACATTTTCACTTAGAAACATTTTATTTTTCACATCCTAACTTCAAAGCAATAGTCAACAATGCCTGGAAATCCTTCACTAACCCTGAAGGAGCCAAGATGTTCCAGTTTCAACAAAAGTTAAAACACCTCAAACAAGCTCTGAAATCATGGAATTGCACGTAGTTTGGAAGAATGTTTCACCATCAGAAAGCGCTGGAGCAACAAATGAATACATTGTAATAGTGTATTATCTCTGAGGGAAGAACGAAAGACTATGCACAACAAGAGAAGGCCCTCTTGACCAAGAATGAAGCACGAAGGCAACAAGAAGAAATCCTGTGGTGTCAAAAATCCAGGGTCAGATGGCTTAAGGAAGGGGAGAAAAACAAAAAAACAAAAAATTCACAAGTCTACTATTCAAAGGAGAATGCACAATAAAATCACCTTCATTAATAATCGGCAAGGGGAACGGCTGGAGGTACATGAAGAAGTGGAACAGGAATTCAAAGAGCACTTTCAAGACATTCTTTGGGAGCCTCGGGGTTGCAGAAATTAGGCCATTCGATCAATTACGCAACATATTCCTAAAATTATTACAATGGACCACAACAATATGCTTCTCCAGCCTATCTCTATGCAGGAAGTGGAGGAAGCTATAGCCCAACTCAAGGATGGAAAAGCGCCTGGTCCCGATGGCTTCACAGCTAATTTCTTTAATTCTTTCTGGGAGCCTATCAAAATAGAGGTTTGGGATCTAGTGGAAGAATCACGATCGATGCATTGGATCCTTCCTTCCCTTAACACAACCTTCATAGCGCTTATGCCTAAAGTCGAAGAATCCAATACACCTGATAAATATAGGCCCATTGAACTTTGCAATGTCATCTACAAACCCATATCTAAAGTACTGGCGAACAGGCTCAAACCTCTTCTCCCTCTCCTCATTTCACCACAGAAGACAGGCTATGTAGAAGGGCGCCATATTCTGGATGGTATCATTCTCTCAAATGAAGTGATCCACTCACTCAAGATTCTAAAAAGGCCAGGTATGATTCTCAAGTTAGATCTTTCTAAAGATTTTGATAAACTCAGCTAGACCTATATTAATCAAATGTTATTAGCATTTGGCTTCAGTGCTACTGCGACTCGTTGGATTATGAATCTTATCTCCTCCCCCTGTTTCTCCATCCTTCTTAGCAGCTCCCCTTGCGCGCCCTTTCATCCTTCCCGATGTATACGACAAGGCGACCCTCTATCCCCGTTCCTCTTTGTTCTCATGGCCGAAGGCCTAAGTCACCTCCTTCATTCTGCTATCTCTTCACCCTCCTTAAAGGGCATATCTCTTCATGGACTACCCCCCTTCTCCCACCAACAGTTTGTCAATGACAATATGCTTTTCAGCCGTTCGTCAGCTCAAGAGGCCTCTGCCTTCAAGTCCCTGCTCAATCTCTTCTCAGAAGCTTCTAGAACCACCATCTTTGCTTCCAAATCCCAGCTCTTCTTCTTCCACACTCCCATTCTTACTCAGAGAAATATAGCCAGGATTTTGGTATTCCCGAGAGCTGTGCTTCCTTCAAAATATCTGGAAGCTCCCCTGTGGACTCAGCCATCAAACATGCTTCCTGGAGATCCCTCCTTGACAACTGAGAAACTAGGCTCCCTGCCTGGACCTACCGCTCACTCAACATCTCTAGCAGGATTATCCTAATCAAATTTGTTCTCCAAGCCATGCCTCTATACTTACTTTCTATATTGGCATCCCCTAAATGGGTTCTTAAAAAAATTCGCAATCTTCAAAGAAACTTTCTTTGGCTTCCTCGGGACTCAACATAAAATGGGCTCTTATCAAATGGACTGATGTTTGTCTACTAAAATCCACTGGTGGGCTAGGTCTAAGGGATCCCCTCCACAACAATAATACCATGGGATCCCCCATTTGGTGGAACTAGATCTTCAAACCGCACACTCCTTCGGCACGTCTCTAGCAGGCCAAATATGCTCCAAGAATTCAACAAGAAGATCTCATACGCGTAAGCACAACCACCCCTGGCTCATTGATTTGGAATGCTACCATGCAACATAGTGCCTTTATTCAAGCACACAGCTTTTGGGAAATCCATTCGAGTACCACAGCAAGATTTTGGGAGGACTCTTGGCAACAAACTTCCCAAACTAGCCTCACTCTTCTACAAACCCAAGTTGCAAGCTTCTATGCAGCATACTAATCAAATCCATGTCCATCAGTTTTGGCAGCAGCAATCCCCTCAAGGTTTTCAACATTGGAGATCAGCTCGCACCTGGCAGGCTAATTGGCAGGAGGAAACATATGAAGAGATCGATCAAGAGCTCAAACTCAGGAAAATTAAACACTCTAATCAAAAGGAAAAAGTGCGATGGGGATATACACCCAAAGGTATGTTCACTACCAAGGAAGCATACCATCTTCTCTATCAACCCATGCATATAACAAAGGATCAGCTATGGGATCAAGTCTTGCAACCAAGCATCTGGCCTAAGGTCTCTAGTTTCCTTTGGCTACTAAGCAAACAATGAATCCTCACTTGGGATAATCTACAAAAGTGAGGATTTATTGGTCCTTCTAGATGTCCTAATTGCAATCTTAACATAGAGACCATCTTGCATCTCTTAGACACCTGCCCATTAGCAGCACAACTGTGGGAGAGAACTGCACAATGCAACAGAAGAATGGGCAGATGTGTGGGAGATATTATAAATACCATTGTCAACTGGCCTCGGCATCCTTTCCAAATCCTTCTACTCAATTCCCTCTGGATTCTCTTACCGGGATTTGTCTATTGGATTCTCTGGAAGGAGACAAATAACAGGATCTTTAATAATCTTAGTAAGCCCCTTAACACCTTGTGGCTACTTCTCAAACAAAACCTTCAAGAAACTCTAGCTCTAAGATATTGGCAAGATTCGAATTTGCTAGCTTCACCCCAAGAATGCCTGATTCTGAAAGATTGGAACTTGTACCTCACCTTTTTAGCTCAAGTCAAGCCCAGCTCCTCCATCCATTTTGATTCTCACCAATTCTGGTCTCCTCGTGCTACTCATTCTTACAAACTGAACTTCGACGGGGCTACTAAGGTCAATCCTGGGTTGGCTACTTATGGTGGTATTTTCAGAGACGTTGTTGGGTCAGTCCTGCACATATATCATAGTTCACTTGGAAAAGACACCAACAATGTTGTAGAACTTGAAGGCTTATGGAAAGGAATTTGTATAGCAGAAACAGAAATTTTTTTCCCTCTAGAAGTAGAAGGGGATTCTCAAATCTTAATAGAAGTAGCTACTCGGATTCACTCAGGCACCTCAGCAGCAAAGATTGCTTCAATATGGCGGCTTCTAAGGAGATTGGAACAAATTGAAGAATGGCTCAGGGCATCCCGCAGCATTACCTTCAAGCACATTCGGTGTACAACTAACAAGGTAGCAGAAAGACTGGCTAATCAAAGCGTCAACCAGTAGCTCCCATTCTTCTCCGGTCCTATAAGCGGTTCTAATGATGCACAACTCAAACAAGACTACACTCTTATGGTGCAACAAGATATATCTCTCCCGGATGCGGGTGTGTAACTTGTCAAAATATACGAGGGTGGCTTGGTGGGTTGGTGCGTGACTTAATACCATTGCCATCTGGCCTCGCATGAAGCCAGCTTTAAAGACCTCAACCAACAACATCAATGTTGCATTAATGCAGCTCGTCCCCCCTCTCCTACCTGCAATTTCGTATGTTATGGCACCCCTCCCAAATTTCATTCTTGCTCCTCCCCTGTGCTCATGTCGTTCCAGTGTTGTCGCAGAGCCTCACTCTCGAGCTAACCCAGGGATTCGTCGTGCTCTAGAATGTTGTGCTAATTCTCTGATGGGATTTTATGATTCACATAGCACTTTCTGCAATTTCAGCTACCGCTCTGCCTCAGTCTCTCCCAGTGCTCCTCTGCAAGCTCAAGTTAGGCCCCTTTCCGTCCCCCCCTGCCTTCACACTTTTGCTGCCTGTTCATCCCTTCTTGCTCATTTCAGCATGCCTATACTGCGCCCGAGAATGAGCTGCAGGAGAGGAAGCTCTCGAGGTCTCGTCACCCGCCAGCCCTCCTCCTCTACCACGGACTCCTCGTCTGAAGCCTCTGAATTTTTCTATGATAGCTATCCCGCTACCAGGAGTGATCATGGATGGGGTCGAGGGTAGCATAATACATCAATGCGCTCTCATAATTCCCAATCTCACACCACTCGTTTTCATTTCCCCTGCACTCTCAATTATTCCTCCTTCATAGCTTCAGTCACCATTGGGCTTCATGAGGATACTTCTAGTTCGGTTGTTGTTACACCTGGGGTGTCTCTGGAGATGAGAGCGGAAGACAAGCATGGTACTTCTTAGATTGACAATATGCAAAGTAAGGATCCTAGTGGCTCTGCAAGCCAGGGCATGAACATTCAAGCCGGTCTAAGCGTCCCTACTGATGACAGTTCTTCAGGAAAAGAGCGCCATTCCCCTGAGGATGAAGACCCCTACAAATATGGGTGTCGCATCATTGAAGAGTCGCCTTCCACCTCTCATGAAGCTTAATCAGGTCTGCATTCATTGGTTTTTGTTTCTCTGTTGTTCGAAGATGCTCAATTCCCTCCTAGTTTATAGCCATTATATGATTTACAGTTCTTAGGCTCAGACATTTTTTCCAATGTTAAATTGTTGGTTTCCCCTATGTGGGTGGCACTCTCCTGCGTGGGTCTCAGTTTCGGATTAAGCTGTTATTTGGGTCAGAATCCAATTTTGAATGGGCAGCGCTTTACTATTTACTTATACGGGCCCTATCAACCTGTTTTGGTCTAGATATACCTCTAGTCAGTCTTCAGTTTCGTTACTTTTGTTTTCTGTTTCATGGAAGCTCTTCTAGTCAGTCTTCACCAAGTCTTTTGGTCAGTATTCAAGCAATGTCTTGTGAGCATGCCGCATCTCTGGGCTAGACTTCTTGAGGCCACTGCCTCTCTGTAATTTTATTTTTGTATCAATATAGGAGTAGACAAATTCATGAAAAAAAATAAAAAATAAATAAATAAAATTAGAAAAAAAAAATAATAATAATATATATATATATGGGAAAATTTAAATAGTTTTTTTTCTTTACTGGATGTGAATTTGTCAGAAGTTCTTTTCTATGGTGACGTTTTATTTTCTTTTTTTATGCAGGTCATATGGCGACATAGTGGCTTCTATCGCCCAATTGAATAAAACTAGTTTGAGTTTCCCAAGTTTCATGATTGATATTTTTGCCATAAATTTAGATCACATGATAAGGAGATATCAAAATTGTTTTCAGTGACAATGTATCTTTTCTATGATGGGAAAAATACTTGTATAACTTTAGTGTATTGATTCCTTCATTTTTTAATATATTTCTTAAATTTAGTTGTCTGCTATGAAGAATACTTTGACATTTCAATATGTTAATGGCCTTAGCTTAAGAAGACATTATGCCTACATTTCACATTTTAATTAAATATATTCCATTTTCTTCTACAAGTACATATTAGTATTGTCAATGATTAGTTAATATATGGGAAAATTTAAATTTTTTTTTCGTTATTGGATGTGAATTGTTTAGGTGCTCTTTTCTATGCTGGCATTTCATTTGCTTTGTTTATGTAGGTCATCTGGCAAAATAGTGGCTACTATCGCCAAATTGAATAAAACTAGTTTGTGTTTCTTGCATTTATGGGGAAAACTGGCATTGACATATTTCATGTTGAGGTATATGTCGTATTAATCCTTTAAAATCTACTTTACTTTATATTCCAATGTTCATTATCTTTCATGTCTTATACTTTTCCTTGTATTTTCTTTATTGTAAGAGGTAGGAGATGAAGAAAGAGGAGAAAAATAATAGTGGAGTGAAAAATGTAGAAAGAGAGAGAGAAGAGAACCATTCTAGTGATACCCTTAAAGCTAATATCTTGCTTGAGACATAGACATAGACATAGAGATTGTTTGTCAAGTTTTTAGAGTTGATGAATTCACTTACAATGCCTTAGAAACACAATGATAAAGTTTTGATGTGATGAAACAATATTTTATATATAAATTTTAGTCCAACCAATATTACGTTTGAAATTCATATTGTAATATTTGAAATATCATATAATATAATTTAAGCGGTTGAAATTATTTATAATTCTACATGATATTATTTAGTATTGTGATTAACATACGTAAGTTTGTGTTTTCATATTAGATGAATATGCACATTGTATAGCAATTTTTTTTTAATTTAGTCGCAAAATAATACTAATTCATTTATGTCAGTTAATAATGAACACTTAAAATCAATCTAAGACTACTAAATTATAATTTATATTGATTAAAAATGAAAAAAATAAGATTAATTTATGACTAAATTAGTCGTTTATAGTTTTATTAATGAAGGTAAATGAAATGAATATAAACTACTAAATGAGTCGTTTATATAATGAATATGAAACTACAAAAACATATAAATGATTAGTGTAAATGATAAATTTGTGATTAGAAATGACAACAAAATTTTGCATATATATGACTATTAGTAGCTAATTTACAGTATCTTATAACACAACCAAATTTTAGTCATATTTCTTTGGTCATTAATTGGTTTCAAACAATGACTAAAATTTTCATATATATGACTATTAGTAGCTAATTTACAGTATCTTATAATGCGACCAACATTTTGGTCATATTTCTTTGGTCATTAATTGGTTTCCTTGGGTGATAATATAGTAGTAATTTTTGTTGTGTATTTGGTCGTTAATAATGCAAATTAATGACTAAATCAATGACTAAATTAATGACATAATTTATGACTAAATACACTACTATACGATAAAATTGAGACAACCAATTAATGACTAAGCTGAAAATGACTAAAAGTTGGTTATGTTATAAGATACTGTAAATGACTAAAAATGGTCATATATATGCAAATTTTCGTCAATTTTTTAGTAACTAATTAGCCATTTTGAACTAGTGGATATAACTCATGCATCAAGGAAGAATGTAGGAAATATAACTAAAATAAAGAAAGAAAAACATAACACAAATATAAGTATAAATATAAATACTTAGAACACAAAAATTATCTTAATGATAATATGCAAGAACAATGCAACATGTACAACTTCTCTTTCTTTCTCAAGTTAATTCCACAATAGTTAATGAACTAATAATAAATATTAGAAAAATCTAATTGTAAAAATTAGGAGGATAACATAATGATTTTAAATTCCATTAATATCACAAACATAAAAATATCACAGCCTATAGAGGAAAGGAAACACAACAGTTTGAAAATATGTAGAGGAAAAGATCCCTCTCAACACTAGAGGAAAGCTCGTGAAACATACCCTTCCATCAAATGCTCAATATATTAGTCACTTTATATATCAGAACATTAAGGAATTGAATTAGACAAATACTACTAAAAGTGAAACAGAGCCTACATTCGGCATGTTTTAAGTTGTTGCGAATGAATACATATACAAAGAGAAATTTATCAGAGACGTAAGAGTTATATCATTCAATCAACAATATGTTTGTGTATCAGGTACATATAGATCAAAAAACTGAAAAATAGTCCCTCTATCAACAACTGCCTCCTAACAAGAAACAAGGTATTAAATATTTTTTCAAAAATAACTGTCGTCATAATTGTCTTTAAGAAAATGAACATTCAAAGTAAAATAAATTAAATTAAACAATTAAACTTTTCATGAACATATTTGTGTCTCTGAATCTTTGGCCCTTTTCAACATGGCACAAGCAGATAATCCTTGGGATCCACACATCCTTTCCATCGACATCAGAGGCATGAAAAATGCCACTTCATCCCAATTCTCTTGTTGATCTGTAATTGTTTGAATTGGCTAGATGGGTTGAACCACCTTAGTGTTGGAAGTAGCTTGTTCAAGGATAAGATTCTAGTTCATTTTCCTCTTAACCTTTACCAACTTGTCCCAGTCTACCAACTCTAACCAAGGTGTATTCTTATATCTCATTATGTACACCATTATCTTAGACCTGATTTGGTAGTAGCCCATTGGGAGGTTATAGATAAACTTGTTTATTCCAGCAAAGATAGTGAAACCTCTCCACAAAGTGTTGATAACTAAGTGGGGAATAAAGTGTAATGCCCTCCTCCCAAATTTATGCAATCTAACCAGTCCACTAGGTAAAACATGTAATGAGATGATACTATGATGTGGTTCAACTCCCCATTTATAGCTAAGGAACTGGAGCTAACGAAACAAGACCATTCTAACCTTCCACACATGCTGCAAAACATTCAGGGTCCAGCCAACCCTTCTAATTGACCAACCCCTGAGATAACTTGATATTTTATGGATCTAGACCCTTAGTTGTTGCCATGACAAGCCATGCATGCGAGTGAGGCCTTCCAGTCACTCCCACACCAAGGCATTCCAGCATCTGTGGAATTTTTTAGGCAGTTCTATTTCAGCAACCATAGATTCTGAGCCACTTTTTCAGGGCCAGGTGTCAGACCACTGCACAAAACTTAATAAAATTTTTAGAAATGATAAATAACAATGGAATAAGGCTACTAATGAAAAAAATTGTATAATGACTTGACTGGACCCCTAGTAACCATGACAAGAATTTCGTTAAACATGTCACAAATATGTAATCTATATGTCATAACAACATATTTCACCATAGATGTCTCATACTTATCTGACATTCGTAAAGAAGTATTGTTGCCTTATCACAATAGCTGCATTATCATCCACTAGATCATATATTCATTGCACATTCATTTTCTAATCAAAACATGATGAGATCCATACATAAAGTCTATCATAAAACATACTCATAACCAAAAAATAATAAACAAAAATAAAAAGGAAACAACAGCCATAAAAATCACATATGAACCAATACATTTACACATGAAATACCAAGGAGAAGGAGATCTTATTAACTAATCCATAATCTAACTATGTCTGGGACTTCCATGAACCACCTGACCATAGATTGAGATGAACCAAATATTTCTTTCAGCCAATTACACCCGTTCCATAATTCCAAACATGAATGTGGGACTCACAACAAAACCAATCCAAGCTTCCTCATGCTTTACCGCAATACCCACCATATCACTGGGCCCTAAACAAGCATGGATGCCTTCAGATCTCTCCATCTACACCGTGACGAATTTTCCTACCTCCTAGTCTGTAGAATTTACCATATATCTTGCCATTCACAATTCGAGGATTCTGAGGCCTAATTTAGACTCCACCCTCCAAGATTTACCATATATGGTCAAGGATTCCTATTCCCACCGAGGTACACAAATTTCGGCTTTACTTCAATCCCATTTTCTCTAATCCAGGGGTTCCTAGGCCTTGTGTTCTTCTTCAAAGACCATGCCACCAAGTTTTGAAAGAATCTAAAGATCTAGATTAACCAAATAAAAGAGAACACATCACACCATGGCTATCCAGAAATTGTAAGGAAAGGTTGAAAACTGCTCTCACACCTCGAAAAATTGATGTCACTGACAGCAAGAGGACCAAATACACACATGCATGCACCGTTCATGCCAAATCTAGTAAGGAAATCACACATGAAAATCGATACCTGCAAGTAATCTTGTTGTAGCTGCTTTATCATGCCCTTCCTTACTTGATGTTTTCTTACCTTTGCCTTATTTTACCTTACTTTGTATTCCTTGATCTAATGCTAGAGTGCTCCAAGAGTGTGACAGAGAGAATATATAGAGAGAGCTACAAAACTAAACTAACAAAAAGATAAAACTAATCCTCATAATAATTTTTGTTGGTTAGGCCTCTTTTCTCTTCAATTTCCATTATTTTACTTCATTTTCCTACTCATGTGAAACCTGTGACCTTTGACCTTCCTTTTCTCCTAATTTCCATTATTTTCATAAATAAAATGCCAATTAATGCCTCATGATTTTTGAAATCCTTTGTATTTCCCTCTTCCAATTTCCTTAGCCATAATAAACCAAATGAACACCCACACTAGGATGTTTTACCCAACATTCGACTTGGAAAACATGTCCCATGACCTTGGTTATTAGTTTTCCTTTATTGACTTCATTACATGGAATTTTCACCAAGAATGTTATAGAACCCTCCCACTTGGGGGAAGAATGTCCTCCGTGTTTAATGACACCTATAACCAACAAGACTACTTAAAGTAAAACATAATGCCCCGAAATGTTTATAACTTAGCATGATGCAGTATTTACAATCATCAACTTGCTGAGAAGTAGCCATCATGACTCATGACATTATGAAAACCATAAGAACCCAACACCCATACCACTTATTGGAGTTTTATAATACAACTCATGGTGGTATTTAAATCCATATACATATGTACATATACCAAAAAATCACACCAAACATATATCAAAAACATTTGCTAACCCAACCAATAGAGAAGGATACATAGCGTGCATCTGATCCACCATCTCCCATGTAGCTTCACCAGGCCCAAAGTGCTTCCACTCTACTTTAACCTACTCAGTTTCTTGGTTCCAGGGCATGATCATATTCCTCTACAATATACACTAAGGTTACAACTAGAATTCTCCATCTGGCTCCACCTATACTACATAGTAGTCATTCACATGATCAACATCTTTAACATATGTCTTCAGCAGTGCACAAGGAAAACATCATGGAATTTCAATGTCAGAGGCAGTGCAAATTGATAGGTTGTTGATCCAATCCTTTCAAGAATCTTGAAATGTCCAAAAAAATGAGGTGCCAACTTGGCACATGATCCAATTCTCAAGGACCTATTCTTCAGCTTGATGCACAAATACACTTGTTCCCCAACCTGAAACTCCTCAAACATAATATTTCAATCTGCATGACTTTTCTCTTTATCCTTTGTTGCCTTTAGATTCTTCTTGATAACCTATATTTCATGTTCCATATGTGCCAACATGGCTGCTCCTATCAATACCTTGTTCACTGGATCACTCCAATTGATGGCAGTATTAAAACTATACCCATAGAGTGCCTCAAATGGACTCATCCTCATTGATTCCTAATAATCATTATTGTAAGAAAACTCAACCAACAGAAGGTACTCCTCCCACCTCTGTTGTTGATGCATCACATATATCCTCAAAATGTCCTCCAAAATCCTATTGACCCTCTCTCTCTGTCCACCTCTCTGTGGATACTAATTTTTTAGTGATGGCCAACTCTATACCAAAAACTACAAATAGCTCTTTCCAAAATCTAGAAGTGAGCTTGGAATCCCTGTCTAAAATAATCTTTTTTGGAAGAACATGCAACCTCACTAGCTTGGCACATGATCCAATTCTCAAGGACCTATTCTTCGGCTTGATGCACAAATACACTTGTTCCCCAACCTGAAACTCTTGAGACATAGTATTTCGATCTGCATAGATTTTCTCTCTATCATGTGTCCCCTTTAGATTCTTCTTGATAACCACTATTTCATGTTCCATCTCTGCCAACATGTCTACTCCTATCAATACCCTGTTCACTAGATCACTCCAACTGATGGGAGTATTAAACTTCTACCCATAGAGTGCCTCAAATGGACTCATCCTCATTAATTCCTAATAACCATTATTGTAAGAAAACTCAACCAATGGAAGGTACTCCTCCCACCTCCACTGCCAATGCATCACATATATCCTCAAAATTTCCTCCAAAATGCTATTGACCCTATCTCCTTGTCCACCTATCTGCAGATAATAAGTTGTAGTGAAGGCCAACCCTATACCAAAAACTGCAAATAGGTCTTTCCAAAATCTAGAAGTGAGCTTGGAATCCCTATCAGAAATAATTTTTTTCGGAACACCATGAAACCTCACCATCTCTCTAATGAAGACCTATGTTGCATCATTAGCTGAATAAGTAGAATTCACTAGAATTAATACGTATTAAATATTCAAATTATTTCCATTGCAATGGGTAGTTATGATGTTGTACTAGGAATTCAATGGTTACAATCTTTGGGGACAATAGCTTTTAATTTCCAAGAAATTTTCTTGATTTTTTTTTGGAAGGAAAGGGAGTTGAATTAAGGGGTATTGCAGGGAAACCTCCTTTACATTACATAAATGAACAATTCTTGTATGATTCAAATGATAACAGCTCCTTGGTATATATAGGAGTGTAAGAGATCACAACATAATCAGGAAATACATAACAATAATAATGTAAGGGCACAACAATAACAATATTGGGATTCTATGGGGAAAAACAATAACAACATGGGGGATGCATGGGCACAATAATAACAATAGGGGTCTACACTAATAAGAATAAGGGGAATACACTAGTATTATACGTACCTAATTCAGACTGAGATTAGATTCTTCCAAAAAGGGTTATTAGTGATATTCCACAATGACCTGATTATAGACTAGTTGAGTAGAGAAAACTGGTACAGAGTGCCATGTGTCATTGTTTTGAACTTTGGCCCAAAAAATTATAAACAAGAAACTATGTTTTGTTTACCTTAGTCACTTTTTATTAAATTGAAGTATGATGCTCGGAGATAAAGTTATGACGCTTTTCCCTAGGTTTCTTGTTTGAGATAAAATTTTGGAGCGTGGAAAACCCATAACTTCCTCAGATCATATATCCAAAAATATAACCAAACAAGCTATAAAATGTTTGCACAAACTTCACTATGATTTTAGCTCCACGTGGTGGAAATTTTAGGTTCTGCAGTCTTGTAGAAAAGAAGTTATAGCAAAAATGCCAATACAACTTGTTTGAATAAGTGAAACCCTAGAATGCATGTTAGGTCCCTATAATACTAGGGTATTCCCCTTATTGTTATTATTAGTGTATCCTCTATTTTTATTGTTGTGCCCCATAGAATCCCACTATCTTTATTCTTGTTCCCTTGAATTATTATGGTTATGTAACCTCTGATTATATTGTGACCCCTTAGACTCCAATATATACCAAGGAAGTCCTATCATTTGTATCATCTAATAATTTCTCATCTATGTAATATAAAGGAGGTTTTCCCCTTGAAGATGATAATTTATAAGTCATTTATCTATCATTTTTGTGATTTGGTTGCATAACATTTGGTATGAGAGCTTTTGATACTAGGGTTTCACTTCGTCAAACATGCCATCTTCGAATTTTCTCTATAACATTTTTTCTATGGATCATTAGAAGCTGAGTTTACAACCACATGGAGCCAAAATATTGGAGAACCTTTTCTAGGAATTTCACATCTTATTTCATTATATGTTCATAGATATGATATGAGGAAGTTAGAGTTTTGCAGGCCCCAAAATTCCATCTCAAATAGGTGACCTAGGGAAAAGAGTCATAACTTTCTCTCTGAGCATCATACTTGAATTTCTTAAAATGTGATAAAAATTAGACGAAATTTAGTTTTTTCGATATCATTTCCAGGGACGAAGGTGGAAACAATTACATGTGGCACTCTGTACAAGTTTATCCTACCGAACTAGTAAATAACGAGGACATCGCGGGATATTGTCCATAACACATTCTTAAAGAATCCAATCTTGGTTTGACTTGTGGGGTTGGAAATAACATTGAACATGATACTACTAGGTGAAATTTAAGATCTTGGATATCTAAAATTACTACAATAGTTTCAATATCGAGCTCCTAAAAAGGAAGAAAAAGTTGTGTATTTTTTTTTGCATATTTTTTTCTTGAAAAATTAGTTTGAAATGATTCAAAGGGCATAGTGAATCACCTATTAAGAAACTAGACAGCTCTTATATGAAGCATGAAGAAGAGGAGCAAATGTAGTGTGATATATCAAAATTGCAATACCAAGTCCAAAAAAATTATCTTGCAAAAAGTAACAAAAAATGAATGTGAAACCATGATGAATGTTAATATAGATGGTATAAAATGGGACATGGTATTTTTGAATTATGGTATAAAATCAGACATGGAAGCAATGATGAATGACAATATAGAGGGGTTTAAGGAATGGTTGGAAAAGTTTCTAGAAGAAAGTATTCCCAGCGGTGAGAAGGTAATCCATGAAAATCATGATAAGGACCAAAAGGATATGATTCATGATTTTAGAGACTCCAATGTGGGGTTTAAGAGCCACCAAATTCCAAAGAGAAATATGGGGAATTTTGATGGCAAGGGTACACTAACATGGATACTACAGATGGAGCAATATTTTGATCTCCACGATGTGCAACACTCACAAACGTTATGCATTGCAACTTAATATTATAACCCAATCAGTTTGTATGGTATCGATGGCTTTGTTCTCGTAAACCAATTTTCATTCTGCCAATTTTTATGGAGGAAATTATAACACATTATGAGGATATCAAGAGAAACACCTACTTTATCCAATCGATAAATCTCAAACAAAAGGGTTCAATGGTAGAGCACGTTGAGGACTTCCAAAAATTAAATATAAGGGTAAATCATATTCTAGAGGAGTAGAGGATTGATGTCTTAATAGGGACATTGAAGGATAACATACAACATGAGGTTTTCCTTTGGGAACCTGATTCATTGGAGAAGTCATTCAGGGTGGGAATAAAAGTTGAAAGAAAAATTATGGCAACAAGGAAGTCTACCACTCACAACTGTAAATATGGAAGTGTCGATTCTCCTAGCCTTCCACAACTTACAATTTTGATGACACAAAAAGTGGAGGAAAAAATAATAAAAGGGCTTTGTTGCAGTTGTGATAGGAAATACACTAATGGTCATTATTGTGTTGATAAGAAATTATTCTACATAAACTGTGAAGAGCAGGAAGAAAAGGAACAAGAAACATCAAAAGAGGAGGATATACACTAGGAACCAACCCCCTTAGAAAGAAGAAATGAATCTAACCATATCTTGTAATGCATTGGTAGGAATTACCACTACCCAAATGTTCAAGATAGAAGGATATATCAAGAAGAAAAGGGTAATAGTTTTGATTGATTCAGGTAGTATGCATAATTTTATTCATTGTAAGATAGCAAACGAATTGAATTTCTTCCTATATCCAACACAAGAATTTCAAGTGATGGTTGCAAATGGAGGAACTATAAATTACGGTGGAAAGTGCCATAATATCACGGTAACCATGGGAGAATATGTCATGAATATTCCAATTATTTCCATTCCAGTGGGTGGTGTTGATGTTGTACTAGGTTTCCAATGGTTATGACTTTAGGAAGGATAGAATTTAATTTTTTTTTTTTTTTAAATCTTGATTTTTTTGGGGAAGGAAAGGAAGTTGAATTAAGGGGTATCACAAGGAAACTAGAAAAGATAATCAACTCTAACGGAATGACAAATATTCTGAAGAAAGAGCAATGGGGTGTAATTGCACAATTATGCTCAGTAGAGTTTCAAACATCAAAATCATCTATTTCTCAAGATCTCCAAAATTTCTTAGACAATCATTACAAGGTATTTTAGACTTCCAAAGGCCTCCAACCTATTTTTTATCATGATCATGTTATTAATTTGATTCCAGTAAGTGTTACTCCAAACATGAGACCTTATAGACATCCATATGCCCAAAAGAGTGAAATGGAATGTATGATTGCAGGAATGCTACAGGCGGGTATGATTCAACCTAGTCAAACTTATTTCTCTTCTCCAGTGTTATTGGTGCATAATATGGACAGATCATGGCGTATGTGTCCATATTATAGGGAGATAAATAAGATCACTTTTAAAGATAAATTTCCCATTCCTGTCATCGATGAATTGTTGGATGAATTACATGGAGACATTTACTTCACCAAGATGGATCTTTGTTTTGGATATCATCAAATTAGAATGAAGATTGAACACATTTCAAAAAAAACTTTTAGAACTCCTGAAGGTCATTGTGAATTTTTGGTCATGCCTTTTGGCCTTACTAATGCACATTTGACATTTCAAGGTCTAATGATTTCCTTTTTCAAACACTTCCCTAGAAATCTTTTTCCTCCACAACTATTTTTTCCTCCCTGTTCTCCTCCATTTTATCCTCCACAACCATAAAGCATATTCGGGGTTTCCTTGGGTTGACAGGGTATTATTGCAATTTTGTTAAGAATTGTGGGAGAATCACAGAACCTATAACAACATTACTGAATAAAGATGCCTTTCTTTGGACTCCCGAATCAAATAAGGCCTTTGAACATCTGAAAGAGGAAATGTGCCAAGAACGTGTCTTAGCTATACCTAACTTCACAAAAACCTTTATTTCGGAGTGTAATACCTTAGGAAATGGAATTGGTGTTGTTTTAATGCAAGAAGGAAGACCCATTGCTTTTGAAAGTCATCCAATCAAAATAAAGTATTTAAACAAACCTATTTATGAGAAGAAAATGTTGGCAATACTACATGCACTAAAGCAATGGAGACCTTAACTAATGGGAAGACACTTTGAGGTAAAAACAGATCATGATGGTCTTAAATACTTTTTGGAACAAAGATTATCTTCAAAAGAGTAGGAAAAATGGGTCACAAAGATGTTGGCTTATGACTTTGAAATAATTTACGAAAAGGACAAGTTGTAGATGCACTCTCATGAAAGGATGAGGATGTGGAAGCATTTCTTTGTGTCATTTCTATTATACAACCTGATTGGATAACCGAAGCAAGGGATGAATCAAATAATGATGAACATGTGCAGACACTCATATTGAAGGAGAGGGGCATGTTAGGTCCCTATAGTACTAGTGTATTCCCATTATTATTATTAGTGTATTCCCCCATTGTTATTGTTCTGACCATCTATCCCCCATGTTGTAATTGTTGTTCCCCATAGAAGCCCAATATTGTTATTGGTGTGCCTTTACATTATTATTGTTATGTAGGCTTTGATTATCTAGTGACCCCTTATATTCCTATATATACCAAGCAGGTCTTATCATTTGAATCATCCAAGAATCTTTTATTTATCTAATGTAAATGAGGTTTCCACCTCGAAGAGGATAATTTTTAAGTCGTTGATCTAACTATTTGTGAGCTAGTTGCATAGCATTTGGTATTGAGCTTTGGATTCTAGGGTTTCACTCCTTCAAACATGAAATTTTGTAATTTTCGCTATAACATTTTTTATACAAACCTTCAAAAGCTGAAATTTTAACCACGTGTATTCAAAATGTTGGTGAAATTTGTGTAAAATTTTCAAATCTTTGTTCACTATATTTTAGGAGATATGATCTATGGAAGTTAAGGTTTTTGCAGACTTTAGAATGTAATCTCAAACTGGTGACCTGGGGAAAATCGTCATAACTTCTCTCTGAGCATCAGATTTTAATTTCATATAAACGGATTGAAATTATGTGGATTCTAGTTTCGTGCATATTTTTTTAGGGCTAAAGGTCAAAATAGTGACACATGGAAATTCATACAAGTTTTCTCTACTGAACCAGTCTATAATTAGTTCATCATGGGAGATCGGGAATAAATATTTCTTGATGAATCCACTGTTATTATGAATTTTAGGCTTAGAAATAAGAATCACAGGGATACAAGAGGATGAAATTTTAGGTCTTTAAGATCTTAAATTACAGAGATACAATAGCTCCCAATATCGAGATCCTAAAAAGCAAGAAAAGGGTGTGTATTTTTTTAACAAAGTACTACCTTTTGAATATCAATCTATTTTGAAAAGTTATTAGTAGAAAATATGGATGAGACAACAATGGAATTTCTTTGAGTCAATTCCATTGACAGGTATTTTACAATATTTGTGTTTTCCTTCTTATTATTTGAGTGATCAGATTCATTGATGCACTTGTGTACACTCATTAATGGCTACATAATTATAACTAAGTATCTTGTATTTTTAGTTGAAGGATGGCCTTCTAGTACTGAGGGATAATATGGATGTACATGTGTCTAACTATAGTTTGAATGAGTTGAGTTGTCAGCTGGTGTGTTTTATTGTTGTGCAATGTCCTGCTTGGTACATTAAGTAGTCTTGAATCCTTTTTTCCATTTTGGAAATTTCCATCTACATTTCTTTTTCTTAGCATCCTTATGTGGATATGTATCTTGCAAAAAAAGGAAAGAACTCTAAATATTTTGTTATTGAAAAATACTACATATGAAGACAATGTGTTCATAATCCAATAGTTGTGAAACAAATCCTACCCCTCCAATTGATAAGGATGTTATCAAGAAACATTTTAATGAGGTCCACTTTGACACATATGCAAACAAATGTGAAAATTCATTTTTCAATCTTTTCAATTTATGTTTTGATGAGAAAACCTAACAATTTTCCCACATTGAGCAATATATATTGTTGTCAAATGAAAGGGAAGGTTAGGATTCCTTACCTAGACTAGATTTGTTAGAGCCATCATGGAAAGAGCATTAAAATTAGGAAACCATGGTTGAAAGGAGAGAGCAGAAGAACCCCAAAATCCAGGTCCTTGATCAACAACCTTCTATCAATCATATATATTTATAAAAGGCATATTAAGGAATAATTTTTGAAGAAAAATGAAACTCTATACTCTATCACTAGCTTTGGTGCACCTATTCCCATAGAGTAGATGTCAATAGCCAATATTTCTTTGAAATCAAATATAATCACTTGTTGATCATAATCTTGAGATAGGAAGGGGAATACAATGTTGCCGAATTCAAGATATTGGGTTTCCACTACATCATCCACACTGAATGCAAGCCGCGAGAGATCTTTAGGGTCATAGGTGAAAGTCCTAACTTTAGGGAATACTTAAATGATTTGGATTGGGACGAGGAGGATGCACCATAGACTTTGGCTCGACCTCTTAATCTTGATAATAGATAAGTCAATGCATCCTTGGTTATGTCTTACTTAATTGGTGATTTCATATACTAAAGCTACCAACATCCATATATGAGTCAAATATTATCATACGTGATTCACATCCATACTTGTATAATAGATTCTACGAGGAGAAAGGATTTGCGGCTTGCACATTGTTATAGACATTTTTGTGCCTTACAGCTCTAAGCATGAAATGTACATAAAGCAAGGGCTCCTAAGTCCCTAAAAGTGTTGTTCTAACTCCTGAAGGAACAAGGTCAACAAACTACAGCTTCTCCCAGAAGTTCTCCACCAGAAACTGCTTAGAACTAGTCAAATCAGGATCATTTCAGCTGCTCCACTGGCTAGTTGCGTTGCATAGCACCCAAATACACTAGCTAGGTGCGTTGCAACACACCTAAATACACTACCAGGGTGTGTTGAGCGGGAAATGACAAGTGGCAGAGTCATTCCATGAGGTGGACAGACAATGGAAGCTTCCAGAATCTTCTCCAATGACACTTGCCTCACTGAATTCGACCAAGGATGAGTAAGAGGCTCTCAGTCTCCAAGTGGAAGCAAGAACTGACAGAGAGAAGCCACTAATCAATTCATGAGCTGAATCATCCTCTTTGCATACATATATATATGGATCCCTCATCCAAGAGATCCAAAGGCTGGAATATTGTACATTGCAGAGAATTGTTGTTGGTTTTGAGATAGATATCAGAGTGTTGGGTGATTTATGCTTTGTTGGAGGTGAAGAGGGGCTTCTTTGCTAGGAGGCTGATGCTGGATCAGGAATCATCGGTTGTAACTCCTCCTGGATCTTCTTGTTATATCAATAAAACTATTTGAGTTTCTCCTACATGCTTGTGTATCATTGATGCTTGTTACATTTGTATGTTTAGCTTAAATCTGATCCTAAGCTATTTATGAATACAAATCCATGTCTTTGTGTATTTTTCTTCTTCTGTGATCTTACAGGAACTTGGTGAAGCTGGGAAAGTAAGGAAGCAGGTAGCTGGAAGATGTCAAAGAAGAGAGAGATTGGATCAAAGGACTAGCGCAAGACACTGGTTGGCTCATCCTATTCCTCTTTATTTATAGTTCATAAAGAAGAATACAAAAGTAGTTTTCTCTGTTTGTTTCTAAGGTCACTGTCACACCTTAGTGGGATAGATTCGTTCTGAATAGACACTTATCCCGATAACAAAATGGCGACTCCGCTGGGGACGATCGTCTAGTTAGTTTGTTTATAGAACAGCTACTTCAATCCATTCATTGGATCTGTTTTTTATTTGAACAGTTGGTTCACAAATGATCTGATTGCCCTTTGTGATAGCTCTTAGGCCTTCTTTAAATCTACCCTCTGATTGTGCATTACTGATTGCTTTTACTCGGCCAAAAACCATAGATTAAACTGCAAACCGTGACCTAGAACCCGGATAGAATTCTCGTTTCTGCCCCAGCGCAGCTACTGTGAAGAGCTCCTGCATTTCAGCGCAGTTCCCGAGAGGGCAACCTGCGTTGCAATCCAGTTTCTCTGTGCAACAGGTGCGCTGATCAGCCTAGCCTTGTGTAGTTGAGGTTCTTTGCTTCATTTTTTCCAGTTTTGTCTCTGATTTTCGCAGCCTGTGATCAGTGTATGTGTCTGTTTAAAAACCCCTTTTCTTTGTTGTAATACCGCCTCAGTTTTATAAAAGAAACTATAGATGTTTTTTGTTTGTTTGTTATGTCATTTACAGTTTCCCATTGCGAAAGTAGAATAGTCGTACTGTTGTCCTTTGATTTAGATCTGTCGCAAGTGTCAATTTTATCATAGGAGAAAGTTTATGTGCTGTTGATAGTCGGTTATGCTTTTACTTTTGCCTTTGGCTTGAATTTGTCACTTTCTAGTGTCAAAACGAGTATTTACTTCAAAATCATAAAGTGTCGTAATCATCTCTACCTTTTGATTTTGAAAAGAATCTTGTTTGTGTTTGTCACTTGAAAGAAAATTCAAATTTATACAACTTTCTTTTTAGGCATCAATATTAAGAAAGTGAAAAAAAAAACACATGCATGTGCATTTGCATATTGGCAGTCTGTGTGGCTTGATTTAGGAAAAGTGCATTTACAGTGTGCTCTTTGCTCTTTGCGAAAAGATTGTGTCTTTGTTTTCCCTTAGTAGCTAGGATTTTCATTGCTAAAAAGAGATAAAAGCTTCTTTATCATCTTTAGATTTCATTTTAGGAATTACATATACATCTCGTGGTGATCCCAAAAGGCAAACTTCATAAGAAAGATCAACTAAAATAAATTCAATGAACTTAACAGCGCTTTGTAACTTATCACACAACATTTAGAGGTCTAGGATAGAGACGTATTCCGGCGTCGTAAAGCCTGGTAACTGTTATCCTCACTGATGGTTGGGTGATTCCTCCACTTTGAGACGATAAGTGCCAGTACGGACTTGTGCTCCCACGTACCGTCGAGTATATATTGGGAGACCCCTATAGGCATAAAACCTTTATCCATAGGAAGCCGTGTCGGCCGCCCTACTGATCGCAATGCACCGAACATAGCATTCGGGAAGATTGACTGTCGTACCGTAAAACGTATTATGCCGTTTTGTGATTGGTTTGGTACTCCCTCTAACTAGACCTCCAGAGCAGTCCCTTTCGTTCCTTTTCAGACTCCTTAACGGAAAAGGTCCATCTGAGAACTTGTCACTTCAGGCTCATTAAAAATCGAAGGATACTAGAGTCATCTTTTGTTTTCCCTCGACTCTTTAAAACTGAAAAAACAAGTTGTGTCAAAAGCGTCTAAAATTCATTTAGTTCGGAAACATACCTTCACTTTATTTTAGTTGATCGAGTAATCCGCAATCGTGGAAGAAAGTCAATTGAAACCCCGTCGTTCACGGAGGCTTACGAGTCAACCGTCTTTGTCTCTGGAAGCGAAACCAGTACGGACAAAGCGAACTCGTTTAACCAGTTCCAAGTCTCCTATCAAAGTTAGAACAAGTGTTCCAACGACATCAGAGACTCCGGTTACTCCAAACATTTATGGAATCCCTGCCTCAACAGAAGAAGTTCAACAACCACAGAAGGACAGTGGTACTAATCCTGGTTTGAGAATAAACACTTGTGTTACTGAACCAGTTCCATCTATAACCGGTTTAGAGATTCTTACTCTTCAAACATCTGTCGCTGCTTCTTCGGCACCAGAAATATTTTACGGACCTGACGGTCTTCCCCTTCCACCTGGTCTAATTGTGATAGAAGAAATTGTAGAAGATCCTCAAACAAGTACTCAAATGCACTTTAGAGTCGGGATCACTCTATATCCTTCAACATCAGAAGTTAGTCTACCACCAGCGGAAGTTCCTGTAGAATCTCTAGGTAATCTTTTGGATAGACTACAAATTTCTGAACAACCGTCAACATCTAGGACTGTGTCTTCTGACACAGCAATGGCAGAACTCCCTGCTGTCACTCCGACAATGTTCGTCGGCATACCATCTGTCCCGACTAGCTCACAACTGCTAGAAGGTGCCCACCGAGGGGCTATTTCGATAGTCTGGTCCGTTCCTGTTTTTTTATCCGGAATTATATCCGGAAACTCTTATGTTGAGTCTCAACAAATTGATCCATTTGGAGGTCGGGCAGTCTGGTCCCCAAGGACAAACAATTCCCTTGAGTTCTGGATTACCACCGTATGGGGGGCAGTATGCCTTGTCATTATCCCCTCCGGGAGGATATCCATACGGGAGTTCACAACAGCATTCAGGTTATACTGGAATTACTTCAAGTGGTTGGGTACCTATACTACCTCAACAACCAAGAGTTGTGTATTTAATGCAACAATGCGTACCTATGTCGAACATACTGACTACACCAGCTATTGTGACGGTGTCGCAAGTTCAAGCGCTGCCTGTTGTATGCCAACCTCAAGTTTCTCAGGTTGTAATGCAACAGCTCCTTGACCCTGCAACTCAACCACAATCGCTGACTAGTGGGTCGACACAGGTCCAGACGGGTACAATTACCCCTAACCTTGGTCAAACGGTTAGTATCGGGCAACAGCACATGGCTTCACAATCGTGGCTGGTGCAATACCAACAACCACAATTCCAACAAGTATACCAAGGTGCTGAGCAGCAGATCTTTGCGAACACTGGAGAGCCGTACATTCAAAACGGTCAAAATCAACCATTTTATAATGGTCAAGTCCACCAACCTTACCAAACATACCAGCATCAAATGAATTATGCCGGTTGTTGGAAATAATACTGAGAGGGGGGGGTGAATCAGTATTATCATATTAATAAAACTTTTTCATTTCCATAATCAGATTCATATATGCTACTTCCACAACTTCTTATGATTAAGTTAATCGATCTTCAATGAGTGCATTAGAACATTATCAACCATATTATCAGTTAACAGATGCAGTAACATAAAGTAGATCATCACACATAAGGCACACACATGGACACAATGATGTAAGGTGGAAACCCAATGCGGGAGAAAAACCACCTGCTGCAAGTCATCTCAATCTTCTTCTTAATAAGAAAATTCTTTTACAATATTTGTACTGGTGCAGCCTTATACCAGTATGGGAGCTACAACCCCCTTTGCTCTTGTACTAGCTGATCCATTTACTAGTACGCAGGCTACTACCTGCTACAATGCTCCAAAGATTTCCTTTAGCTCTTGTACTAGCTTAGATACTAGTACGTAGGTGCCAGCCTACAATCTTCTCTCCTTCAAGTACCACATTTCATTAATTTTCATACTGGATACACTGAAGCACAACCCATAAACTGAACGGCCACATTTCATCCAATTTTCATACTGGACCCAACAACAACATTGAAGCTCAAACAACCTTCTGAAACACCCAATCAACTGAAGTAACCAGATCAACAATAATAGGACCAAACCCAGAACACAACAATGATAAACAAAGATTTTAAGAGAAGGAAGCACCCTGCTCAACTGCCAGCCTGAGTCCGGACTCACCCTGTTCAACTGCTAGCCTGAGTCCCTGGACTCACCCTGCTCAACTGCTGACCTGAGTCCCTGGACGCACCCTGCTCAACTGCTAGCCTGCGTCCCGGACGCACCCTACTCAACTGCTAGCCTGCGTCCCTCGCACTGAGTCTACTGAACTGCCTGCGTCCCGGCGCACCTGAACCCTTCCTGCACCTGCGTCCGGCGCACCTGAAATAATTCGCTCCTGCGTCCCGGACGCACCTGAACCCTTACAGCACCTCCGTCCCTCTGGGCAAAGATGATTTCAAGACTTTAGAAGTAACCCAGACAATCAGATCTATAGATCCGAGCAAGAGCCGAAGAGATCTCGGTCCATCAGATTCGCCTTGTTTAGATCTAGACCAGATCTTGCCCTCATAAGATGTTTAACCCAAGACTTGCAAAATCCAAATGATCTCCTTTACTTTATATAGGCAAGCTCCTCCTCAAAACATGGAACAATACCACGAGCCGACACCATAGAAACACAAAACCGTCGGCTAGATACCACACAAGAAACCCCCACGTGCTTTTCTCTGCCTTGAAATGTGTGCACTGGGTGGACGCACCCCCTGAACGGCTGGCCTGCGTCCTTGGACGCGGGTTCTGCATGGTATACCTACGGGTACGCACCTTCTGAACTGGCTTCCTGCGTCCTTCATAATTTTTCAATAAAATGAGACCTGATCATCAACTTCTGCTGCTGACTTGAAGAATAGTGAACTACCACCTGAATGGGTTGCCATCAAGGACAATACTTTAGCCATAATGCCAACAATCTCCCCCTTTGGACTCGATGGCAAAGCTTACTAAGAACTTGCCATTTGATTCCTTTGAGCTGTCCTGCATCTATGTATTATGTTACATCTGATATCTCTTCTGAATGTATATAAGTGAGATGGTCTTCTATGAGGGGGGTTGCCATCAAGTACAACACATGCATCATAATGCCAACAATCTCCCCCTTTGGACTTGATGGCAACAACACCAGATCACTCTCCCCCTTTGACATCAAGGGCAAAGGGGTATGCTTCCCCTAAGAACATGCTCCCTTTGACTATGAACCAGATCTGCTGAAGTCTCTGAATGAGCTCCCCCTTTGTATATGTCATGGTGCTCCAATCTGATAATGGTCTTTCTGAGAACCAGCTGAGATGTCTGCTCTACTGTATGGTGCTGTTCATGCTCAAGCTCCCCCTGACTGTAAGCAAGGTCTGCAAAAGGATGTTCTACAAGAAGAACATGACTCTATATATATCATAAATGACCTTCCTATCACCAAAAAAACTCAATACATACATCCATCACCCATCACAATAAGGATCATCCATCCAACCAAGTGGGAATACATCAGAAATATGAGAACCAAATATATTACATCTTCATCCCATGCATAGTGGGGAGACATAGGCCATTACATGACCTGAAGAGATGACTATAATAGATAGACCATTACAACATGAGTCTTGCTACGACCTTCCAAACATCTAAAGATCATGACAAACAACAGCACTGTATAATTTGCTCCATAGTATCATCAACTCATAACCATCCAGATCTACATGAATCAAGAACCATCAAATGAAAGCATCAGCATCAATCAACATATGTATGAATAATCATCCCTGTATCCAGCCAACAATCCTCATCTATTTGTGCCAAGAAAAAATTTATGCATCATGCTCATGTCAGCATCATCATGAAATGTGTATGAGTGACTCATCATCATCATGTCTCCAACAATGCGACTTTGAGTAATCATCCACGAAATCAGCCAACCTCATCCATATATGTGCCAAGGATAAAGACTTCATGCAAGCATTATTAGAGAATCAACCATACATCTGATCATGTGACCAACTCATAATAGCAAGATGAATCATAAGCATTGACACCAAGGACCATAATGCCAACAATGCATTTAGGACATATGCTCCCCCTGAACCAGTGCCATCTGTTAAATCTGATCATGCATATCAAGAAGAATCAGCCAATAAATGCTTTGAGACAGGTACGCACTTCATCTTCTGCTGTGCTGCGTCCTGTTGCTGCAGGGACGCACCCAAAAACACTATCGCGCCGCGTACTTTTAATCAGGGACGCACCCAAAATAACTATTTCGCTGCGTCCTTTTGCTTCAGGGACGCACCTGATCCTCAGTCGCTCTGCGTCCCCACGCAGATTTTCAGTTACTGAACTGCGTCCTGGACGCACCTGGACTTGGTCTGGCCTGCGTCCGCACACAGGTCTCCTGTTACTGCACTGCGTCCTGTACTTTCAGCTTCCTCTGATTCTGGTATGTCTGTACATTGTACTGTGCCATACTTTTCTGACTGTACTTCCTTTTTCCTCCATATCTTCAAGCGTGATGATGACATTTTCTCCTTTTGATATGGTGCCCAAACTTTGTTCCTGCATTCATTGGCTATATGTCCAAGCTTGTTACATGCATAACATCTTACATGTTTCATATTCCTCCTGTAACAATCAGTAGCTTTGTGACCAAACATATTGCAAGCAAAGCAATATCCATAAAAGTACCTTGATTGAGATGACCTTTCTGCATAATGGTCTTGAACTCTTCTTCTTCTACATCTTGCTGCAACATGTCCAAGATTATGACATACATAACATTCAACATTATTCATAGGAGGAGTAAAGGATTTTCTTTGAGGAATCTCTTTCCTTGGTTGATGATGAGATTGATCTTTCACTTCTTCGTTGATCACTTTAGATTTCCTTTTAGAGTTTCTTGCCTCACCTTGTGAACTAGATTCACCTTCAACAGATTCATGGAAACCAAGACCAGTCTTTATAGCAGGGGACCTTTGACTACTAAGAATATCATCCAATACTTTAGAGCTATCTTGAAATCGTAAAAGCTTATCCTTTTCTTCTAGTTTACCTTTCAAGATATTTACCTCAACCTGAAGCTGTTCTTCCTTTTCAAGGGATTTCTTTTTCAAAATTTCTTCAGCTTTCCTTCCTTCTTCCATTTGTTCCCTTAGTTTGAGAATTTCTTTTTCTTGTTCTTCATACAGATCCTGCTGCATTTAACGAACTCGGAAGGCACATTCCAGTTGAGATTTTAAGCTGGTGACTTCGTTTTCTTGTTTTGCAATAGCTTGGAGTAGATCTGTATTCTGCTTCTTTGATTCTTCAAGATCTCCTTTTAGTGAGAGGATTGTAGCTTCAAGATTTTCATAGTAGCTGGATCTATCTTTGAGTTTCTTGATGGTTGTGCTTCTTTCGTTGACTTCTTTTCTTAATGATGTCACTTCATGCTGCAATTTTTGACATTGGTCTTCCTTGTCCTTGAGTAGCTTTCTTACCTTGTTTCCTTCTTCTAGTTGTGCCCTTAGTTTGGTAGCTTCTTCTTTGAAATCACATTCCTTTTTGTTTAATAGATCTTGTTGATCTCTAATTTTGTCTGTCAGCCTTTTAAATTCTGCCTCTATTTGATATCTTTCTTGTTCACCCATAAGAGCAAATTCAGTAGTTTCGCTATCACTTTCATCTCTTTCACAAGGAAATATAGCTGGAACATCAGAGGATAACACATTCATACCTGATAATGACTCTGAATCTGATTCTGAATCTGAAGAGCTTCTTATGCCTAATCCCCAATCGATTCTTCCACTGTCATAGTTCTTCTGAGATGACTTCTTTTTCTTATTAGCTTTCTTCTTAAGCTTCTTTCCCATTGTTCCACGGATCTCCTTCAAGCGATCAAGCTTCTATCAAAGCACCTGGCTCTGATACCAATTGTTGGAAATAATACTGAGAGGGGGGGGTGAATCAGTATTATCATATTAATAAAACTTTTTCATTTCCATAATCATATTCATATATGCTACTTCCACAACTTCTTATGATTAAGTTAATCGATCTTCAATGAGTGCATTAGAACATTATCAACCATATTATCAGTTAACAGATGCAATAACATAAAGTAGATCATCACACATAAGGCACACACATGGACACAATGATGTAAGGTGGAAACCCAATGCGGGAGAAAAACCACCTGCTGCAAGTCATCTCAATCTTCTTCTTAATAAGAAAATTCTTTTACAATATTTGTACTGGTGCAGCCTTATACCAGTACGGGAGCTACAACCCCCTTTGCTCTTGTACTAGCTGATCCATTTACTAGTACGCAGGCTACTACCTGCTACAATGCTCCAAATATTTCCTTTAGCTCTTGTACTAGCTTAGATACTAGTACGTAGGTGCCAGCCTACAATCTTCTCTCCTTCAAGTACCACATTTCTTTAATTTTCATACTGGATACACTGAAGCACAACCCATAAACTGAAAGGCCACATTTCATCCAATTTTCATACTGGACCCAACAACAACATTGAAGCTCAAACAACCTTTTGAAACACCCAATCAACTGAAGTAACCAGATCAACAATAATAGGACCAAACCCAGAACACAACAATGATAAACAAAGATTTTAAGAGAAGGAAGCACCCTGCTCAACTGCCAGCCTGAGTCCGGACTCACCCTGTTCAACTGCTAGCCTGAGTCCCTGGACTCACCCTGCTCAACTGCTGACCTGAGTCCCTGGACGCACCCTGCTCAACTGCTAGCCTGCGTCCCGGACGCACCCTACTCAACTGCTAGCCTGCGTCCCTCGCACTGAGTCTACTGAACTGCCTGCGTCCCGGCGCACCTGAACCCTTCCTGCACCTGCGTCCGACGCACCTGAAATAATTCGCTCCTGCGTCCCGGACGCACCTGAACCCTTACAGCACCTCCATCCCTCTGGGCAAAGATGATTTCAAGACTTTAGAAGTAACCCAGACAATCAGATCTATAGATCCGAGCAAGAGCCGAAGAAATCTCGGTCCATCAGATTCGCCTTGTTTAGATCTAGACCAGATCTTGCCCTCATAAGATGTTTAACCCAAGACTTGCAAAATCCAAATGATCTCCTTTACTTTATATAGGCAAGCTCCTCCTCAAAACATGGAACAATACCACGAGCCGACACCATAGAAACACAAAACCGTCGGCTAGATACCACACAAGAAACCCCCACGTGCTTTTCTCTGCCTTGAAATGTGTGCACTGGGTGGACGCACCCCCTGAACGGCTGGCCTGCGTCCTTGGACGCGAGTTCTGCATGGTATACCTGCGGGTACGCACCTTCTGAACTGGCTTCCTGCGTCCTTCATAATTTTTCAATAAAATGAGAGCTGATCATCAACTTCTGCTGCTGACTTGAAGAATAGTGAACTACCACCTGAATGGGTTGCCATCAAGGACAATACTTTAGCCATAATGCCAACACCGGTATGCGAAGACCAACTGCTCAGGCGATTCCATCGTACCCTGGGTATGCTTCACCTAGCCTGAATCAACAGTTACCATTCGTGGCAACTTTAGAGTTACCTGATTTAAACCGGTTAACAAACGATCCAATTGCTTACGCCCCTTGGTGGCCAGCGATTCCGCATAAACTTCCATCAAATATTCCTAAATTTAATGGAAATCTGGGTGAAGATCCATCGAATCATGTGATGACCTTTCATCTATGGTGTTCATCAAACACCCTAAATGATGATTCGATAAGACTTCGCCTCTTTCAGAGGACGTTAACGGGTCCAGCGGCAAAATGGTACATTGAATTGCCTAGAGCTTCGTTCGACAACTTCAGTACCTTAGCCACAACCTTTTTAACCCATTTTCAATTACCAATAAGGTATGAAACGGGAACAAAACTACTTACCAACCTCAAACAGACGACGACCACTCACATATCTGATCATATACATGAGTGGCGACATCGTCGTAGGCTGGTAAAAATGTACGTTCCCGATCAGCTGTTAGCTGAATGGTTTGTCAATTCATTACTGCCTTCCATCACGGAAGATGTGGCAAAGGGGGGATTCGTAAGGGAAGAGCAAGTGATCGCTCGTGCACAATATCTAGACTTGATTTACACTCAGTCCGGCACGCTCTACGACAAAATACCTGACACCCCTAGACTGGAATTCTCAATTCCTCCTCCTCCTAAATTGAACAATGAATCTCATGCTGGCGATAGCGTGATTGGCACAACAGACATGAAATCGACAAAGGCTACATCCAAGAAAGCCCGTAAGATTTTAGGTCAAAATGCAAAAGACGAACTTCTTGCTTCGGAAGTAAATGCCATACCGACAGATAAGGGCAAAGAAACCAAACAACCAGGAAGCAAGAAGAAAGTTAAAGGGAAGAAGAAGAAACAGGATGAGTCATCTCCAAAAAAACCTTCTGCAAACCCTTCTGGGCAAAGGAAACCCCCTACAGGGTGTCATATATGTGATGAGGATCATTGGATAAAAGAATGTCTATACAAAGTTGAGCTTAAGAGATTATTTAAAAGTTCGAAAACCTCAGCAATGTTAACTGATCCATTTCCAAACCCAGGAACGAATCTGGTTGAAAGTGGAAATGCTTCCCCGTCTCAAGTGCTAATGTTGTCGATTTCAAAACAACAGAATGATGCTTTGATTTCGACAAGGAACAAAGATTACGGGAATCCACAGCTGTCGAACAACAATGATAAAGATCAACCAAGTAGTTCGACAATAACTTCGACAGAAGTTGTACCACCCACCATCCGTGAATTGACGATAAAAGCGCCGAAGGGAGTAGTACACAAGTCGACATTTAATCCCCGCGCTAGAGCTCCGCAGCATTATAACATAGTGGAAGATTTGGCCCAATCGCCATCCGCTATGTCGACTCTTGAAGTACTACAAAATTGCCCATCCCAAAGGCAGGCTTTATTATCGGCCATTGTTGGGATTGATCCAAAGGATTCTGATCTTGTATCCTTCGACCACAAAGGGTACGAGCTCAATTAGCTTTCCTTGTTAAAGTGAAAGCCCTCAACAAAACTTTTCACCGAACAATTATTGATGAGGGGGCATCCACATGTATTATGTCGATGAGTTGCTGGAAAACTTTATGATCTCCAACCTTGTCGCGATCTGTGACAACATTAAAAGCATTCGACGGAAGGACATATACCCCATACGGTATCCTAAATAACTTGAAAGTTTAACTAGGAGGGAAAACGGTAGAAATAGATGTTGAAGTCATCGATGGGAATCTTGATTAGAACATCCTACTGGGACGACCATGGATATATGCCATGGCGGCAGTTGTGTCAACCTATTTTAGAAAGATTGCATTTCCTTTCCAAGGAGGGATTACAATCGTCGATCAACAAAACTTCCTCCCTAATGGTTCTCAAGTTACGGGAAGCATTCCCATGATCCATGGAAGCCCCCATTCGCTTCAGAATATCAGAGTAGGCCTACTAAAAGATCCTATATTAATGGGAACTTACGCTCTTCCACCTCCAATCAATCTGGCGGAAGTAGCATCAATAGGAACCTGCAACATGATATCTTCCACAAAGATCTCAGAAAACGATATCAACATGGATCATGCAATGGTTTTGCCCCCAAGCCCAATGGAAATATTATAGCAATCAATGTTTCTGGCATGGGCGGCAAACCCAAATCAATGCTCATCAAGCGTTTGGATAGATAGGTCTAGAGAATATGGTACTCCTTTAGATCCTTGGTCGCAAGTGCATGGCACCGACGAAGGAATTCTCCAAATTATGGTAATTGAAGGAGCACCATGGAATGATTCCCACCATCGTTCTCTTCTTCCGAATTATGAAGAAGATACTCAAAATGACCTTTACCATCCTTCAGTAGTTGTTTTTCTATCAAATACTGTAAATATGGTGGATTCCGAGCGAAACTTGTCCAACATTGAAGAGACTGTAGCCATAAATATCTCGACCAAAATGGATGTTGTAGAGAATATTTATGTCGGCAAATGTTTTTCTCCTTCAGAGCTGGAAATATTTAATGCTCTTTTTCGCGAATTCAGAGATGTCTTTACTTGGTCATACAGTGAAATGCCAGGCATCGACTCGAGTATCGTTGAACATGAAATTAAGATGTATCCAGATGACAAACCAGTACAACAACGGCTAAGGTAGGTGCACCCCAAGGAAGCCGCTCCCATTAAGGCAGAAGTTGAAAAACTTCTCAATGTTGGTTTCATCTACCCGGTTCCGCTAACCGATTGGGTATCGAATATTGTCCCTGTTATGAAAAAACAAGGGACAATTAGAGTGTGCGTCGATTATAGGGATGTAAATCAAGCTTGTCCAAAAGACAACTACCCTACAACCTTCATTGACCAGATAATTGATGAATGCGTCGGATGCGAAATCTTTTCATTCATGGATGGATTCTCCGGGTATAATCAAATAAATATCTGCCCGCAGGACCAGTCAAAGACTGCATTCATTTGTCCATGGGGCACATTCGTGTATCAAAAATTACCCATTTGTTTAAATAACGCAAGGGCGACGTTTCAGAGGGAAATGAATTATGCCTTCCATGACATCAAAAACATCGTTCAACCATACCTTGACGACCTTCTGGCTCATTCGCGAAAGCGGACTGATCATCCGCAGCATTTAAGAGCGATATTTCTACGTTGCCGACACTACAAGATACGACTCAATCTGCACAAATGTGTGTTTTGCATCAGTTCTGGTCATTTACTTGGCTTTGTAGTCTCCAAAGATGGGATTCGTCTCGACCCATGTAAGGTCCAAGAAATCATAAATTTGCCTCCACCTTCCAATTTGCTTCAGATTCAGAAACTCTAAGGGAAAGCGACCTTTCTGAGGAGGTTCATTCTGAATTACGCTGAACTTGCTAAAGTTTATACTCGTCTCTTGAAAAAGGAGGTACCCTTTATCTGGGATCAGGTAGCGCAAGCTTCCTTTGATGCTTTAAAAGATTCCCTAATGAAAGCATCATTAATGTACGCCCCTGATTATCAAAGATATTTTAACCTGTATCTGTTTGCAACAGATACGACCATCGCAATGGTTTTAGTTCAAGAAGTCGATGGAATTGAACATCCTATTTATTATTTAAGTAAGACCTTAAATGATACAGAAAGGAAATATTCTTATGTTGAAAAGCTAGCGCTTGCGGCTGTTCAAGCGATACAAAGATTTCAACACTATGTCCTCTTTCGGAAGACTACCATTCTGTCAGATTGCAACCCCATGACTTATATATTGTCGCGACAGTTGCTGGGGGGGAAATATTCAAAATGGATAGCAATCCTTCAAGAGTTTGATTTGGAATTTGTGAAATCCAAGTCAAAGAAAGCTCTGGTTTTCGCAGAATTATTATGCGATCTCCCATCGTCATCCAACAATGAAACATCCAAAGAATCAATCGTCGATGAAAGTTTGTTTCTGATATCTACAAGCAATGAGTGGTATGGGGATATAATCATTTATCTCCAAACCCAAAAATTCAGGCCAAACACCTCCCACTCTGAACAAAAATGTATTCGATACCAAGCAAAAGACTACATGATCGTCGGTGATACACTTTACCGTCGTGGTATTGATACGGTTCTAAGAAGGTGCCTCACCCATGAGGAGGCCGAAAAAGTCCTGAATGAGTGTCATTCAGGTGCGTGTGGGGGGCCTCAATCCGGATATGCTACAACACAAAAAACCTTACGAGCAGGATACTTCTGGCCAACAATGTTCAAAGATTGCATAACGGCAGTCAAAAGTTACCATGCTTGTCAAATTTCTGATAGCAAAACCAGAAGACCACCCGCACCTCTACAGCCAATAGTTGTTGTTGGGCCATTCGCTAAATGGGGCATCGATTTCATGACATGTAACCCCACCTCGGCTGGGGGGCATGGGTATATCATAGTCGTAGTTGACTATTTTACCAAATGGGCCGATGCGATGCCTACATTAGATAATACTGGTGAAACAACTGCCCTTTTCTTTTTCAATCATGTAGTCGCCAGATTCGGCGTACCACAGGCTATAGTCACAGATCATGGATCGCATTTTCGTAATCACATGATGGTTGAATTAGCTGCCAAACTAGGGCTGTCTCACGACAGCTCTACTCCATATTATCCGCAGGCCAACGGTCAAGTTGAAGTGATCAACAAGGTCCTGAAGCGCATGCTGCAAAGGATGATCGGAGTTCACAAAAGAAGATGGCACCTAATCCTGTATTCAGCTTTGTGGGCTTATCGAACATCGGTAAGGAATGCAACCGAGTTCACACCCTTCCAACTGGTATATGGCCTGGAAGCAGTCTTACCTGTCCAGTGTGAAATCTCGTCTCTCAAACTCGCAATTGATCTCCTCCCCGGAACTTCAGAAGAATAAGCTCGTTTCTTGGAATTAATCCAATTGGATGAAACCCGTCGTGACGCCGCGTTGGCTAACGAAGCCCATAGGAAATGAGTCAAGGCGCAGTTCGACAAAAATGTCAAACCCCGTGTCTTCTCAGAAGGTGACTTGGTCTTGCTTTACGACCAAGGATCCGATAAATTGGGAGCAGGTAAATTTAAATCTTTATGGATTGGCCCTTACATTGTTAAGCGGGTGTTAGCAAAGGGAGCCTACGAGTTGATGGATTACGACGGAATTCCACTGGTGCGACCTCGTAATGGGTTGTACCTCAAGTGTTACTACGCGTAGTAGTAACCAGTATGCTTTTGTTATATTTTTGTTTTCGCTAGGGTGTTTGTTTTGGTCGAGTAATCCACCTTTTTACATTTATTGCAGATGTCAAACCCATTGGAGCCATGTGTTGGATATGCCGACGGAGCGAGTCGTAGTTCGCGGAACCTGTCCTCCGCAGCCTGGGCCATTTTTGATCCAAGCGGAAAATTAGTAAGTTTCAGAGGTGTATGTGTTGGTCGATCAACGAACAATATCGCTGAGTATAGCATGTTGATAGAACTTCTCTCTGGTGCCATCACTCATGGTATATGCCGACTAATTGTAAGGCTAGACTCACAGCTCGTAATACTACAACTCAATGGTATATATTCCGTCTGAAACCCAACTATTTATTGCATGTTCCTAAGGGTTAAGATTTTGGAAAGACAATTTGATCTTATTCAATACCAACATATTTCCAGAAACTTAAACACATTAACCGACTCATTAGCAAACTATGTGTTAGATAGACATTTGCAACATTTATAAAAAGAAACACATCATCAATGTTTTACATGTGGATCATATAACTCAACCAGAATAAAACTCCGAAAATCAAAAATATATATAGCTGTTTATGGTTTACATATAATGTTCTGTAACCAAGACAAAATCGGTCACGCGACCCAAAAACTCAAAATGCTAGGGGGCACCCTAGTCTAATGATGCTCGTGATAGTAAGTCACAACCTGTGTGATCATGCGTAGGAGACGAGTCCATCGTCTGGGCACACCAGTAGTATGCCGTTGTAACCGCAAAGGTAGCTCGTCAGTCCTCACATCCGGTATACCAAGAGCGAGGCCCTCTACCTGCTCCTGCAAAGCTGTGAGAGTCTCGGCCACATTAAGGTCGCGAAGAATAGCCCTTCTGGCGGCCTCTCCTGCTGGGGCAACAGCTGGTACTCTCAGGCGAAACTACTGGATGAACAGGACCAACATCTGCATGTACACATGAGTTTGATCAGAGTCTTGATAGAACAAAGCACAAGGACATTATAAACAAAAACAGTAAACAACAATATGGCCAGAGATTTTAACAATAGCACCCCACTGCTCGCCATCCGGCAGTACTAAATCTGGATCTCCACGGAAGTCCATACCAGCATATGGATACTCGGCATAAACCATCTCCTGACGATCAAACCACCTGAAGAAGGTATCAGAAAATGAAATCTGAGATTGGCCAGCATGCCTGGACATATGGTCAACCCATCTCTGCATACGTGGCTCAATAGGAGAAGGTAAGTCGAGTGCAATGTATTGTGGCTGCATCAGTGGTATCTTCTCCAAGGCAAAGGCGGTCAGAATAGAACCGTACCCAAAGTTCTTCAACCTCCCGTTCTTTATCTTGGTCAATTGTTCCTTCATCACAAGAAGTACTGCATCGCACCAGTTGAACACCTTTGGTTGGAGGCATTCCAAGGCATGCTGCATATAGGATCTGTTGGCTACATGAAGAGATGCACTACCGGCCATCCTACCAAAAGTAAACAGGATAGTCCTAAGGGACCTGTCAGTGACATCACGGATGATGGTCTTACCGTCTTTACTCAGCTGAGATCCTTCTCTGCAATACCGGGGGACATAATCTCTCACAGAATTGCCTCCTCGGGCCGAACCTGACAAAGAGATGGGGGCACCCCGCCTCGACAAGCCAGTCAAGAAATAGATGTCTACTGCAGTCAAGGGGATAGATTTGCCCCTAATCTAGAAAGCCTGATTGATAGGATCCCAAGCATCGAGAAAATACTGTAGTAAGTTTATCTGCTATCTCATGCTAGAAATGCGGAAGAACTTCAACAAGCCACAATTCTGTAGCGCGTTCACCGTAACTGGACCATGTAGGGCAATCATGTCCTCTTCTTCATGCTCTCGTTCTCACCATGTAAGGGTCATCTTGCTCCAAGATCTCTGAAAAAACAAACAGGAGAGGAGTTAGATCCTGATTTTGATGAGAAATAGGAAAAAATTCCATAAAAAATTTTGCAACAAATTCCCTTTCTGCGCCCAACGCACCTGCAGTAGTGTTCCAGGTGCGTTGAATGTCAAACTGCCTTCATACATGCCAGCATTCAACGCAGGTTTCGATACCCTGGGGGTGAGTTGATGGCAGAACGAGTCCCTCAAACCCGAGGGGCTCATAAAAGCATGGAATAAGGCACAAAATGCAAAAAGGAAACCATGAAATGAAAGAGCTCAGGTTTAGCTCCTACCTGGTCCAGACGGCGCCGAGAATCGTCCACAGAATCTTCCGAAATCAACTGATGAAAATCGACGGGGAAAGCACCTCCAAAGCTCCAACAAACCAAGTTCAAACGAAATGGTAAAATGAGAGGTAAAAAACACTTTTTATTTACTTTTACGTAGTTTAAAGTAAAATATTAACGTTTTAATCTCGTTTTCAAGCAAATATTGTTCATTTCTAACTAGTTTGATGAAGCAGTTGAAAATACAGTACGATCTTTGGAAGGACAAAGCTATCTATGGTAAAAATCAAAACAAGACCATCTAATCGAGCAGTTTTAGCACATAGTTCAAGCTCGTTAAAAAATAAACATAAGACCGAGAAAATGTTTCCACCCGTGTTTAAGTTCGTTAAAAAATGAACTATTCCCCGATAAATAATCACCATGAATGAAACATTTCAGCCATTAAAGCCTTGGTCGTGTTTGCACCGTCACCTCCACTTTTCCATTGGCCGATCATTCACCTCCATTTGATTGTTTACCCATTTTGAGGAACGGCTGCGAAGAGTGATTTCACTAGCCATCCTTGTGACACTGTCGTGATTGGAAAATTCCAAACCTTACCTGGAATCAGCTGCTACCCATTTTATCACTCGTTCCTCAAAAGACGAGTCTTCTTTAAGCTCTTTTCAACTGACTCATAAAATATGAAAAGATTGCCGAGTTTTGGCCTTCCAACTCGTTAAAGCGACCGGAAGTGCTATCCCTCCTCTAGATTTTAATCTTTTTGGACCTAAGGGATTATTGCACAAAAAGATCGAGCGCTTGTTTTTTTCGGCTCATTAAAACGATCGAAAATCCATCCCTTCTGTATTGTTTTATACTTTTTCGGACTTAAGGGATTAGATGACGAAAAAGGAATTTCGGAGTTACCTTTACGTACCCTTTCAGACTCGCTAAAAATTAGAAGGACCGAGTTATCTTTGTCGTTAGACTCGTTAAAAAGATTAATAGCGACAAACTTGTCTTTAGACGAGAACGAGTTTCACTATCGCTAGGCTCGTTAAAACATAGCGATGGGTTTTCCCGAAGGGCAAATTATAGAACAAGCATATGTTATCCTCCTCAAGCTTGACAAAAATAAAGAGGTACTGGTCAGCAGCGACTGGGGAAAAATTGGGAAGAAAACTCAAAGAATCTTTATTGGTAGAAAGTCGCTCTTGAACATGACACTTCCACTCCATTCCTGAGTCGGGTTGGGTTTTTTCATTCACCGGTCACATCGCCATGGTCTCGCCATACCATCCACATTTGGGGTAAATGCTACCAATCCATCACATAAGTGTCGCTGACATGTTCAAGAGAAGTCATCCAAAGAAGTCACCTTTGTCCCATCCACTACCATACATTATACTTCATTCTTTCATGACCGCCACCCTGAACCACATATCATCAGATTGTTTTCACCTCCATCAAAATCATTTGCTCTGTTCCGTGTCATTGATGTGGGATTCATTAAGGCCCTCCTTTGACGGATCGCTTCTTGTCGACATCAGCTCATTATCCAAGAAGTTGATCTAGGAACACCCCATTCAGTACTTTGAAGCTTGCATGCCTCAATGGCGAGTTTATCACTTCCGGTGACAGGTATACATCAATGACCTTCGACCGAAAGATTTTGTGTGGTGTTCGACGCCAAGTCCTTTATTCACACCACCTGAATTGTACTGCAGTACCTTGAGGGTCATTATGATTATCGGTGATTCCTCTCGTGCTTGTTAAAAGTTCACATCATCGACTAGTAATCAAGCGATGTCTTTCCATGTTCGACTTCAAAACATTTCTCACATGGATCAACTTGTACTTCGAGTGAAGATCGGACGAGATTGAAGACCCCGGATCTAGTTTCATCCATCCGGGCTGCGATATATATTCAGGAAAATAAAGAAATTGAAATATACAGCATTGCAGCACAAATAATCATCCTACCAAAAGGATGATGGCTCTCTCAGAATCATCAGTCTACCATCAGAAGATTGTCTGTCCTATGTACATGAAAATGAATTTATAAAGTTGAGCATGGGCATGCCCATCTCAGCTAGATCATGAAAACAGTATGAAGATAATGTATTGTATTGTATCTTATTACAGGTCTCCTCCCAGCATTGAAAGAACTTTGGATCCTCCTAATAAAGCATTTCACCCGATAAACGGCCTCATACTTTAGGGGGCAACTATTATAGACATTTTTGTGCCTTACAGCTCTAAGCATGAAATGTCCATAAACCAAGGGCTCCTAAGTCCCTAAAAGTGTTGTTCTAACTCCTAAAGGAACAAGGTCAACAAATTACAGCTTCTCCCAGAAGTTCTCCACCAGAAACTGCTCAGAACAAGTCAAATCAGGATCATTTCAGTTGCTCCACTGGCTAGCTGCGTTACATAGCACCCAAATACACTAGCTAGGTGCGTTGCAACGCACCTAAATGCACTACCAGGGTGCGTTGAGCGGGAAATGACAAGTGGCAGAGTCATTCCACGAGGTGGACAGACAATGGAAGCTTCCAGAATCTTCTCCAATGACACTTGCCTCACTGAATTCGACCAAGGATGAGCAAGAGGCTCTCCGTCTCCAAGTGGAAGCAAGAACTGGTAGAGAGAAGCCACTAATCAATTCATTAGCTGACTCATCCTCTTTGCATACATCTATATATGGATCCCTCATCCAAGAGATCTAGAGGCTGGAATATTGTACATTGCAGAGAATTGTTGTTGGTTTTGAGATAGATATCAGAGTATTGGGTGATTTATGCTTTGTTGGAGGTGAAGAGGGGCTTCTTTGCTAGGAGGTTGATGTTGGATCAGGAATCATCGGTTGTAACTCCTCCTGGATCTTCTTGTTATATCAATAAAACTATTTGAGTTTCTCCTACATGCTTGTGTATCATTGATGCTTGTTACATTTGTATGTTTAGCTTAAATCTGATCCTAAGCTATTTATGAATATAAATCCATGTCTTTGTGTAGTTTTCTTCTTCTGTGATCTTACAGGAACTTGGTGAAGCTGGGCAAGTAAGGAAGCAGGTAGCTGGAAGCTGTCAAAGAAGAGAGAGATTGGATCAAAGGACTAGCGCAAGACACAGGTTGGTTCATCCTATTCCTCTTTATTTATAGTTCATAAAGAAGAATATAAAAGTAGTTTTCTATGTTTGTTTCTAAGGTCACTGTCACAGCTTAGTGGGATAGAGTCGTTCTGAATAGACACTTATCCCGATAACACACATATATACAAAAGTAACCCCTTGAGAATGGTATCACAAAGACAATGGAATTCTCTAGATTTAGGTTAATAACCTCATTTTAGATTGAGGAAGACCTAGAAAACAAAAATGATTGTTCATGTTTTACTATGAAGGTCTAGTATTTTCCAACTCTCCTCTAGAGGCATACTATGCCCTCTTAAATTATTGATCCTGCTAACACTATTTCATGACTGAGGGAAAAAGGGGAATTATGTTACCACCTTATTTGTAAAGTTAGGATTTTGAAAGATAGGAAACCTACCTATCAACAGAACATTGGGAGCTTGGTAATCCACTTACTATATAAGGAAAATCCTTTGAAATAGACGTTAACAATAAACACCACGATTCTATAGAAATATTGCAGAGAAACTCCCATGATCACATAAACAACTGCATCTCTTTTGTTGATATGAAGTTGCACAATCATTTCTTTCAAAGGTGATCAACTATTTGAATCCCCCTTAAATAAAATGAAGATCTTCCCTTGACAACCCCAAACATCTATGGAATTGACACTGAGAGGAACTTTCACAAGCTATGCACTAGTGACAAGCTCAAGGTTCATTCTAGGCTCACCTTTGTTATCACAACAGACCAACCTCATGGGCCTATCTAGGCCAATTATAGTTGTGATCAAAGGAGTCGAAGAAATTACAAGAGAGAGAGAAATATCTTTATGCATACCAAAATCGGTAGGCATTCGAAACACTAACATATGAATCAACTTTGCATTCTCGAAAGAAAATAAATACATATGTTAAATGTTTCTTAGATATAATTTATTAAAATGATGGTTTTCTCAAAAGATGGGTTTTATTTAAGCCATTCCTGGAAGTCGCGGCGCCCCGCCATGCCCACCCTGTCGAAACCTATCTCCTGAGCTTCTTTTGTCTCCTTTTTTCATTCCCCCCACCCTTCTTCTATTTTCTTCCTTATTTAACACCCCTACTACCCCCTTACTCACCCTCATCCTCACCCACCCCTTCTTCCACTCCCTTCGCTAGTGTATACCCCCACTCTCCCTCTCCTTTCCTCTATCTTTTTGTTATTAATATTAATAATATATTATTAATATTAATATTTATTTATACTTTTCAAATTCTTTATCTTTTTGTATTCATTATTCCTATAATATCAACTTTAACTTCTTAAATCAACCCTAATTCGCTCCCCAATCCAATTTAATTCTTCCTTTAATCCAAATTAATTCTATTCTAATCCAGTTTGGCCACATCTTAATTAATTAGTCACATAAACTTATTCCATTTGAAAATAAAAATTCAACAACTTAATTTAAAGATTTAACAACATCGTAATTAATGTAGATTCATATGTTACCTTATTTACATATGTTTTAGACTAACTTCCCATTAACTATTTAATTATATATAAGTTTAAACCCCCTTTAATTTAATAATAGTATAACTAACTTACTATTGATTTAATAATTATTTAAATCTGTAACTTTAACTTCTTAATTTACTTCCCCAGATGCGGGTGCCATGGGCGAGGAGATGGGACCGCCACCTGGTCACCATGGGCGGTACCAAGTTTAAGTTGGGCATTCACTGCAAGCAGCCGTCGGGGTTTGCAAGCATGGGTGTTGTTGAGGGAAGGGACGGAAATTTAATGCCTGGTCCGGATTACAGCCTTGGTTGCTGTGTGCAGTTATGGCAGGCGAGGGCCGAGACATTGCAGAGAAGCATAAATACAATGAAGGTAAGGAATATTTTGCAGTGGATCATTTACAGTGGGTGGAATTGGGATTATGGTTGTCAGTTTCCAGAGGTTTGGCTCAAGGCGCCCCCGTTGCACTTGGATTTGGGAGCAAGCCTGCTAGCGTGGGCGACGGGTGTGTTTCTGTTCACCCTGCTCCGTTTCGCTATCTGGTATCCAAGGCCACCATGGTCAAGCTCCGGCAACGCCTCATCAGCCGTCGAGGCTCTGGTAGAGGCGGAACTTCGCGCCCATCCGTCGACAATGTCTCTTCTCGTTGTTGCCGCTGTTTATGTCACCGAGTTGAAGAAGCTAATCCCTTGCAATCGCGCCAGTTCATGGATGCTGGCAATCCTGAAGCGGGTTCCAATCCTCTTCCTGCGTTTGGAACCGCGGTTTTCTCCTTTAACAGCTCCCAGGCCAATTCACGCATTAATGCCCATGTCTCTGTCCTTTTTCTGGAAGAACCGGTGGAGGAGGTAGGGGAGCTGCCCCGCCCACAGCTTCATCAGGCTGAGAGCTCCAGGGCTGCTGAAGGATTGCCGGAGGACTGCCCGAGGCCAGACATCGACCCTCCAGCGACTCAGCCAGCGCCTTCGTCAAAGAAAGCCAAGGCCGATTGCCCCCCCCCCCCCCCCCCGGAAGGATTGTGCTGGATATATGAGGAGGAGCCGGACGATTAGTCGACCGCTCGCTCACTCTCTTCCTTGTCTTCGATGCTCTGATTTTGTCTACGGCAGCTGGTATGTTTTGAATGTCTCTGTTTTGTATGCGAATTCTACTGCTCAATGTGTCTCCACGCCCCTACGAGGGAGTTTGATGAAGATTTTCTTTTTATCTTCCACGCCCCTGAATGGAATGACTACTTCTGCCCTCACTGTTACACTAAGGTCTAAAGCCCCTGCGTGGGCATTCAATTTCTGTGGTAGCGCCCCTGCGTGGGTGTCTGGTCTCAAGGATGCTGCCCCTGTGTGGGTGATTTGTTTTCATGTCAAGGCCCCTGCGTGGGTAATCAATCTAGTGGTGTGGACCCTGTATGGGTGGTTTTTTTAGTACTGTAAGTCCAGAGTGCCATCCCCGGCCTCTGGCATATGACTTCATGGCTGTAACCGTTTTTCTGTTTTAATGTAAATAATAGCATAGCATAGTATTAACGAGAAAAAAAAAAAAAAAAACTTCTTTATTTACTTAATATATTACCTAGTTTTATTTGATACTTAACTAACTAAATATTTATTTATCTTACTTAAATATATGTGATTAATTCCTATTGATTAATTTTTAATTAAATATAGTTATGCTCTCCTATCCCTCTCCCCTGGTCCAGTCCGACTAGTCGTTTCCCAGTAAAATATAGTCATTAGCCGATCCAGGTTCAATATAGCCATTGCCTGGTCAAATATAGTCGTTGGATGTTTTGCTCTAACTATTTAACATGTAGCCTAGATCTGATTCTTCAACTTGTCCTGATGATGAACCACACTGGTTGGTCCGAAACGCGTCGACAAATAAAATATCATGTGATTTACGCCGAAATTTTTTTTCTCATAAACATTGATATTGTTATATTATTAAAATTGATATAATATTAATATTTAATTGCTAATTTATTTTATTATATTACTAAAATTATATTCAATGACTTTATATAAAATATGATATATTATTTTATAATTTAAATTCGAGGTCTTTTGTTATTAATTTTAATTTTAAAGTTAAAATAAGAATAATATTGACATTAGTATTCATATTAACATTGATATTAATATTCATATTAACTATAATTTTAATATTAAAATGGATATCTATATCGATATTATTGTAAGTAATATTAACATCAGTATCAATGGTAATGTTAATGCAAATAATAATAATAATAATAATCATAATCTTGTTTTAGTTATATTAATACATTTTATTAATATTAATATATTTAATTATGACATTGAGATAACATTTAGACATATCTAACATTATTAACATATTAGTTGTTTGAGAGTGATTTCTAGTGAACTATATTGAATAATAGTGGATGACCATTTTTTATCATGGAGCCCTATAGTTCAATGGTTTGGGTTGACCATATTAAAACCATATTGATCCAAAAATGGATCCTCGATAAACCTCTAAGTCTAAAAGACTTCATATAAGAGGTAAAAGGTGTCAAATGGCACAAATCCTTTGTAAATCAGAGGAAAATGAAAGTTGCAGGCTGCTCTTGGAAATAGTCTCATTTCACAGATCTCTTTATTCTGAATCCAATGCAACTTGAATCGGCGAAAAGGGACTTCAGATGGAGAAGTTATCATAAAAAGAAGTTCCCCTTGTTCTTTGGGAAAAGAGGCAAAAATCCTTTAAAAATGGGCAAAATACCCTTATAATAGAAAATCGCATCGCATTCATGAGGCCAAGAGGAGGACTTAAAGTCGGGCGGAAGGCACCCCCAATCAGCAACCTTCGATGATCCGATTGGCGGGTCGGATCAAAGGGAGGTAGTGTATACCCAAGGAAAAGGTCCTAGGCTGATGCGATGGTGTGATCGCCGAAATCAGCAGATTGTAATTGGCGATACCACAAGGCAAAGGCGGGACCTCGGGCAACACGATATCGTGATCATCGATATTGGCAGATTGCAATCGGAGCTACACAGAGGAGCGGCTATAGACATATGTATATGCACGATGCAATGCGCCGGACCCGATGGAGTTCTGAAATGTAAATGAATAATATTTCAAATCTACCATAAGGCCATGTTCTGGATTTTTAATGTTTTAATGTATTTTATAGATACAAAGGGAGAGCCACGGAATGGGAAATTGTGACTTGCGACAACAATTATGGGCGGAACCGATAGGAGTTTACAGTGGAATTCATAACAATTGAAGTCTGATGAACAATGTTTTCTACGGATTTTCTCGGGTTTGGTATATTTTCCTGTGTAAGCTGAGAATGCCAAAATTTTGGGATTTCAAAGGCCCGATGCTCTCATCCATTGCAGATTAGGTGGTTGCCTCCCCTAAATGCATTACGCAATGATTATTGAATGATAGAAGAGGGATTCAAGTGGACCAAAGCCTAAATACAGAAAGCCGAGAGAGAAAATGAATAGGCAGCACCTATTCAGCTTAAAAAGCCACAGAATAATAGAGAGAGAGGGCTAAAGGGCTTGCTGAAGAGGCGACTGAAGGGGCTATTGAAGGGCCTGTTGAAGACGTGGTTGAAGGGGCTACTGAAGAGGTGACTGAATGGCCTGTTGAGGGCCCTGCTGAAGAGGCGACTGAAGGGCCTACTGAAGGGCTTGCTGAAGAGGCAGCTGAAGGGGCTACCGAAGGGCCTACTGAAGAGGTGGCTGAAGGGAATGATTAAAAGCAATGGCAGAACCGAGAGAGAAGGGAGAGCTAAAGACCTACTATGCTCGGAAGCTGAGGGAGCCTTTGGGGTCACTTTAAGTTCAAGTGAAAAGCCAGAGAGCTGAAGGTTGCAGAGGGCCAAGAAGCCAGAGCGAAGAGCCAGAGCCAGAGCCAGAGCCAGAGTCGAAAGCCAAGAGCCTGAGTCACAGCCAAGAGTTAGAATAAAGAGAAAAGATCCAAAGCCAAGAGCCAGAGCTTCAAGAGCCAGGGAATGACATGGTGTCTGAACCCACGGTTTCTCTGAAAAACAGTAGGAGTTCAACAAAGAGCTTACAAAAAGACTTATACCATAATCCCAGAGATCCTAGTTGAGTTGACTAGAGCTCATAGAGACGTAGCCCAAGGGTTTTGGGTGGACTCCAAATTAATATTGATGTTCTGTGTTTGTTTTTACTACTGCATTATTTACTGTTATATGTATTTATATATCAGTTCAAGCACATTTACATATCAGCACAAACAACAGATTTAAATCATATAATCAGTCTAAATCAAATACCAGCATACACCTATATTTCAAGCATTTTTAATTCTATATTGATTAATCATGAATACTTCGGAATATTTAAAGCTTTGGAAGTGGGAAAGGTTCTTGTAAGTTAGACAAGAAGCCTAGAGCCTCATTTTCAGATCAAGTGGTATTAGAGCTTAAGATTCATTGACCAAGCCTTCAAAGAAAGTTATCTCAGAATGCTTGATTGACAGAGCAAAGATTGCTTGTGTAAAAGGTGTTTGGGAAGTCAAGGGTTGATTGTTTGATTGATTGTATGCTTGTTGCAGGCTCACTATTATTTGAGTTTGCATAGGTTGAGGAAAGGCCTAAGTATTTGGGTCTTGGCTATAGACAAGCTTACAGAGAAAGCTCCAAAGCTACCATGAAGGCCATTGAAATAGCTACAAGAAGGGGTTGCATTAGAGAGTGTGAAGATTATATTTAGGAGGAATGCAATAGCTTGAAACATCAGTTGCAGGATGAAGGTGTTCAGAAGCACACACTTGAACCAAAGAGTTGGAGAGACTCTAACAACCTTGAAGAGATTGATGGTGTTCCAAAGGGAGACACTTCTTCATTTTCTTCACCTCCTCATGAAGGCAATAAAGGTGAAAGAGAAAGATGTTGGAAGAAAATGGCCACACACAGGAAGCTTTTGAAGGAAAAGAAGCAAGAAGCCAAAGGTCCATTGGACAAGGAAAATAATGCTATCAAGAGGATGCACATGTAGTGCACTTACTGCCATAAGCAAGGACATCTTACTGCAAAATGTTGGACTTTGAATTCAGCAATGCTTCCAAAAAAGCTGAAGAAAGTGGAAAGAGAAGGTGGCAGAAATGGAAGTGAAGATTCCATGAATGATGTGTCTCAGAATGATTCACATGATGATGTTGATGTGCAAACAAAGGTAGTACCTTTGAAATGGATTGGTAAGTAACGATTAGAGTTCTTATCCGATTAACATTGCATGTCTATTGATGCATCTACATTATATTTCATTTCACCTTGAAAAGTACATTGTACTTAGGTGAAAGTTGAAGGATGAAATGCATGCATGAGCATGGGATGCAAGAACACAGGGATTCTGATGATTTCCTTGTTTTGAACATGTATGTGTAATTAACTTGCAAGTTTGATTGCTTTGAGATGCATGTGATGCCATGTTGACTTGGGAGAAGTTAACTTGGTCTCCAAAGGGAGATGATGATGAAGTGTTTCATCTTTTGAAAAAGAGTCCTAATGGTATTTTTCTACATGCTTAACTTGAAGGGTCATTTGTTTTAAAGGCATGTTTTGTGGGCTTTTCATCTAATCCATCATTTGTATGCAGATATAAGACATGGAGGTGTTCACAAGATGTGAAATCTGTTTCTTTTGCTGAAGCAGGAGTTTAGTCAATCTAGTTGTTGTTTGTATAACTGTTGTTGTTAACAGTTGTTGTTGACAGCTTTTCAAACCGGTACAAATGAAAGTTTGTGGAGTAGATGTACTTCACATTTGTTTGAGCCACCTTGGATCAATGATCAAGGCAAAGAAGTCCAAACCACATTCTATGACCAATTCATCAAAAGTTCTGCAGGAAGGCAAGGAGGAAGAGAGTACTTCCCAGGAATACCAGCCCATCCAAGAAGGGAAGTGGTCAGAAACTTTGGGTAGAGGCACTATGCAAGGCAAGTGAAGGGAGGCTGAAAGAAGAGGGTGAGTCACTCTCATTTACTGCTCAGATCATTATATCAGTATTTTGTAGACCAAAAGTTCTCTTAGTGGGAAGGCGTGATCCAAAAATGGATCCTGGATAAACCTTTAAGTCTAAAAGACTTCATATAAGAGGTAAAAGGTGCCAAATGGCATAAATCCTTTGTAAATCAAAGGAAAAAGTAGACTGCTCTCGGAAATAGTTCAGAGATCTCCTCATTCTGAATCCAAAGCAACTTGAATGGGTGAAAACGGGCCTCAGATGGAGAAGTTATCACGAAAATAAGTTCCCCTTGTTCTTAGGGAAAAGAGGCAAAAATCCTTTAAAAATGGGTAGAAGACCCTTATAAGGGAAAATCGCATCACATGAGACCAAGCGGAGGACTTAAAGTCAGGTGGAAGGTACCCTCGATTAGCGACCTCCGATGATCTAATCGGTGGGTTAGATCAGAGGCAGACAGTGTATACCCAAGGCAAATGTCCCGGGCTAATGCAATGTTGTGATCGCTGAAATCGGCAGATCGCAATCAGCGATAACACAAGGCAAAGGCGACACCCTGGGCGATGTGATATCACGATCGTTGATATCGGTGGATCGCAATCAAAGCTACATAGAGGAGCAGTTATAGACATACGTATATGCATGATGCGATGCGTTGGACCCGATGGAGTTCCGAAATGTAAATGAATAATTTTTCAAATCTGTCGTAAGGCCATGTTTTGGATTTTTAATGTTTTAATGTATTTTATAAATACAAAGGGAAAGCCACAGAATGGGAAATTTCGACTTGCGACAACGATTATCGGTGGAACCAATAGGAGTATAGGGTAGAATTCATAGCAATTGAAGTCCGATGAACAATGTTTTCTGTGGATTTTTCCCGTGTTTGGTATGTTTTCCTGTGTAAGCCGAGAATGCCAAAATTGGGGATTTCAAAGGCCTGATGCCCTCATTCATTCCAAATTAGGTGTCCGCCTCCCCTGAATGCATTATGCAATGATTATTGAATGGTAGAAGAGGGATTCAAGTGGACCAAAGCCAGAAGACAGAAAGCCGAGAGGGAAAATGAACGGGAAGCGCCAATTCAGCTTAAAAAACCACAAAACGACAGAGACAGGGGGCTACTGAAGGGCCTGCTGAGTGGCCTGCCAAAGAGGCGGCTAAAGGGGTTGCTGAAGGGCCTGTTGAAGAGGTGGTTTAAGGGAATGCTGAAAAGAAGTGGAAAAACTGAGAGAGTAGGGAGAGCTGAAGAGCTGGTGTGCTCAACACCTGAGGGAGCCTTTGGGGTCACTTGAAGTTCAAGTGAAAAGACACAAAGCTGAAGGTTGTAGAGGGCCAAGAAGCCAGAGTGAAGAGCCAAAGCCAGAGCCACAGCTGAAGACCCAGAGTCAGAGCCAAGAGCCAGAACCAAGAGCCAAGAGCCAAGAGCGAGAGTCAGAGCCAAGAGCCAGAACCAAGAGCCAAGAGTCAGAGCCAAGAGATAGAGCCAAGAGCCAGGGAATGACATGGTGTCTGAACCCACTGTTTCTATGCAAAACAGTAGGATTTGAGCCAAAAGCTTGTAAAATGGACATATACCAAAATCTCAAAGAGCCTAGTTGAGTTGACTAGAGCTCAGAGAGACGTAGCCCAAGAGTTTTGGGTGAACTCCAAATTAATATTGTTGTTCTGTGTTTGTTTTTACTACTTCATTATTTACTGTTATATGTATTTATATATCAATTCAAGAACATTTACATATCAGCACAAACAATAGATTTTAAAGTATTAATCAGTTTAAATCAAATACCAACATACACCTATGTTTTCAAGCATTTTTAATTCCACATTGGTTAATCATGAAGACTTGGGAATATTAAAAGCTTTGGAAGTGGGAGAGGTTCTTGTAAGTTACACAAGAAGCCTAAGAGCCCCATTTTCAGATCACATATTCATATAATCATCAACTACAATGAACCATATTCAATTATGGTTGAACATAAACAAACCATCCTCAAATACTAGTAAATCATAGTCAAAACATGTTCAACCATAGTCAATCATGATCAACCATATTAAAATCATGGTCAACCATAATCATACAATCATTAGCCATAGGAATTTATAGTCAAAACATACTTAGTTGTGTTTAAGCATAAAAACATAGTTAGCTATGTTTAAACATAATCAACTTGGACAACTATAGTCAACCATGGTCAGCTATAATCAAACAATTGTGAAACATAGTCATTCATAGTAAAAACATAGCAATGTTCAAATAGGGTGAACATGGAAAACCATATTCGACAATGGTCAACCATATTTAATAGTAGTGAACTATGGTTGAACCAAGTCAAACATTCTCAACCTTAGTCAACTAAGGTCATCCTTGGTCGGTCACTATCAAGATTTAAAAATGTTTAATGATATAAATATTAATATTAATAAAGTTACTAATAATAATAATAATATTGTGATGTTGGAATTCTATAGAAATCTGTTGAATGTCCAGATGTGACATTTAATAATATGAATATTAATATTAGCCAACCTAGATCCATCTTAACTCTAGATCTATCAAGTGCCGAGAGGGATCAAATCTCTCAAGGTGCAAACCTCCTTTTTGAGTACCAAACTTGAGGAAAGGTTTGCACCTCGAGAGATTTGATCTCTCTCAGCGCTTGATAGATCTGATGTTAAGATGGATCTAGGTTGGTTTCAGTCATGTGCGACCAAGAAAAATCTGTCGAACATATCATTAATTTTATCAATAATATGTAAATACATCTGATATTAATATAATGATTTTAAATATGCTAAATATGTCTCAGATTTATTTGGTCATTTTAATTTTAAATTTTCTTAGTTACCTTAGTTTGTTGAGATGATAAATATTGTTAATAACTTTAATGATGAAAATTGATGAAATAAAATTTTGAATGCCAAATGACAATGTAATAGTGTTTAATGATAGAAAAATTGAATAATAAAAATGTATTCAATTACAAATACTCCTCATTGGGATCAATCTCAAACTATTTTCTTGTACAATGCTTATTGTTGCCCTTATTAGTTGTCTCATCTCTTCATATCGATTATATGAAAAGGATATTTAAAATCGTAGACCATTTAAATATTTAGCTTGAGTTTTTATAGTAAACATCATACCTTGTCTCTCTTTCTCTCCAATATTAATAGGTTGAATTACTATAACACAAAAATTAATGTATATTTTCAATAATTTTTTGTGCTTGCACCGAAATCAATGCACATTGTTAACCCAATCACTTTAAAAGTATTGTACCATCATACATCTAATTACATCAAATCAGAGATCAAAATCTACACTCATATCAATGCATCTAATGCAAGCAATCAAATAATATTATAAAATAACATATACACTGAAATCAATACATCTAATGCAAGTAAGCAAATAGGATTAGAAATCAACATCTACACTCAAATAAATGCATCTATTTTAAGTAAGAAATTAGGATTAGAAATCAACATATACATTAAATTCAATGCATCTAGTGCAAGCAATCAAATAGGATTAGAAATCACCATCTACGTTGAAATTAATGCATTTAGTGAAAGCAATGAGATAGCATTAGAAATCATCTAAATTGAAATCAATGCATCTAGTATAAGAGATCAAATATAATTAGAAATCAACATCTACATTGAGACTAATGCATCTAGTGCAAGCAATCAAATAGGATTAGAAATCACCAACTGCACTGAAATCATTGTATTTAGTGCAAGCAATCAAATAAGATTAGCAATCATCTACATTGAAATCAATGCATATAGTGCAAGTAATCAAATATCATTAAAAATCAACATCTACACTAAAATCAATGCATCTAGTGCAAGAAATCAAATAGGATTAGAAGTCACCATCTATACTGAAATCAATGCATCTAGCGCAAGAAATAGTATTCTCTCTCTCCCCCCTCCATCTATATCTATATATCCCTCCATCTCTCCTTCTTTTTCTCTCTATCTCAACCTTGCAAAATCACAGGCTCTTTCACTTCATATCTATCAAACTCTTTTTCCTTCCCTCCCCGCCTCCATATCTCTCTTCTTTCCTCTCTTCACCTTCCATCTACATCTATATATCCCTATGTTACTCTACATCACCCCCAAAACATACACTCTCTTTATGAAATCTATATATCTATCACTCCCTCCTCCTCCCCCTCTCTCTCCCTCTGTCTCTCTCCCCCTTCTCTTCCTCTCTCCCACTTCTATATCTCTTCCCTCTTGTCGTCCTTTCTCCCTCTTTCTCTATCTTCCTTATGACTTTGTCTCTCTCTCTCCACCTTTGTCTCTCTATGTATTTCTTCTTACCTCCATCTCTCTCACCCTTCATCTCAATATCTTTTCTCTACCTCTCTCCACTCTCTCACATCCTCTCTCTCTTCTTTCCTTTGTCTCCTTCTCTCTCCCGCATCTCTCTCTCCCCCTCTCTCTCTTCACCCTCCAAAGTTATTACTATATGCCTCTCTCTTTCCTTCTCTCCCCCCTTCTCTCCACCTCTTCTTCTTTGTCTCATTATCTCACACTAAAACATACATAGTCTCTCTCCATCTCTCCCTTGTCACTCCCTCTCTCTCTCCACTTATCCGTCTTTATGTCTTTCTTCTTACCTTCCTTCCCCCATCCTCCTAATACATCTCTATATTTCTCCCTCTCTCCTCTCTCTCTCAAGTCCTTTCTCTTGTCCTCCCTCTCTAACCCTTTCTCTCCTACCTCCCTCTCTCTTCCCCCATCAATCTTTTCCTCTCTTTCAAGTCCTCTCTCTTCCTTCCTCTCTCTTCCTTTCTCTCCTTCCCCCATATCTCTCTCTCTCTCTCTCACACTCTCTCTCTATCTTTAATTATGTTGCTATATCTATCCATTTATCCTTCTATCCCCCCTTCTCTCCATATCTCCTTCTGTGTCTCTTTATCTCACCCCTAAACATACACACCTATCTCCATCTCTCTCTTGTCACTCCTTCTCCCTCTCCACTTCTCACTCTCTATGTCTTTCTTATACCATCCATCTCTCCCCCTCCAACTCCATCTCTCTATCCATCCCTCTCTCATCCTATCTCTGTCAAGTCCTCTCTCTCATCCTTCCTCTCTCTCCCTTTCTCTCCTACCTCCATCTCTCTTCCACCATCTCTCTCTCTCTCTCTCTGCCCTCCAATTTTATTTTGATTATAACATTTGGGAATATTCTATGGAATTTGAGAATATAAAAGCCATATTTATTTTATATTTCTCCTATCACATACTGAAATATTTCCAAAATTAAATTCAAAATATCACATCATGAAGTTCAATTAAAAACCTACCTATTATATACTTTTGAAATTTTTATTTCTAAATAAATTTTGCTGATGTAAATGTATGCAGATACTATTCATAAGCTATCTTGTGATAGTGCGATAAGTTCAAATAAAATTTCTCGGTTGGTTTTATGTAGGGGTCTATAGTTATCTTAAGATTTTTTATCTTTTAAAAGTGAGAGAGTAGAGTTCTTATTTATTATTTTTTCTTTTAATGAATTATTTTTGGTGGACTGTTTGGCATGGAAGATATGGAGAATAGAAACGAAAAATACCAGCATTCAAAGAATTCGTTAGTTCTCCAATTGATCCTTTTCTTTTTCTCAGTAAATTCCATCCAAAAAAATAAATTTTTTTTTTTTTTTTATCGTTAAAACTATTCTACTTCTATTATTTACAAGCTGAAACAGTTACATCCAGGATTACATGTCCCCATGGGCCAGGGCTGGTCCTCTGGTTTGATAGTGCTTACAGAAAACTTCATTTTCAGGGGTCTTCCAAAAACTACTAAACGCCCACGCAGGGGCAACACCCTTTTGACCACTAACCCATTCAAGGGCGCCATGACTGAAACTAGCAACCCACGCAGGGGCTGTAAGCTTTTGCATCACAGAAAAAACAAAATTATAAATCCCGCGCAGGGGCCAAGGAGAGAGAGAGGAGTACTGCAGCAGTATTCTTCGCGCGAGCGCATTCGAATATAGAGTAACAAAATTAGGAGGCCAAACCATGACATTTACAGTGTAATTAAGCACAGGTAACAAGAGTAGCAGTTCACAACAAGAACCTGAGAGTTGTCGGAGGGCCGAAGCATGGTGAAGCCGGCGCCTATTCAACCGAATCCTCATCCTCCGGGTCCTCTTCATAAATCCAGTACTCGCCTTCTGGTGGAGGTCCCCAATCAACTTTGGCTTTGCCTGAAGCTGGCGCTGGCTGAGACGAGGGTTGCACAACATTCGTTCCAGGTGGTGTCTCTGCTCTTTCCTCAGCAACTCTGGAACATTCAGCATGATGAATTTGGGCGCTGGGTAATCCTCCCACCTCTTCTTTCGGTTCCTCCATGAAGAGGACCGAAACATGAGCATTGATGTTGGAATGACATTGCGCACATCTGACAGTGAAGACCGCCGTTCCGAACGCAGGTAGCGGAGCAGAGCTTGAGTCCGGTGATCTTGTATCCATGAATTGGGACGGCCGAATGGGGTGTGCACCTGCTGACTGGTGGCATGAACAACGACAGCAACATAGAGGCGGATTAGCATCCAGGGGACGAGGAGTGCCTTCCCTTCCAGTGCCTCGACGGCTAATGAGCCTCTCTCTTGGCGCCATTCCCTTCTTGAAGACCAATGAACGTGACAGTGATGTGGAGAGGGATATGAGGGATGTGAATCCGCTCTTATCCTCCCTTGCAGCCCTGTATCTACCTGCAAATTCCCCAGAGAGCTCGTGAACCAGCGCTTGAATGCCTGACAAACTGAGGCCTGAATCCCCAAATCGATGCTGAAACATTGCAAAACATTCCCTTCTCCATCCATACTTAATCTGCTCTGGATTGCCTCGGGGTTGGAGTGCCTTAACTTCCATATGAAACCATTTAAGTCGCGCAGTATCGGCAATGAATTGTCGTCCCCTCTCCCTTCAGCTCTCACGTTTGCCATTCAGGGCGGCGTGGAGCATTTAAGGCCTCTTCTGTACCTAAGACCGCCCATGTTGAACATCTGGCGGGTCATTCATATGCGTCATGGCACCCGCATCCGGGTATCCAAAAAAATAATTTCAAAATTGAAAATCAATATCCATTAACCCAACAATTTCCAAAATAAAAATCAATATCCATGATCTAATCATTTTCAAAAATAAAAATCAAGATCCATGAGCCAATCCATTTCAAAACTAAATATCAAAGTCCATGAATCCAACAATTTCAAAAATAAAAGTCAAGATCGATAAATCTGCATTGTCATGCTCGTGCACTCACAATACATAGTAAATTCTCTGAGTGACTTTACCACTTTGAATATTTCTTATTTTTATTCATTTCCCATCAACGGTTAAAATAAGCTAATTACTTATTGGTTAAAATTAGTGACTCACTTAAGAGTTGAGTCAAGTTGTGTTAAGTCATAATCGAATTTAGTGTGTGGTTGCACGTCAAGTTATTCAAAGTGATTCAATAGTTGAAAAGGTTAAATTAGAGACCCACTTAAGAGTTGAGTCAAGTTGAGTTAAGTCATAATCAAATTTAGTGTGTGGTTTCACATCAAGTTATTTATGGCAAGTCACTAGTCGAAAAGGCTTAAATACCATTCAATGGTTTGTGTGATCAATAGAAGAGCCGGAACTCGTGCTTTTTGTGTGAAATTTGTGTTTTGGCTCCTCGACCCTTCCAACAAAATGGTATCAGAGCGAGGTTACAAAAATACCTATGTGAAATTTATTTTCTGGTTCTTCTGCCCTTCCAACAAATTTGTATCAGATCGAGGTTACAAAGAGCCACAAAGAATGGATTAGCAGCAATATGTGTGAGAGAAGAGAGAAATATTTTTTCCTCCTATTTAAAATATAATACAACTTCAATGGTATTCAGTGTGTTATAATCCTTGTAAGTCTCATTATAACGTGGATTTCATTGCCATGAATGGCATTATCATGCAATCGTATTTATATCCAAAAGGGTTAGCGTGGAAAGTCTACAAAAACTAAAAACGACGAAGTGAAAAGTCATGTTGATTTAATTTGTTTATGAGAGTGCATTTTTAAAATGCCTTTTGATATAGAAAGATTCATAACAAGATTTTCAAAAAGCTGGATATATTATAATAAGTCTTTAAAATTTTTTTATATAAAGTTTTTTTTTATATATAAAGATAGTTTATAAAAAAATAAAAATTATATATAAAAAATAATCAAGGTATTTTATAAAAGGGTTTATAAATATTTCTTATAAAAAGAGAGTGTTATTACTTTTCAGAGAAAGATGGCTTTCTCAAATTTCTAGTTCCAATTTCCACCATTTATAGGGAAGGAGTATGATGTGTGGGCCATTAATATGGCGACCATGTTACAGGATCATGATGTTTGGGATTATGTCCAATTCGAGTTTTCACTACCTAAAAATGAAGAAGAAGAATGAGCTGTCACTAATGAAGATAGGGATCTATGGTAAAAAAAATAAGAAGAATAATGCACAAACGTTGTAGCTTATCCAACAAGGAGTGGACTGAGCAGTGTTCTAGGATTTTATGATCAAATCTTCAACAAAGGGAGCATGAGATACTTTGGCGAAAATATATAAAGGTATGGCCAAAGTCAATATTGTTAAGTTGTAGAATACTAGGAGAGATTTTAAAAGCCTGCAGATGCAGGAGACAGAGAACATTGATTCCATCATGAATCGGGTCATGACTTTTGTAAGTCAATTAAAAATTTATGGTGGGGAAATTAAAGATCAAACAATGGTTGAGAAGGTCCTTAGAACTTTGTCTACCAAATTTTATTTTGTTGTAGAAACAATGGAAGAAGCCAAGGATTTGACATAATTGACATTTGATGAGTTGATGTTATCACTTCTATCACATGAGGCAAGGATAGTTTTGTATTATTCAACAAACCCCAATTTATAAATAGTAATAGTTAATATTATAATAATAAATGGGGACCCTTTAAAAAATCCATCCAAAAATAAACTTAGCATTTAGGCATTTATTTTATTTTTCGAATAAAGAAAGATATCAATCAAACCCATTTTTCTAAAAAGAACTACGATGTGCTTTCCTTCCCACATAACACATGATTAAGCATCATCAAAAGACCTTGCTAACCCACCAAATCTAGTAAAAATGATTAAAAGAGGACTCTATGCTTTATACCTCATAACTATCATAGTTTTGACATAAACTAGGTCCTTAAGCTTTTCTCTTCAAAACCAAGTCTCACATCGCATATCGCTATTTATGAAGAGCCCGCCTTAAAAGGTTATCTCAAAAGAATCAAGATGTAAAATTTCGATGGCATTGTAACCTTTATTACATCGCATTTCGGTCATTCAATAGAACACCACAAACCTATGATCGGTTAACATTGAGAAATGAGATCAAGACCCAGACCCACTCCTTGAATACATTATGAATACATGTTTAGATCCGCCGCTTATTAAAAAGGGTCTTTACATAGAAAAACCTGATAATTAGCTATGTTTTGAGACAATAAATGAGCGGCTCACATCTCACATCTCGTACAAATGCAAGGGAGGGTAAGAACAGAAAAAAGGTATAATACGATATTGCAGTCTACGATATTGCCTCGCAAATCACAAAATTGCCATTATCGCAATTCAAAGGCTCGCCACCCTAAAAGATTTCTTCCCAATATACAATGTAGGCATTTATGATCATTAAAGAATAGGGATAACGAAGAATTAGTGGGCATTTAGTAAGAGTTAACTACATTTATGTGTGAAAAGCCATTTAACATGATATGATATCTTCTTACGTGCATTCGAATAAAACACTTTTTATCACCTTTACAAGTTATCTGCATTATTTCATTTCACGTTCATTGTCATGTTTGTGTATCCGATAACTGTTGTTATTCACTTTCAGCGAAAATCCACAGAGCAAAAAGTTGGGAGCTATGGCGAAGAAAGCCAAGGCAGTCATCTCTGAGAAGTCAGAAATGACTCCTCTATTTACAGATACTACATGCAATAGAGAGGGAGGAACCTCTATGTGGGAGGACATGTATAATATACTGGAGGAAGAGAAACCAAGGATTCTTTAAACAAAGGTTACAATTGACGAACGTGATTCCTCATATGCCTCCTTGTTTGAGACAACATGCTCATTTTTGCATTGCATAGCTGCGCGTCCAAAGATAATCCCTTATATAGACATGGTTAAATGGGTTATTGATGAAGTGAACATCTCAGACAAAGAATTCAATACAAGAAGCAAAGAGGTTATGGATCTTTTACACCAGATCATTTGTGGCTCATGCACCACCTACCAGAGCCACAAGTCCTCGACAACAAGCAGTTCACCGAGAAGTTTGCCAAAGAAAACGAGGACCCAGCGGACTGCACCTAGACCTAGTTAAATAACAATGGAAAAATCAATATATAAAAGGACGGTATGTACACTACTGTGTCTATTTGTCCCCCTCATAGTTTTGCAACGACCATGCTATGTAGACTATTTGGAAAACTCGATAGTACTAAATTCTCCCCAGAATGGCTGCCATTAATAGATGCAGTCGTAAACACAACTATAGTGAATTGGGCACAAGTTTTGTTTTATAATTTAGCAAGAACGATAATGGAGTATAGAAAGTGCTGCTTCGAGGGTTTACCCTCCATTTTTTATGAGAACCTATGTAATGGATGCAATTTGTTTTGGTTGGAAATTTATTGTCATGGGATGGAAGTGGACTATCCAAAATCCACTCCCCATTCACATATACCATAAAGACATGTGGGAATCTCACTTTCAACCACATTTTTTCAAAATTTGTCATGGATTTATTCTCCTTATACAAAAACGGATTTATAACTGAGATGTCCCCAGGTTTTCCAAAGAAGCCAATGTAGATATCCTCCCAGTGGCCATATGGTTTGGGGAGGAGACATTTACGCATATCAGGGTATTTGGCAGCATTACCTCCCCCCATGTCTTCGCATACTATGTTCCAGAAAAATTGATGGCTAGAGAGAGAGCCTATCAAACAGCTAGTGAGGGAGAGATGATCAAAACATTAAAGGAAGCAAAAAAAGGCCATTTGGCCTACATTCCCTTTATGGTGTGTAGCATATGCACTGCACAACCTGGGCCATGCATTTAAAGAAGCAGAGATTATATCATCTCTACAATTACTTAAATTCCCTTGAACGCAATATGACCCATTCGACACTATCAAAGACTTTACCACCATGGTGAAAATAAAAGTATTCAGTAATGAGAACGATGCATTTTATGACATATTTTTGTACAAAAACCTTCACAGAGGTGAAGTATATGGCGCACTTACTTTTTGATCGTGAAGATATTGAAACCTTTTACGAGTACAGAGAAAGGAGGTTAACAAAGGTCCCATTGGACCAATAAGGGAGCCTACTCCTAGTGTATGTCTAGAAGGAGATTCCAAAGGAAATTATAAAATTGATTCTGGAGCACAATCCCAAGAGAAATATACCAGGGAATCAGAGAAGTCATCACTAAATGGGAAAAGAAGAAGTAGGGAGTGAAGAAAAGATACAGCCCAATCTACAGAAAAGATAGCTCAGCAAAATTCAGCTAGAAAACAGGCTGAGATCCATTCCACCTCCACGCATCCAATAAAACCCTTGTTGATCGATTTAGAGGACAAATTGGAAAACTTTAATAAGAGGCTCAATACAGAGGAACAAACGACAGATTTTCAAACTCCACAACAGAAAACAACTCATGAAATTATAGCAGAGGAGATTATAAATACTCAAAAGGTAGAGCAGATTCTTGTTACTCCCACCTCTGTAATAGTTTTGAGAATTGAGGAGATTCCCCCTCTAGATGTGCTTTATAGCCCAAAACACAATGTTGTTTTTAAAAGACAAAGGAAGAAAAGGAAATTGGATTCTACAGTTACTACTACCCCTGATAATGAACCGATGCATGTTTTCTGGAAAGACTCTCCCATCGACCCATCCGCCAACCTTACTAGACTATCACAGTTTGCAGGTGCATATGCTATACCGACCATCAACAAATAAAAAGAAGTGAAAATGTTGCTTAAAGAAAAAGAAGATAAAATTTTGTCGCTTAAACAACAACTATAGCAAGAAAAATCTGACCAGAAAGCATAGATACAATTAGCTAAGCTTCAACAAGAGTTCAAGCAGATGCAAATAAAACAGCAAACCAGCTTAGAACAGTGGAGACAAGAAACAGAAGACAAAGCAGAAGCAATTAGGCAAACGACCAGGTTAAAGTGGGAAGCATATTGGTGACATTTAGTGAAACCTCACAGCTAGTGGATGACCCTGGGATGGCTAACCACTTCTGTGAAGAAAATGGTGTCATCGTTGAGCGACGACGTATTCACTGGACAGTTGAAAGATAAAATTTTCCAACCAACACAGCTCAAGCCCATGACAGACATTTGCAATCTAAAGGATCAAATGTTGAACAGTTAGTCACCATGCTCATTTCTATTTTGGTTTTATTTTGCATAATTTGAGGAAGGTCGTTTAAACCTCCTCAACTATTTTTTTAACAATCTATTTTTAGTTTTATAGTTCGGTATTTAAACCCCTCTCGTGCAATTAGGGAGGGGTCTAGAAATTTTATCAGAAACAATATTCAAAACATGCACTTTTGTCCCTTTGAGGAAGTTCTAGTGAAATTAATGGAACGTGATTTATTTATATCTTATATGACATCTTCTACTGAAATTGCACTTTTGTACTCTTATATGGTGTTGGATGGATTGAAAGTAGATCAATATTGTTGAAGCACATGAGTAGGACGTATTATAAATGGTACTTTTATCTCGTAATTCTTTTTACTTATGTATCAAGCAATAATTTCTCTTCAAGTTGTTTATCTATGAAAGTTTAAATCTTGGTTAGCATTTGCACTTCTGTATGATGATGGCCTATATTTTATGCTGAATACATGAATAATTTCTTATGTGAAATATCTTCCACAATCGTTTCGGCTAAATTTTTATATGAAATGATTATTGTTAAATGATTTCATTTCTCATTTAAATTGAACGATCTTTATTACCAATTGCTTTTAGACATTATTGTAGATCACATACATCAATTTACTCTCGGGTATAGTCATAATTAGAGAGTGTTTAAATTAAGATAAAATGCATGTGATTATTAGTTTATATTAGATTACTTTTATCTTAAACATTACTCCAAAATATCACATATCACCCATCAGCACAATCATAAAATAGATTTGGAAACTGGTCCCATTATCCCCAGTCGAAGACACTACTCCAAACAAAAAAGGAGCTTCCAACCACGGTCTAGACCAGGTGGTTTTCACCCATGTTGAAGCAACGATTTTCGAGGCTTCAACAAATAGACATAAATAAGGATTCCACATTACAGATCTCTTTCAAAATTCGGGTTTCTATTTGAAGAGATAGAGGTCGAGGCATAAGTATATCGAGAGGCAAAGGAGGATGCGGAAGATATAGTGGTAAGAGAGATGGCCAAGAAGAGCATGAAAATGAAGGTAGAAGCAACAACATAAACTTAAACAACAATATAAGAGTTGAAAAATCAAAGGTGAGATGTTATTATTGCAATAAATTTTTTCACTGTGCTTGTGATTACAGGAAGAACCTAGGTGATCAAGGGAACTAGATAGCTAATGTCACTAAAAATAGTACTAACTCCATGTTCCTAGCTTGCAATACCATGCATGAACCTTCTGATAATGTGTCTATTAGACAGTGGTTGCATTAACCACATGAAAGGAAACAAGAATTAGGTTACAAATTTGGATCAATCTGTCAAAACAAAGGTAAAGTTGGGGACTGAAAAGACTGTGGATGTAGATGGAAAAGGAGTGTTTGGCATTATAACCAAGCAAGGGGAGTTGAATATAATCTCAGAGGTATATTATGTTCCAGGTCTCAAAAATAATTTGATAAGTGTTGGTCAATTGATAGAGAAAGGATACAAAGTTATCTTTAAAGGAAAAGAGTGTATTATATATGACAAGCCCCCAACAAAGAAATTGATAGCATAGGTGCAAATGTCGAGAAAAAAACTCTTTCCTCTAGTCATGAATTACAGTGATCAGGTTATTTCGTTTTTAGTTGCATGTTGTAATGATTATTAGTTATGGAACTTTTGGTTTAGACACTTGTATTTTTTGGGTTTAAGATTGTTGCAGCAGAAATAGATGGTGAGATGATTACATCACATCAAATAATATGCTAGTAGATGTGAGTGTTGCATCTTGGAAAAGGAACACTGTGAAATTTTTCCAAAGGGGTTTGCATACAGAGAAAAACAACCTCTTGAGTTAGTGCATACAAACTTGTGTGGAGCTATGAGGACACAATCAATTGGTTTAAGTTGTTACTTCCTCACTTCCATTGATGACTATAGTAGAAATACTTGGGTTGACTTCTTGAAGCTGAAGTTTGAAACTTTTGCAAAGTTCAAATAATTCAAATCCTTAGTAGAGAACCAATTTGATTGACAAATCAAGGTATTGAGGTTAGATCATGGTGGAGAATATGATTCAAAGACATTGCATGATTAATGCAAACAACATGGAATATGAAGATAGTTTACAACCAGGTACACACTGCAGCATAATGGTGTATCAAAGAGAAAGAAAAAGAAAATTATGAACATGGAAAGAAGAACTTTGAAAGGTAGAAACCTTTTTAATGAGTATTGGGCATAAGTAGTTGCATGTGCTATTTATGTGATGAACATATCTCCTACAAAGAGTGTGATGAATAGAGTACTAGAACAAGCATGGTCAAGTATATCGTGCAACATATCTCATCTCAGAGTATTTGGATGTGTATCTTATGCACATGTGACTAAACATATAAGAGGAGAATTGCATGATAAAAGTGAAAAATTCATATTTACTGGTTATAATGAGTAATCACATATTACAAATTGTATAACCATGTCCCCAAGAAGACCATAATTAGCAGAGATATTGTGTTCAAAGAACAAGAGTCATGGAATTGGACTATAGACAAATCATTTGATGCACAGGTGTCACTAATGGAAGAAGATTATGTAGTAGAAAAGGAGTAGCAAATATTACAGGTGAATACACCAAACAAAGAGACATCGGAAAGAACTCCAAGATTTTCTAAGAAACATGGATCTTCAAGTAGATCAACACACTAGAATTCTCTTAACAATCAATGATGTTATGAATCAAAAAATGGTAAGAGATATAATAAGTCTGAAATTTATTTATGATGACTTGGATGTTAGTTAAAAATTTTCATTGTTGTCATTCCAACCTTCTTCATTTGAAGGAGCAATCAGAGATGAAAATTGGGTGTAAGCCATGGATGAAGAAATTGAAGCTATTGAAAATAATGATACATGGGATTTGGTTGACTTACAAAAGGAAGAAAACCTCATTGCTGTAAAATAGGTGTACAAGACGATTATAACCCTATTTTCCACTCCATCATATTGAGAGAAACCAAACTTCAATTTACCTTGGTTGTTTTGCTAAAATGCATCTATTTTCACCTTTTATTTTACTTATGTGAGATTTATACCATGATAAAATGGTGGAATTACGTTATTGAGTTATTTCTCATAATTAGTTTGCCAAAATATTATAATTATGAGATAATAATTATTTCATAATTGAGATAATTGACAAAAAATTCATAATTGTTTCATGTGGTGTGTTTGTTCTTGTTTCTTTTAGTTGTTGATCTGTAACATGTTGAGCATGCACTGGTGTTTATTTTTAGTATTTAGTTTGTATATAACTTTTTAAAGAAAAATTAACAAGTAGTTAGGAATAAATCAAGAAAAGTGCATGAAGGGTTTCTAAATTAAGTAAACTTAGAAACTTCAACATTATCTCAATATCAAAATCAACTATGGTCCAACATCACATTGTGACAATTTTGATCTCAATATGAAAATCAACCATGGTCCAGGATCGCATTGTGAGAAATGTTGTCTGCATATGAAAATCAATCATGGTTTGATATGGCCATCCATGATCCAACATCACATTGTGACAAATATTGTCTCTATATCAAAATTAACCATTGTCATCCATTTTTATTTTAGGGTTTATAATGTTTATCTTAGGGTTTATAAACGTTGAGTTTATAATATTAATCCCTTGGGTTTAATAGTATTCCCTTGGGTTTATAATATCAATATGTGTGTTTAATATAAATCGTTGGATAATCTTGGTTGACCATGGTCTAGTGTCATATTGTGACAAAGATTTTCTCAATATGAAAATCAACCATTGTCCAACATCACATTCTGACAAAGACTATCTCAATATGCAAATGAACAATGACCAACCATGGTAAACCATGTTTATTATTTGGTTTAAATACAAATCTTTGGCTTTCTAATTTTAGTCAACCATGGTCCAATGTGATAGTGTGACAAATATTTTATCAATATGAAAATCAACCATGGTCCAATGTCACACTTTGACAAAGATGATCTCCATATGAAAATCAATCATGGTCAACCATAGTCAATCATGGTTTAACGTCACATTATGACCAAGATTTTCTCATTATGAAAATCAACCATGGTCAACCACGTTTTTATTATCTTAATAATAGAAATATGATTAATAATAAAATAATAAATATTTATTAATAATTGTAATTAGTATGATTATCTTAAAAATAGAAATATTAATTAATAATAAGAATCGTACTTAATAAATAATAAGTATTTAGTAATAACATTAGTTTATATGATTTTATATGAATATTTGTATTTAATACTTCAATTTATAATATAATTTTATAAATTATTATTATTATTATTATTATTATTATTGTCTATATACATATGCTCATCGAAAATTTTGAATTACATTTATTAATAATATTATTGTTTATAATATTAATATCTTGAGTTTATTAGTATTATTATTGTAAATAAATATCACTACAAGTATGAATTAATAATATTATCAATCTCTCGGGTATAAAATATTAACCTCTTCAATTAATTTTTATCATCATCATCATCATCATCATCATCATTATTATTAATTGTAAATTTTTAATACAATAATTATTTTATGAGATTATTTTCATTATTATATATTTATCAATATTGATATTAAATCTATATCATTAATGTCTATTGGTGTTTTTCAACCGTATTTACTAATGTGGTTGTGCATGTAATTGATATACATCTATCAACGTATACTAACCACATTTATTTAAATAAATGTGGTTGTGCTAGTTACATGGTCATGTAAAGTAACTAAACAAAAAAATACAAGATCATATTGGAGATATAAAAATGACCATACAACATCTATCATGACTTTGTAATCTTGTTTAATACATTTTAATATATCAAATTTGATGGCACATAAATTATATATCAAATTTCATGGAATTTCAAATATTTATTTCAAATATGTATATTTTAATGTTTTAATATATATGTATATATAGGGGTTAAGTCTAGGGTGGACTAGTCTTAATGATGGATAGAAGACTCGAACATATTTTCAAATTGACGGATCTGTTTAGCATTTGAGGTATCCCTAGGATTCAAATTTCATTGTCTTTAACGGATTTTCCTAAAAGCATCTTACCCTTTATGACAAGTTTTTTCTTCAAACAATTCTTTTATATTCATCAAATAATCGATAATAACATGCCCTTATTAATGGCATCATCTGCATATAAAGGGTACTTCTTTGATCATCTAGAGATTGTTTCCAAACACTTTCTTAATAGTAAATGTCTATGATGGCTCGAAGACGCTATGAGATATTCAAGAAAACATAGATCCATGCATATGAATTTCATATCTTTCTGTTTGTAGCCTATAATACATTGACAAATTTTTTTATGTCATTTTTGATGCTTCAAACTCTTTCATCCTCCCAAAATTATATAAGGAGAGAAGATAGAGAAACCCACATGACAGTTGCAAGGAAATTTTCCTTCCTCATATTACATTGCTCGTTCCAAAATCGCATGAAGTGCCCCGCATTTTTCAAAAAATAAAACTCTCCTTAAAAAATCCTTGAGCTTTCTTCCATGTTGGAGAAAATAATTTTAAAAAGCTCTTGGCCCCTAACTCCAATTCGATTTGACCTTGGGAATTCCATTTATTTTGGATGAACCCAGTCAAAGCTTTCAGAAAGCTATAATCCAATTAATTTGTATTTGATAATCTGATCTTATATATTGGATTTATTTTTTGATCTTACTAGATTTGACCTCATATTTTGGATCTTGCACTACCTTTAGTAGAACATACCCTACCTTTCTAGTTTAGTATGATGTGTTGAGCAGAGGGTTTTCTGTGAAACCAAAAAAGCCACTTCGTCTAATTTCTTTACAAAAAAAAGACAAAGATGAAGATATCAGTGAGCCTCAAATTTATAGAGTGAACCTAAAAATCCGACAACCATTTGATAATATTACAAAAATACCATAATTACTATTATAATATTAATCACTTTATAAGAAAAAATTATATTAAAATCATGATTATTTGTAATTATAATAAATGTAAAAATTGTCCTTTCAAATATATATAAACTTATACTATTTAAATGCATATACAATATATATGTATATAAAATTATATTATTTAAATGCATATACCATTTTAACAACATTGCAAAATGAAAACCATTAATTTAAACATAGAAAAACTTTAGACAAATTTGTAGCCAAAATTATTATGACGTGTGATGAGATTAAAAAAAATTAATTAAAATTAAATTTAGAGACATATCATCTGGTTTGATTATGTGGCATGCAATATAGCCAATTTACAAGAAATAAGCGTACCATCATGAACTAAAAACCTTTATAAATTCAACAAATTCAATAATAAACTTAATACATTACAAATATAATCAATATAAAAATAACATAAATTTATTCCTGATTTTATAGTAGAAAAATGCCAAACTAATTTGTTATTTGGTACAATTTATATGAACAATATTCATTTAAAAAACTAATCGATACATTGTTAAATGATACAACTTATAACGTGTTAAGAATATTTTCGTATTACATGTTTCCTAGGATAATAAAATTAGAAACTGTATAGAAAATTTATTAATCTATTTTTTTTAATTAATAGTTTGAGTAATACTTAAGTAAAAAAAGAAAAATGGGGGTTTTTAATTTTTTTTTCATTTGATCTGCAAATAATATTTAAATATTATTTTTCATTATTTAAATATTATTTCTCATGCTTTGAAGGCATTGTTATGATGTTATCTATTTAAATTTTGGACTATTTGTCTGCCATATGAGAAATAAAGATGGTAGGAGTGCATTTTATAATTGTGGTGATTAGATTTGATTTTAGGTAATTTGAGTAAACATATATATATGAAATCGAGACACATTATTAAAATAATGTATCAAATCATCGTATATAAATAATCAAAGCACATCTACATAATGGATGAGACTATTTGATTTGTAAACCAAGAAATATTTTTGAACAATAATTTCTCAATATATGTATCTGGACTTGAAAAGGACATCATAACAAGATACACAAAATTTTAACCACTAATTCCATATTATAGTATCCTAAAATGACATTTAGGAAGATGTGTTATTATTCTTAATCTGAAATTTCAATACTAATTCTCCTCACTACATTTAGCATTATCATTATACAAGATAATATAAATTATCATTATATAAAATAATATAAACTAAAATCATTAAATTTAATTTAAAAAAAAAAACAAACAAAACAAAAAACCAATGCATATCCATGTCTTTCGTATTGATTTTGGTATTTCTTAAATTAAATTTCAACAATTCTGTTTTCTTTAAGTTAAAATAAAATAATATCTATAAAATATTCATTATGAAACAATTTTATTACACATTCTGCAAATACAACTTATCTATAAACATAAGTTCACCTTTCTTTTTATAAGAAAGAAGAAAGTTGCATCTGACATGACACAAGTTTATCAAGTTTTAAGTTGTAAGCTAGAACTAAATACATATTATATAAAAATAATTTAATTTTTAATGGATTTATAAAGTAATTTGAAATCTTGACGTGTAATATTTTTATAATAATTAATAATTACTAATTATATCAAATTTAAAATTAAATTATTATAGTTAATAAGGTTAAATTGTTTAATATTATAGAATTTAACGATATTGAAATTTGTAATGACATATTTAAATAAAAAATAAGATATATTGATTGTTTATTTTTTTATATTAATTAAAGATAATATATAATGATTGTCTTTTTTTCTCTTTGATATTGATATCTAGAATTTATATTAAAATAATAATTATATTATATAACAAGTCTTACTTAGTAGCTAGTAGTTGTAGTTTAATATGAATTGTTGATAAATTAAATTTTTTTATAAGAAAATATAAATAGAAATGAAAATATTGTGCTAAAATATTTCTTTTTGGTGAGCACCCTATTTCATTGGTTATAATGAATCTTTATAACTTTATTTTTCTGGTAGAGTTTGGCTCAAATTGATATAGACACTCGAGAAATTTAGTTTCAACTCAATGAGATTTCAATTCCAAGAAACTTGTTCTACATAACCAATTGTCTCCTACAAAGTCGAGGAGAATTAAAGATGATTGATATAGAGTTGAATGCAATTATGTTGGTTAGACATGGGAATGTGAAACAAAACTTTTATTGTTATCGCTCAAATGGAGTCTCTTTCTTTTAATAACATTTTTTTTACTATTAATTTAACAATTAGATTATAACTAGTATAGTAAAAATAAAATAAAATATATTAAAATAAATAAAATGTATCATTAATCATTTAAAAAAAAAAAATCTAAATATTATAGTTTGTCTATGGTTTGTGATTTAGTACTAAATTTATTGAATTTGACAATAGCTCTGAATAAAACCAATAGCTTTTAACAAAATTCACACATTAACTTTTTGCATTATAAGTGAGACCAATCTTCTATGTTTGATTCAAGGAAATAAGATAGAATAACTTTAACAGACAAATTGAAATAGATGAGAAACTCAAGAGTTTCAATCCTTTCATTTGCGAGAACAATAGATATTAATCACAGACACACAAGAAAGGAATTAAAAAGAAAAAAAAAACAAACAAACAAACAAAACTTCTAGACTTCAGGAAGATTAATTTCTTGATTTTATGAATTCAATTTCTTGTTATAAGATCAATTTCTTGAATTTTTGATATAGTTGGAAAAATTATAAAAACTATGCTTAAATAAAAACAAATTCAACAAAGTTAGTAACTATACATCAATAAAATTTTCTTAATAAAATTAGGAAAGAAATACTCACAAGATTCTAAAAACTAATAACTAATTACCATGATAATTATTAATTATCAAAAGTGAGAAAAAAATTATGATTAATGTAATTGGATTTCAAAATAGAAAAAACAAAAATAAAAAAAGAACATAAAAAAGATACAAGTCAAATTAAAATGCAAGAAAACTAAAAACAAATTATCCGGAAAATAATCTTTGATTAGTTTTTCCAATTTAAAATTTTTCATCTTAAAAAAAATCATAGAAAAAGACCAAAAAATATGTAAGTCAAATTAAAAAGTAATAAAACTAAAAAAAATTAAGTTTTTTGAATTATTTTTTTTTTATTTAAAGTTTCTCATCTTAAATTGAAAATATGAAGAAAAAAGGATAATTCATGAAAATCGAAATAATAATAAGAATAAAGTAAATATAAAGGGAATAAAACTAAAATAAAATAAAAAGAATAGTAATTAATAGAAATATAAGTTACAAAACAACCCATAATAAAACGTCAACCAATCACCTTACTAGATGTCCAGAAAAAACTATACTTCACGGAAATCTAAATATATATATATATATAAAAAGAAAAAAAACTAAAATGAAAAAAATAATAATTAATAGAAATAAAAATTACTAAACAATCCTTGCTAAAATCTCAACCAATCACTTTACCAATAAATAAATTCAAATAATAAAAATAAATAAAAAATAAAAATTGTAATATTGAACCATAGAAAAACAAACTCATACCAGAGATATAATTACAAAAAATATTTTCTTTAAAATTCATCACTTATTTCTACAAATTAATTTAAATAATACCATGCCTAGAACTCTACCACCCATTTTTAACTTCAATATCCAAATCTACATTTTTGTTTTTTAAGCCCATGGTCCAAAAATTCAGTGGGCAAGTGCATTAACATCGTTGGTATGGACTTCTAATATCCTTAAAATCTGAACCCTGAAAGCTAGAAATACAGTTGTTAGGTGTTCCACTTGAGACAGTAAGAGGTAGAGATCATAAATATCCCACGTCGTTTAATAAAGAGGTAGATAGTAACCTTTCTAAATAAATAAATTCGACTGAGTTACGATGTCTCCAAACAAGATTTTAGAAAAGTCCATGATTAAAACAATTTCTAATTTTTCCCTCTACAAGCGTTCATGGAGACATGAAAATCAACTCCCGTTTGTCCAACTAAAAAATTATAAAAATGAATATTAATCACTGTATATTGGAGTGGCGTTAGGCCAAATCTTTTTCAGAATAATAATATCCCTTCCTTACTGGTTGAGCTTCCAAATAATCAAATTTTACATCATTTATTTACAACTTAAAAAAAAAAAAATTAAACTTTTCATATTCTTAATTTTTATTATATATTTTGCTCCCGTACATATTATTTTCATATATCAATTTTGTTATTTCAAAATTTAACTTAACATTGTCATTTTAATAAGCTTTACTGATTAGTTTGTCCAGGTTATACAAATTTTATGTTACACATGTTTTTGGGTTTACTGGAAACTGCACGGCTACAATTTCAGCTGCTTTTATCTGTAGAACTAGGTGCACGAGTGAACGGCAGGTGACATTGTTATGAAAAAACCTGATCTGTTCTTAACCGGTTGTCATGAACTCTGATAGCCGTTAACTCTGGTTTTCAGCGTCTTAGTTTGGATCAGGAATTATAAATTTCAGCATGCAAATGAATTCTGGGGATTAACTTTATTGGGTTTTGTTTTGTGTTTTTCTACATTTATTTCATACTATTATTTTTATGTTGATGGTATATTTTGGAAAAAAAAATTGGAATTTTATGAATAGTAATTAGTTGAATTCCTTCTATTCATCAATTTCTGAAATATTTCCATAATTTACCATAGAAAAAGTAGAAAATCTTATATAATCATTTTTTTAAATCGAAGTAATATATTATAAAATTTTCAAAATTTTATTATTAAATAAATTTTGCTAATATCAATACATAGTACTTCGTTTATCACTTTTTAATCTTTTGAGATGTAGATGCAGTACATAAGCTATACTAGATACTGTGATAAGTTCAATGAAAAATTCCAAATTGGTTTTATGTAGAAGTCTACGTATGTCTTTCTTCGATAGTTGTAATATTTTAAAGGTTAGAGAGTAGGATTTATTTTTATTCCTGGTTGTCTTAACGAATTCTATTTAGATAGAAGATCCGGACATGTTTATTTTTTGAATAAAAATGAAAAATACCAGTACTCAATGAATTTGCTGGTTCTCCCGTTCATTGTTTCCATTCGCACGTTAAATTCGATCAAAGAAAACAATTTCATAAACGAAAATCAAGATCCATGAACCCATCAATTTCAAAGAAAAATCAAGATCCATGAACCTAAGAATTTCAAAGATAGAAAAACAAGATCCATAAATCTGCATGGTACACTCACAGTACATAGTAAATTTTCTGAGTCACCACCTTACAACACTGAATATGCATTATTATTATTGATTTCTTGCGTTAATTTAGTCATCATTCAGCATGAGGATGTTGGCAGGGTTTTTGACAACGATGAGAAGGCCACCCTCACGCGTACGCTTTAAAAAGGGGTCGCGGATGCCCACCTTGGCTCCCTCGGCCGCGCTGGACTCTCTCAATCTCCAATTCGGTTAAGGATATAGGGTGTAGTCCTCCCAGCGAAGACGAAGAAACTGCGCCGCTTTTGCCAGTTGCGCCTATCGCGGACGATGCTGGTTGAGTAGTGGCCGCTCCGCTTCTGCTAATTGGACCTATGGAGGTCGAGGGTGTTGGAGCAGAGGTTGCTGCGCTTCTGCCAATTGGAGATACGGAGGACCAGGGTGTTTGGGTACTGCGTCCTCCGCTTCCGTCCATTGCGCCTATCATGGACCAGGATGTTGCAGTACTGACTACTCCTATTTCGCCAAAGGGGTCTATGGAGGACCATGGTGTTTGAGTCTAATGCCAACTTCAATTCCGCCGATTGCGTCTACGGATGACCCAGGTATTTGAATAGTGCCTGCTGCGCTTCCGCCAAATGGGTTTATGGAGGACCAGAGTGTTTGAACAGTGCCTGTTCCGCTTCCGCCAAATGGATCTATGGAGGACCCGGGTGCCTGAACAGTGCCTGTTGCGCTTCCGCCAGATGGGTCTACGGGGATCGCGAATGTTTGAACAGTGCCCGCTACGCTACTGCCAGATGGGTTTATGGAGGACCCGGTTGTTTGAATTGTGGCTGCTCGTAGCTTCTCAACTGCTTGACGGAGTACATAGTGATTTTGGAGAAGGGCTTGTTTGTCGAAGCTCTCAGAGGCGTCTAGTTTCTTGTATTGTACTTTTCATTTCTTTATCACCTTCGATTTTATTCTGCCGCTCACGAAATGAAGCTCCACACAACCTCTATTTTCACAGGTCGCGGTAAGAATTTCTCAACTTTTCGCAAGTCTTATTTAAAGGAAATAAAGCATTTGTCTTTTTGAAAATTTTTCCGGTGGGGTTTTTTTCGAAATTTAGCCGTAATTTATTGGAATCCCAAGTTTGATAGTTAGTTTTTGCACAATGAAAGCCTCTCAGGGGTTTTGCAGGGTGGTGAATCCAAATATACAGTTAAAAAACCATTTTAACTACAACAAATCAAAATTTAACCTTAATTTCGTCATCAAAATCTCCAAAAAATCACATTATAGACAACTCCAAACATAAATCTAACCCAACAACTTTTAACTGGACCTTGACCTTTCACACGTGTGGTAATTCCAAACTTGAAACGAAAAAGACGTATCTAACGGGTCGGATTTTGGAATTTGAAATGCGGATTGCATTTGTGGGGGTGCCTGCTCGTGCCACGTGTCTGTATAACGAATTTCATATTTCCACTCTATTATTTAATTATATGATAAGTTGTACCTGTGGACTTTAGTCACAATTGTGAATAAGGAACCTACAACACCTACAATTTATTTAATTAATTAATTATGTAGGTTATTTATTTAATTAATTTATAAATTTGTTTTTAAGTGAAGTTTAATTATAATTTTTGGTAAAAATATATTTTAACTTGAAAAAGAATTTTCATAAAAAGAACTTGAGTGGAATTACATAAATATAAAGTATATTTTGTTTTATATCTTCATCATTTATTTTATTATGAATTATTGAAAATTTCTGAAGTATTCCTTAAATGTTAAATTTGATTTTATAACCTAGCGTTATATTGGTAATTTTTTTTTAAGTAAAAGCCTTGCACTTCAAGTGAGAATTTTTTACCTCGAATTTGGTTTTTCGATTTGATACAGAATTAAGAGGTCAATTCATCAAAGTATCCGGTAAGCTCTCCATTCATTTGCCCGGGGATTCAGTGCTCGTTGTCTACCTTGATTGAGTTGTTCCAATTAATCTATCTTTTAAAGCAAATTTAAAATATCTTTCAATTTTAAAGTTCATCGCTTATATTTTATTATGAAATATTTTTTTTTATTTTTTATTTTTGTTAAAGGTTCCATTTTATCATGGAATATTGTTTTATTATTTTTTAAGGTTTATTTTATACTACGAGGATTTATACGTTTGATTTAACATGTAAGGTTTCACATTTTGGTGAAGCACTATTATTTACTCTAATAATATGTTTAGAGGTCAAATACATATACTTTTGATTTAACATGTTAGGTTCGACATTTTGGGTGAAGCATTATTATTTACTCTAATAATATGTTTAATAGTCACGTACAAATGACTTATTGCATCTCCTTATTTATCGTAGTGATTTTAGGGATTTCTAAAATTTTGGGTATATTTTTTTATTAGTTTTCAATAATGATAATGCAGTTACAATAGCTTTCTAGACATTTATGTTTATGAGGCCACCCTCTCTCCTTTTTTTTTGGTAATGCAAGAGTCGTGCCTTCTATTCAAAATAACCAAAAAGAATTACTTACATAAATTACAACCAACCAAAGGCTAAACCATTTAGCCTAAGGTACACTAAGCCTTATAATCCATTACAACAAAGCGAAAGAAAACCCCACAAGAAGGAACTGTAACCGGACCAGAAAAGGAATTAAACCCCCAACTAATCAGATTTTAGTTCCGCAAAAAGGAAATAAACAATGCTTATGTGGCCCGCCTGAAATTCCTTGAGGCCCGCACGAAGCTAGACACGCACGGATGATAACAGAGAGACATGCGTCAGACCCAGACCCACCAACCTGCATGATGCATCTGGACCGTTGATTCACCTTGCGAGATCCAACGATTGAGGACCATATTGGATGGAAAGGAAGCCCAGAGAATACCCACCCCATAAGGGCGGTATTCTCTCTCCAACTATATCCATGCGTTGCATGTTGAGTGGCATCGAGCTCAAATCAGTGAAACCACTCCCGGTATAGAGGGCTTCCGATAAACCGTAAACCATCTTGAGGGTGGTATTGACACCGCAGGTTGTTATGAGGAAAGTTTCGAGTCCGCTGAGGAAGCAAAGACTCTGGCATGAACCAATCGAACTGTAATTTGGCTCTCCACCCTTGATCCTCAGACGCTTGATCCAATAGATGAGAGGAGTCTCCTTAAGAAGAAAACCAGGAGGGATTCTTGCCTTCCGAGCGCCCGAAACCCTGTACACCAACCACGCCGGTTCACTGTAACCATTTCCACCAGTTATGTACATAAGGTGGGATTTTGTTGTATCGTCTAACTGAATGCTCTTAATCCCCTCTTTCCACTGATCAAAACTGAGATGATCTATGTTAAGAGAAGGTTTAGCAAAAAACGGCAAGTTGTCGAATAACTTCCACCCAAGAACCCTGTGTTTGAGTTGTACTAGGCTGAAAAGGCTAGCAAAGGCCTACATACCATTTGCAAGATTACCTCTGTAAAACCACTTCATATTAAATGTGTATCTACTAAACCCAGCCTCTGCAACTGTTGACAATCTCTGTTCTGATTTATCGCTCATTCCTCATTCGCCTGGTTGAGGCAATCCTCCCTCAATCTACCCTATGGCACCTGTTGCTATCTATACTTGTTGTTGCTTTTAGTGTAGAGAGCCCCTTTATTAGCAAGAATGTCTGCTAGTTTATTGGCCATCCTTCACACAGGTGTGAAACTTAAGGTTCTCAAGTGCTAAAGGTGGAGATGTATTCTTTGATAAACCTGAAGCAGCCTCCAGTGCTTTGAGACCTTTTCTGGAGTTGAACCACAACAGATTCTCTTGACCGAATTGATGATCAACTCAGAATCAGCTTCGATTATGCTATTCCAAAGATTGTCGTGCTTTAGGATTTCTAAACATTGCTTAAGGGCCATTAGCTCTGCCATATTTGTTTATGGCTCTTCCTAAAAAGAAATGAAAAATGTAATGTATGCAGCCCTTTTCATCCCTTAACACCCCACCATAACTAGCTATACTCGGATTTCCTTTTGAGGCCCCATCTATGTTATATTTCATAAATCCCCAAGGATGAGGATGCCAGAAATATTTCTTAGTGACCGGTTGCTTTACCATCTCGATCTTGCCCTGAGGAATAAGCCCCTGCATACCCAACTAAAGAAGTATTTGCATATCAGCATTTGAAGGGGGATTTTTAGGGGAATTTTGCACTAAAGTCCCAACCGTCTCCTTACGTTGTCTTAAGATCTATGCCATGATGCTCTGGGAGAAACCTTTTTTTATTTTTAAAGACTCTATTGTTGCACTCTATCCAGACATTCCATATTAGGAAGCTTGGAGTTAAAGCCCAAGCTTTGCTTATCATTTCATAATCAGATAAGTTTCTTCTCCAGTTGCTAAGGGTATCGGTAATGCTTCCTCTGTCCCTGTATGTCTCTCTAAAAATTAGGGCAATTCCATCCCACAACGTGGAGGTGAATATGCAGGTATTGAGGAGGTGCTCCATTGTCTCCTCTTGTGACTCACAAAGCTATGATCCGGATTTAAACAGGAACGCAACAAATTACAGAGATAACCATATACACAGAGATGCAGCGGAAATAATACTTCATTTCATTAATGGAAAATACTGAAATATGCTTACAAACAGAAATGGAAATAAACTAGCTAGGGCGATGGTAGCTTATCTCTGAGAAGAGATGTGATGGCTACATGCCTCTGAACTGTGTTACAATGAGGCTTGAAGGCCTATTTATTGTTGAGAAACAATGGGAAAACCCTTAACATTCCAAAACCTAACCCTAGGAGATGAAACGCCAAACTGTGGGCCCCGTTTGGGGGTAAGTTGGTACATCAACTTCCCGGGGTCGTAACTTTGGCATATGATCTCCGTTTGACGCGTACAATAGCTCATTAGAAAGATCTATCCGAGCACTATCATTGTTGGAACGGGCAACACTAGTCCAACACTAGTCCATTCCATGGACTCGTGTTGCCCCCGGATTCCCCAAAAAACGTCGTTTAGGGCCTCAAAACGGCTCCGGAAGTTCAGGACCCGAAAAACTGCTTAAAATAGTAAGTTGTGCTACAATTAAGGAAACTGAAAATGCTGAGAAAGAAAATGGTGGGGGTCCAGGTGGACTTGGCAGGTGGCCACCAATATCCACCTGGATCATTCCTCCCCCCTTAGGAAGCAATGGTCCCCATTGCGTTGAGCTCCTCCATGAGATGAGGAAACTTCTGCTGAACTTGTTCCCTGGTGAGCCACTTGCCCTGCTGAAGGAGTTGGCCCGCTTTGACAACTCGATACAGTTGGATATTCTGTTGGCGAGTGTTCTTGATCTATGTTTCCATGATCCGATCAGTTGCAGCTTGTTCCATGCAATCTGGATTTAATTCTGTGGGTTTGAGTTGTTCTGCAATGTCGGATGTGTCTAGCAATGGTGGAAAGTATGGCCGAAGGCGGTCCACATTGAATACTGGGTGCAGGCCAAGGAATGGGGGAATGCTGAGCTCAAATGCATTGTCTCCCATAGCCTTAGTAATGGTGTAAGGACCATATCGGAGTGGTCTCAATTTCCGATAGGCTCCAGTAAGGTGTTCCTTTTGCAAATGCAACCAGACTTTGTCGCCCACCTGAAACTTTTGTGGCACCCGATGTTGATCATGTCGCTGCTTGTACTTGGCATTTGATTTCTCAAGAATGTCATGGACCTGCTGGCGAATATGTTGGATGCGCTCAATGAAGCTGGTGGCCTTATCTGTTTCGGACTGGACATGAGCTGAATTCATGTGAGTAGCTGCAAGTGGCATGGCCACATCAATGGGGCATAGTGGCTGGAATCCCAAACCCACCTGAAAAGGGCTATGGCCAGTGGAGCTGTGAAGAGCTCGGTTGTAGCTGTGTTGAACGTAGGGGAGGATATCGTCCCATGTGCGTGGATGCTTTGAGTTATACATGCGCAGAATGTGCACAATCATCCTATTGACTACCTCTGTCTGGCCATCAGTTTGAGGATGGAAGGCTGTGGACTTCGTGAGTTTGGTGTCCATCATTGACCAGAGACTGGACCAAAAGGTGCTGAGAAACAGACTGTCCCGATCTGAGATGATAGACTGTGGGATCCCAAAGTGCACCCACACTCGTTCAAAGAAGAGTTTAGCAGTGGCTTCTGCTGTGATATTCTTCTTGCAGGCCATCATAATGGCCATCTTTGAGAACCTGTCGACGACCACAAAAACACAGTCATTTCCATGCTTAGTGGAAGGAAGGCCTGACATGTAATCCATGGAGATGGATTCCCAAGGTCGACTAGGGGTAGGCAACGGGGTATAGAGGCCTTGCTTCTTAATGGTCGGTTTGGCAATGGCACAGGCAGTACATGATCGGATGTACTTCCCAACATCCTGTCGAAGATTCGGCCAATAGAAATAGTTTTGCAGTACTGCCACTGTTTTCTCGACCCCGAAATGCCCAGCAGCCCGACTGTAGTGTGCTTCCCAAATCATCTTGGCACGCTTGCTTGAAGGAACACAAAGGTGACCGAGGTGGCATAATAGGGCATCCTGGAGGTGAAAATCTGCAACCTGTCGACCCTCCAAGAGTGTCTGGTATGTGTGGCCGAATTCTGGGTCGCTTTTGTAGAGAAGTGGCCAATCAAAAGTCTCGTGCCCGCAAGAGTTGAGCACGGTGGTTAGCGCCATGATCGGTGGTCGACTGAGGCAATCTGCAACATTATTGGTGCTGCCCTTTTTGTACTTGATATTCAAGTGAAACTATTGCAGGTATGTAGACCACATCTGATGGCGATCATTCTGCAATTTCCCTTGGGTCTGTATGAACTGCAGAGGTTGGTGGTCTGTGTGGATGACCGTTTCCTTCCCCAAAATGTAATGCTTCCATTGTCGGCAGACCTGTACAATGGAATACATCTCTTTATCATAAGTGGGGTACTTCCGGACTGTGTCTGAAAGTGTTTCACTGTGATATGCCACTGGATGTCCATATTGAGTAAGGACTGCCCCGATAGCATAGTCAAACGCATCTGTCTCGACCTCAAATGGTTGTTGCAAATCTGGTAACGCGAGCACTGGTGCCCTGCAGAGGCGATCCTTCAACTCCCTGAATGCCTTCTGTTGAGATTCAGACCAAAAGAATTTTGCTTTCGCCTCGCCCTTGGTGACTTGACTCAAGGGCCAAGAAATATGAGAAAATCCCAACACAAACCTGCGGTAGAAGTTGGCAAGACCTAGAAAGCTGCGGAGCTCTGTTAGAGTGGTTGGAGAGGGCCAATCCCGAATCACTTGGACCTTGGCTGGATCGACATGCACCCCCTGTTCATCAATGATGTATCCCAGATACTGAACCTCGGTCATGCCAAAAGTGCATTTCTCCAAATTGGCACATAGCTTGTGTTGCCGCAGTGTTTGGAGAACCTGTCGGATGTGGTGGAGGTGCTCTTCCCAACTCTGGCTGAAGATCAGAATGTCATCCAAGTATACTACTACAAAGGAGTTGGTGAATGGCCGCAAGATGTCATCCATTAGCCTCATAAAGGTTGCAGGAGCATTCGTCAATCCGAAAGGCATGACCAACCATTCGAAGAGGCCCTCCTTGGATTTGAAGGCAGTCTTCCACACATCTGAGGGTTCAATTGGTACCTGGTGATATCCTGACTTCAGATCGATCTTGCTGAACTATTTCGCCCCCTTTAGTTGGTCTAGGAGGTCATCAATCCGTGGGATCGGGTACCTATTACGGACAGTGATCTTGTTCAGCGCCCGGTAGTCAATACAGAGTCTCCACGTCCCATCCTTCTTCTGTACCAACACTATCGGGCTCCCATAGGGCGAAGAACTCGGACGGATGTGACCTTTCTGCAGGAGCTCCTGAATCTGCCTCTTGATTTCATTGTTCTCCAGAACGGAGCGCCGATAAATTGGTCCATTGGGTAGCGGCGCACCTGGGGTCAGATCGATGGAGTGCTTGACTTGACAGTGCAGAGGAACCCCTGCCGGGGAGGTGAAGATGTCTTCGTACTCCTCCACAATCTTGTCCATCTGTAGCTGCCGTGCAGAGGGACCCCGTTTGGAGGCTGCGGCCACTGTCTTCTTCTTCCCTTGAGGGCGTATCATCAGGAAAAAAAATTTCCTGGTTTTCGAAATGATCTTACTGCATTGTTTTGCAGTAATCAAAGAGATGGCAGCAGGTGGTGCTACCTCTGGTATCCTGAACAACTTATTTCCCAATGTAATAATAACAGCACGGGGCCTTGATTCATACACAGCATGTCGCTTCCACAAGTATGGTTGTCCTAGTAATACATCACAAACTTCAAGGGGAGCAATGTCACACAATACCTCATCCGTGAAGGGCTTGATGTTGTATGGAAGGCGACACTGCTGGCTCACGCGAAGATCTCGCCCTTGGTGAAGCCACCCAATGGTGTATGGTTGTGGATGTGCTGTGGTCGGTAAGCCCAACCGCTTCACGACCTCTGCCGAAATGAGGTTCTTTTGACTCCCGCTATCAACAATGAACTGTATTGGGGAGCCCTTTACCCACATCTGGGAGTGGAAGAGACGCTCCTCCTCCTCTGGATCTTCGGGTTCATTTTTCTGGATCTTTGCGGTAGCAACAGTGGCGCTGGGATCCGCATCAATGATCTGCTTCCATTTTTCATACCCCTTATCGGGTTCTGACTCAGAGTCGGAACATGCATCTGATTCTGAAACCTTTAGCTCAGCCACCAGTGACTGCTTGGCCCGACACTCACGTGTGTCGTGAGTGGAGCTCTTATGGAACTCGCACCATTTTCCAGTGTCCTTTCTAGGCTTCGCGGCGTTGCTCTTTGCTTGCAGCTTCAGCTTGTTGTCTTGGGCTGTCCCGCCTTGGCTTTGTCCTTTGTTCTGTGGTTTAGGGGCACCTTTCGCCTGCTTTGGATTCGTAGATCCAAAGTCTCGCTTCTTTTGTCTAAACTTCTGCTCGACCTTGACGGCATACCGGTATGCTGCGCCGAGCGAGGGGATGTTTAGGAATTGTATTTCTTCCTGGATGTACTTGTGCAGGCAGCCACGGTATTTGAGTATCAAATGTTGCTCTGAATCCCTGATACCCAACTTTGTGCGAAGGGTATGGAAAAGATTGGTGAACTCCGGCACGTCTTGGTCCCTTCCCTGCCGCAGCGTGGTCCACTTTATGTAGTCATCCTCATAGCTTCCGACAGGGTAGTACTGCTCCTTGATGGCATCCCGGAACGAATCCCAGGTGGGTGCGGCTGAAAATAGTGAGCCAGTACTTTCATCCTTCTGCTCGCAGTAGGTTTCCCACCAGTCCTTGACGTGGGGGGCTGCTTTGAGAAGAGCAAAAACAATCTTTTCCCGACTCGAAAATTCATGAACAGAAAAATAACCCTCTAGCAGATTTAACCATTTATCTACGGCATCGGCGTCTATCTGACCCTCGAATATGGGGATTTCAAAATTAACTTGTACCTTAAAGGGTGTGGCGTTTCCAAAGGAGTTGTTGGAAGCCGATGCGCCGCTTCTGGGTAGCCGCTGAAGGATCTGCACAAAGCTGTCCATCATCGCGTTCCGTTGTCGCTCGAGCGCTTCTTCGAGCAAGATTTTGATGGGATCTCCTGCCCCCTCGTCTTTCTTCTCGTCCGCCATGGGAGGCCGTCGGGATTTGCGAGGCTGGTCTTGCAAAGGTTCAACCAGTTCAAGCCCTAACTCCTTATATCCCGACCTTGTTGGGGACATACAAAGAAAAACAGAGAAAAAGCAGACCGCTCTGATACCACTGATCCAGATTTAAACAGGAACGCAACAAATTACAGAGATAACCATATACACAGAGATGCAGCGGAAATAATACTTCATTTCATTAATGGAAAATACTGAAATATGCTTACAAACAGAAATGGAAATAAACTAGCTAGGGCGATGGTAGCTTATCTCTGAGAAGAGATGTGATGGCTACATGCCTCTGAACTGTGTTACAATGAGGCTCGAAGGCCTATTTATTGTTGAGAAACAATGGAAAAACCCTTAACATTCCAAAACCTAACCCTAGGAGATGAAACGCCAAACTGTGGGCCCCGTTTGGGGGTAAGTTGGTACATCAACTTCCCGGGGTCGTAACTTTGGCATATGATCTCCGTTTGATGCGTACAATAGCTCATTAGAAAGATCTATCCGAGCACTATCATTGTTGGAACGAGCAACACTAGTCCAACACTAGTCCATTCCATGTACTCGTGTTGCCCCCGGATTCCCCAAAAAACGTCGTTTAGGGGCTCAAAACGGCTCCGGAAGTTCAGGACCCGAAAAACTGCTAAAAATAGTAAGTTGTGCTACAATTAAGGAAACTGAAAATGCTGAGAAAGAAAATGGTGGGGTTCCAGGTGGACTTGGCAGGTGGCCACCAATATCCACCTGGATCAAGCTAGCATTTGGATGGGCCCAAAACACCCCTCTTTGGAATGTTCTCCCAAGTCAAAATTTTCTTATGATGTACCAACCACATGAACAGTTTGGTTTTCATCCATCCTTGGTTCTTCCATAGATTCTTCCAAACCCAATTCGGTTCTTTAGAATCAAGCTCCAGGACTAAGCGCTTTTCCTCTTTAAGGTTAAAGGATCCTTCATTATTATTTCCCAATCTAAGTTGGTCATGATCAGCTTATGTCAGAATTTTTCGTTTGTCCAACATTGCTAAAAGAGCATCAGCCTTTGCTTTCAAGGGGTTATCATCCTTGTATTCCATTTTCTTCCAGGTTCTCCATTTTCCTTCACTATTTGTCTGATCCCAAAAATCTTTTACCCTTAGTAACCCTTTGGTGTCAGTATCATTCTTGAGATCCACAAAGTCCTCTCTTAACAATTTAGGTTCGTGTTGCCATTTATCCTCCCAAAACCATGCTAGGTCTCCCGTTGTTATGAAACCAGCTCACAAAATGATAGAAAAGAGAGATCCACGCCTTAGAATTCAGCCTCTTCGAGGGGGCAACCTCCTTTACATTACATAAATGAACAATTCTTGGATGATACAAATGACAACACCTCCTTTCTATATATAGGAGTCTAAGGAGTCACAATATAATGCAGCCGACCTAACAATAATAATATAAAGCCACAAAAATAACAATAGAGGGATTCTATGGGGCACAGAAATAACAATATGGGGGTAATAGGGGCACAACAATATAAATAATGGGTATAACTACAATATTAATGGGCTAATCACTAGTATTATAGGGACCCAACATGCCCCTCTCCTTCAAAAAAGTGTTGTCCTCAACGCTTGAGTAGTTCTGGATACCTCTGCATAAAATTCTCATCCTCCCATGTGGAATCTTCATCGGATAAGTTCTTCCACTTGATAAGATACTCTGAAATTGATAGATTTCGTAGTTGTCGAGTTCTTGTTTCTGTGACTGCTTCCAGTTCCAATATAATTTTTCCTTCCTCGTCAAGTTCTGGCAATATTGTTTGAATTGGGAGCTTGTCACCTATAACCTTCTTTAAACATGAAACATGGAAAATTGGGTGCAATCAAGAAGCTGCAGGAAGCTCCAATTTGTATGCCATAGTACCAATATTTTGCAACACCTTGTACGGACCATAATACTTTGGTGATAATTTATTATCCTTCTTAGCTTGCTTTAGGGACATTTGCTTATATGGTTGTAGCTGTAGGAATACCCAATCACCTACATCAAAACTTCTTTCACTGCGATGTTGATATGCCTGTTGTTTCATTCTATTTTGTGCCAACACGAGGTTATCCTTTAAGAGTTGGAGGACTTGTTGTTGATGTTCAATGTGATGTTCCACTGCCTGAACCTTATAATTTTCTCTTAAATATGATGTGATGGATGGTGGTTGATACCCATAAAGTGCCATAAATGGGGTCATTTTTGTTGCTGTATGGAAGGAAGTGTTATACCACCATTCAGCCAGAGGCAACCATTTGACCCATTGTGTCTGTTTATCAGATACAAAGCAACGAAGATATCCTTCCAAACATTTGTTTACTATCTCAGTTTGCCCATCAGATTGAGGATGATAAGATGAGCTATGAGCTAACTCAGTACCAAGACAAGAAAATAATTATGTCCAAAAATTTCCAGTGAAAATGGGATCTCTGTCACTTACAATAATCTTTGGGTTTCCATGTAGCTTTTGAACTGTTTCCATAAATGCAGTAGAAAATGTACTGGCTTTACATGGATGTGATAATGCACAAAAGTGTGCATACTTGGTAAGTATGTCAATTACCACCATGATGACACTCTTTCCCTCAGACTTGGGTAAACCTGTGATAAAATCCATTGAAACCTCCTCCCAACGTTGGCTTGGAATGGATAAAGGTTGTAATAGACCCGGTGTCTTAATTGTTTCAACTTTATTTTGCTGACAAACAAAACATTCTGCCACAAACTTTTGAATATCTGATTTAAGGTCATCCCAAAAAAATTCCTTCTTAACCTTGTGGTAAGTTTTTAAAAATCTTGAGTGCCCTCCTAAGGTAGAAGTGTGAAATTCCATAAGAATCTTTTGTTTTAGCTGGGAATTCTTACATAGGTATAAGCGATCTTTGTACCATAACGAATCATTTTGCCAGCTAAATGTATCTGAAGTACTAGAATCTTGTTGTAGCTTTCAAATAAGTGCCCACACTTCTTCGTCGTTCTTCCATTCCTCCCTTGCTTCGTTTATCCAATCTAGTTGGATAATAGAAATGGCACACAACAATGCTTCCACATCCTCATCCTTTCTTGAGAGTGCATCTGCCACCACATTTTTCTTCCCTTTTTGTAGATGAATTCAAATTCATAACCCAACATTTTTGTGACCCACTTTTGTTGCTCTTCAGAGGATAATCTTTGTTCTAAAAAGTATTTAAGGCTATCATGATAAGTTTTTACCTTGAAGTGTCTTCCCATTAGGTAGGGTCGCCATTTCTTAAGTGCATGGAGTATTGCCAACATTTCCTTCTCATAAATAGCTTTGCTTAAAAACTTTCCCTTGATTGGACGACTTTCAAAAGCAATGGGTCTTTCATCTTGCATTAGAACAACACCAATTCCATTTCCTAAAGCATCACATTCCACAATAAAGGTTTTGTGAAGTCCATCGTAGCTAAGACCGGTGCTTGGTACATTGCCTCTTTAAGATGTTCAAAGGCCTTTGTTGCTTCCGGAGTCCATGAAAATGAATCTTTCTTCAATAATGTTGTTAGAGGTGATGCTATTCTCCCATAATTCTTAACAAACTTGTGATAATACCCTGTCAACCCGAGAAATCCTCGCAGATGCTTTATGGATGTGGGGATTTTCCATTCCTTAATGGCTTTAATTTTGCTAGGGTCTACCTTAACTCCTTCATGAGATACAATATGACCCAAATATTCCACCTCCTAGACTCCAAAGAAACATTTGGATCTTTTTGCATGTAATTGTTTCTCCTCCAATAGTTGTAGCACCCTGTCAACATGTTCAACATGATCCTTCCAAGACTTGCTGTAGATTAGTATATCATCAAAAAATACTAACACAAATTTTCTAAGGAATGGTTTGAAAATTGAATTCATCAAACCTTGAAATGTTGAAGGTGCATTGGTAAGGCCAAAAGGCATGACCAAAAATTCATAATGACCCTCATGAGTTCTAAAAACCGTTTTCGGAATGTCTTCAATCTTCATTCTGATTTGATGATATCCCGAACGAAGATCCAACTTGGTGAAGTAAATTTATCCATGCAATTCATCCAATAATTCATCAATAACAGGAATGGGGAACTTATCTTTAATAGTGAGCTTGTTGAGCTCCCTATAATCTGGACACATGCGCCATGATCCATCCTTCTTGTGCACCAATACTACTGGAGCTGAGAAAGAACTTTGACTTGGTTGAATTATACCAACCTCTAGCATTTCTGCAACCATACATTCAATTTCACTTTTTTGGGCACAAGGATATCTGTACGGCCTGATGTTTGGAGGAACACTTCCTGGAATCATATGAATAGCATGATCATGATCATGCATAGGTGGGAGACCTTTGGGAGTCTCAAATACCTTGGAATGATTGTCTAGGACATTTTGGAGATATGGAGAAATAGATGATTCCAATGTGGAAACATCTAGCGAACATAATTGTGCAATTACACCTCTTTGCTCCTTTTTAAGAAGCTTAGTCATGCCATTAGAGTTGATTATCTTTCCTGGTTTCCCTGCAATACCCCTTAATTCAAATTCCTTTCCTTCCATAGAAAATTTGATGAAAAGTTCTTGAAAATTAAAAGCTATTGTACCCAAGGATTGTAGCCATTGGACTCCTAGTACAACATCAGCACCTCCCATTGGAATGGAAAGCATTGGGCTAGTCAATACATATTCTCCCATGGATAGCTTGATATTATGGCACTTTCCACAGCAATTTCTTGTTCCTCCATTTGCAATCATCACTTGACACTCTGGTGCTGGATATAGGAAGCAATTCAATCCTTTTGCTACCCTACAATGAATAAAATTGTGGGTGCTTCCTGAATCAATCAACACTATTACCTTTTTCTTCTTGATTTGTCCTTCTATCTTGATGGTTTGAGGAGTGGTGATTCCTGCGAATGCACTACAAGATATGGTCTGATTTATTTATTCTTCATCTAGGCTTTGTTCCTGGAGTATATCTTCTTCTTTTGACCTTTCTTGCTCTGTTTCTTATTCCTCTTCACAATCTATGTAGAATAATTTCTTCTCAGCACACTTATGACCTTTAGTGTATTTGCTATCACAACTGTAACAAAGCACTTTTGCTCTTTTTTCTTCCAATTGTTGTGGTGTCAACCTTATAGGTTGTGGAAGAATAGGGGCAACAACACTTCCGTCTTTATAGTTGTGAGTGGTATGCTTCCTGGTTGCCATAATTTTGCTTTCCATTTTTCTTGCTAACCTGAATGCCTTCTCTAATGAATCAGGTTCCCAAAGGAAAACATCATGTTGGATATTATCCTTTAAAGACCCTATGAACACATCAATCCTATGCTCCTCTGGAATATCTTTTACCCTTATGTTCAATTTTTGGAACTCCTCAATGTGCTCCATTACTGAACCCTTTTGTTTGAGACTTATCAATTGGCTAAAAAAAGTGTTACTTTTTGTATCTTCATAATGTGCTATCAATTCTTCCGTAAAAATTGCCCAAGTGATAATTGTTTACGAGAGAAAAGCCATTGATACCATACAAACTGATTTGGTTCCAAATATATAGTTGCCATACGTACCTTTTGTGCATTTTGCACATTATTGAGATCGAAGAATTGCTCCATCTGTAATATCCATGTGGCGGGATCCTTGCCATCAAACTCCCTCATATCAATTTTTGGAATATGGTGATTCTTAGATCCAACATTAACGTCTATGGAATCATGATTAACATTTCTTTTGTTCTCATCATGAGTTTCCTTTACTACCTTTTCACCGTTAGTGACCCTTTCTTGTAGCAACTTCTTCAATTATTCCATGTTTGTCTTCAAATCTATCTTCAATTCTACCATCGAATCCTCCATCTTAGCTTCCATGCCCTTTATCTTAGATTCCATGCCATTTATCTTAGATTCCACGCGACTTATCTTAGCTTCTGTTAGCTTTTGTGAGCGTGACATTTGTTGCACGTGTTCTTGTAATTTTGATATATCATGTAGCATTTCTTTCCCTTCTTCATGAGTCATGCTAGAGCTTTCAGGTTCCTTACTAGGTGTTTGCATTTTCTTTCCTCGGGGAACCAGTTACCGATAATAATGCTTTACTATGCCCTTTGAATTCCGTTAAACGAAGCTTACACAAAAATTAAAAAAAACTACACACCTTTTTTCACTTTATAGAAGCTTGATATTGAATCTGATGTATCTCTGTAATTTCATATCATCCAATTCTGAAATTGCTACCTGTAGTAGCCTTCTGTGTCCTCCTTCCAATTCCACAAGTCTAAGCCAAATTGGATTCTCCAAGGAAGAGTTATGTGAAATCTCCCACAGTGACTTGCTTTTAGATTGGTTCAGTAGAGCGAATGTGTACGACGTGCCACGAGTCACTGTTTCAACCTTTGAATCTGAAACACACATACAAGAAACTACAGTCCGTCCTCTTTCTTTACCTTCTTATGAAATTTCAATCCGATCCCCAGAGAGAAAGTTATGACGATTTTCCCCAAGTCACCTGTTTTGAATGTAATTCAGGAGTCTGCAAAAAGACCAACTTCCGCAGATCATATCTCCGAAAATATCGCGCAAAAAGCTCTGAAATTTGGACCCAAGGTTCAGCGCGATTTCTTCTCAAATGGGTTTTTTTTTGCGACTTCTGAAACGTCACAGAAAAAACATTATAGCGAAAATGCCACGATGACCTATTTGGAGCAGCGAAACCCTAGAATCCAAAGCTCTGATACCAAATGTTATGAAACCAGCTCACAAAAAGATAGAAAAGAGAGATCCACGCCTTATAATTCAGCCTCTTCGAGGGGGCAACCTCCTTTACATTACATAAATGAACAATTCTTGGATGATACAAATGACAAAACCTCCTTTCTATATATAGGAGTCTAAGGAGTCACAATATAATCTAGCCGACCTAACAATAATAATATAAAGCCACAAAAATAACAATAGAGGGATTCTATGGGGCACAGAAATAACAATATGGGGGTAATAGGGGCACAACAATATAAATAAGGGGTATAACTACAATAGCAATGGGGTAATCACTAGTATTATAGGGACCCAACACTCGCTCTAATTTCACAGAAGCTATTCTTTTGAACTATGCCTCTATTCTCCCACGCTTTATTCCAGATGTGGGAGCCTTTTATGGTGCGAGACATCCTTATGTGGTAATTTTTTTGCTAATTACTAGTGTATTTCTATTTCCAAATATGAGCCCACGAAGCATCATAATCTTTTACCCATCTCCACCATAATTTTGCCCTTAAAACTTTGTTTAGCACTTCAGGATCATCCATTCCAAGACCTCCATGGTTTTGAGGTTTGCAAATAGCTTCCTAGGCCACCAACGCACATTTCTTCCTCTCCTCCCCTTTACCCCAAATAAAGTCTCTTTGAATATTTCTACATTATTGCATAACTCCTTTTGGAGCTGGAAGGGATGAAAACATGAATATGGGGATTGTTTGAAGAATAGATTTTGTAAGCACCAGTCGACCCACCAAGTTCAGAGATCTTATTGTCCATTTTCGGGTCTTGTCCTGCAGCTTATTAATCACTAGCTCCCAAACAATCTTGTTCAGATGTTTGTTTGTAAGTGGTACTCCCAAATATTTGGAAGGTAGCATATCTCTTTGAAAGCCCATAATTCTAGAGATATTTCGCTGAATAGCCATGTTAGTATTGAAAAATAAAATCCTAGATTTGGAGAGGCTTACCTCTGTACTCGCTGCCATAGCAAAGTCACTCAGGATTTGTTTATAAGCTAGTGCATCTTTGACTATGGGGATGCCCTGTAGCATGGTATCATATACAATTTGTTGATGGGTCAAAGCCTACCCATTCTAAGAGAGTTTGAGGCCCTAGATCTTACCTACTTCTTTAGCGTGCCTGATGGTTCGTCCAAGTCCTTCCATCATGAGGATAAAGAGAAAGGGGGAGAGATGGTCTCCCTGCCTGAGGTCTCTTGAAGGTTTAAAAGTCTTAGATGGAGAACCATTAACCAGAATTGAAAAACTAGATGAAGTCACCAGGGCCATTACCCACCTTACCCAGTTGTGGTCAAATCCAAAGGCTAGAAGGAGCTTCCTAATATAGGTCCAATTTAACTTATCATAAGCTTTTCCTAGGTCCAGTTGCATGATCATACCCGCCTTCCTATTACTCATCAAGGAATGAACCACCTCATGCACTTGAATGATATTATTGAGAATTTGTCTGCCCTCCACATATCCTATTTTCTCCACAGAAACTAGAGTAGGAAGAAGGGGTTTAAGTTTTTTGGCGATTATTTTGGATATTATCTTATACGCCACATTGCACAAAGCTATAGGTCTCAATATGTCTGGAGTCATAGCATTGTCCTATTTGGGAATCAAGGAGATGAAGGATGTATTGAGCACCTTAAATATGGTTCTATTATTCCTGGAGTCCTCCACTACATTCAGAATATCTTGCTTGACAATGTTCTAGAATGCTTTACAGAAATCTACATTGAAACCATCAGGGCCTGGCACTTTTCCATTTTGCATTTCTTTGATGACATCACTAACCTCCTCTTCATTCACCAGCTATTAAGATTGTGATTATCTTCTCTTGTTACTTGCTTAGGAATGTGATTTGTGAAGTCCCAGATAAATTGTGTTCTATCTAAGAAGGGTTCCGCTGCTATGCTTTGAAAATGTTGAACCAACACAACTTCTATATCTTTATGGGTGTTGAGTAGTTGTCCTCTGGAGTCTTTCATCTTTGAGAACCTGTTGTGAGATATGTTCTCCACTGTAGGTCTGTGGAAAAACCTTGTGTTTCTATCCCCTTTTTTTAGCCATTTAACTCTTGATTTTTGCCTCCAAAATATTTCCTCTTGTTTACATAAGTCCTCCCAATCCTGTTGACGCTAGATGGCTTGTTCATTTCTTGCCCCATCAAAGCCATCTGTGATAAGGGCTTGATTGAGTTCCTGCATTTTACCTTCAACAATTTTTTTTCGCTTCAAAAATATTACCAAAATCATTCTTACTCCAATCTTTAAGCCTAATCTTGATATGTTTCAATATTTTGTGTAATAGAAACATTCTCGTTCCCTGGATCTACAGATCTTCTATCCACCATTTTTCAATGTTGCTAATAAATTCTGGATGGGTGAGCCAGATATTCTCAAATCTAAAAGGTCTGTTCTTTGGATTTCCAATGCCATTAACCTCAAACTGAACAGGCCAATGATCCAAGCCTCCGAAGGGGATATTTCTCACTATCATATCAAGGCCTGTGAGCATAAGGTCCTCTGAGATTATGAACCTGTCTAACTTTCAGGCTACTTGAGACTCTCCTCCTCTTTTGTTGTTCCAGGTAAAGAGGCCATTACATGTATCTGTGTCAACTAGCTTCATGTTGTCTATAAAATTATGAAATGATATAGAGTCTCTACTTATAGTTCTAGTCCCACCTTTTTTTTCCAACAGGGATTTGATCATGTTAAAGTCCCCACCTAGATTCAATGGTATTCCTGAATGTCTATCTCTTAGATCCTCAAAAGAAGCAAGAAGCCTGAGCTTATCATCAGGTCTCTGACGGCCATAAACGTTTGTTATTAAATAAATCTCCCTGTCTCCCACAGACTGAATAACCACTGATAAAAAATTCCTAGATGCCTCTGCATCTACTATGCCAATATTTTGGGGGTTCCAAAGTGTAAGAATGCCTTCTGTTGTTTTGTCTACCTTGACTTCTATAAAATCATATCTATTGAGCCATTTACTATGTATTTCTCTTATTTTTTGAATGGAACATTTAGTTTCGTGGATAAAGATCATATCGGGAGTTTATTGTTTCATTTTGTTGTTAAGAATCCTTTGTTTCCTTTTACTTCCTAGACCTCTAATATTCCAAGGTGTGAACTTCATTATGAAAGATTTGTAAAGGAGTAGCTCGTTAGATCTTTCATCTTACCAAAGTCTATCATCAGTTTTCCACTTTCCATCAATAAATCATTTTGTTTTTTCCCACCCCTTTTCCTTCCTAAGTTTCTAGGAGCAAGTCTTGGTGTAGTTTTCATGGTTTTTACTCCTTCATTGTCTTTCCTTTTGAGGTTTCTTTTCCCTCCCAGCCCTTTATCCTGAGTTCTCCATAGGAACAGCTGTTGTACTCTATTAAACTCCTCTTGAGGTAGTGAGTCAACTCCTCCCATGGTTCCCTGTTTCAAGAATCCTTCCAAATCTAGGTGTTCTCTTTCAAGAATATCCTGCAGTTCATGATCGTCCATTTCCACCTCACTCGAGGTCATTTCTTGGTCCATTTCCAGTTCCATGTTTCTCAACATAGTCCAATTTTGTTGGTTAACGTCTTATGTCTTCTCACTATTTTCTTCCTTTTCCTTCTCCCCTGGGCTACCCTCCATGATCTGATCTACCTTTGTTGCCCCTTCCTCTTCTTCTAGTACTTGGTACCTGTTCGGACTTTCCTGCTGCCCCTCTGTGTGGTTTTTCTTTTGTAACCTTTTACCCCCCTTTCCTCTATATCCCACTTTATGAAAGCTCTCAGTGTCTTTCACTGAGGTAACTTTACTTTTTCTCTTTGTTTTGCTGAGAGGGATATCTCTGAATAGATTCCCATGTTCATGGCACTTGCCACATCTAAAAGGAATATGTTCATAATCCACTGTTTGCACCCATTCTTCATCGAAAACTTCTAAGATTACCTCATCCGGTAGAGCTCCAGAGAGATCAATCTCGACACATATATGGGAGAAGGATGTGTACTTCCCCCTTTTGGTTGCCTTAGATGTTCTAACAAAATGCCCTAATTTATTTCCTATTTCAGATAAAGATTATGGTTGCCAGTAATCTAGAGGTAAGGAGTAGATTCATACCCAAACCAGGACCGAGGTGAAAGTCTCACGCTCCGGGACAAAATTCATCATCCAAGGCCGCATATAGAGGCCTGCAACTGCATAGAAGTAGGGCCCTCCTTCAAACACCCTGTCTTTATCCTTCATATTAGTAAAGACTACAGTGAAGAAACCCTTTGACCCAAGATGTAGGTCTATATCCCCTTTAGGTTTCCAGTGATATTTAATCCACGCATGTAGCGCCTTCTCTGTGGGCCATAACCCCATGAATTTAAAAATGATAGCATAAGTCCTCATGTGAACCCTATGCACCTGCAGTGCAGGATCATTTAATACCACTATGGGTGTGACTGCAATGTTAAGCTTACATGGACCCTTTTTCTTTTTGTTTTCTACTTCATGTTTCTTATTCTCTTCCTCATTTTATTTTAATATGTATTCCTGCTTTTTATTGGTCTATTCCTGTGCATCGTCGATGTTCCTTTTCCCTCCTCCTAAGAGACTCCTTTCAACCTCCAGCGGCTTCTTGCCTCGGCTGGAGACTACCTAACTATAGGAGGGAGTGGAGCTCCCCCCTTTGTGCCCCTCCATGGTGTTCAACTCCTAAATAATTTTTGTAAATGCTATCTCTTACCAGTCCTCTAGGATGTTCTCCAGCTTCCCAATCGGCCATTCCATTATCATATAGTCATTCTAACATCCTCTTTCCCTTCATTTAGAGGTTTCTTTCACATTATTTTCGATTTATTATGTTGGCATAAGGAATCATTGAGAGGGGACAGAGAGATTCTTAAATCGTTTTCTTGAATATGATATCAAACCCTTTATGTTTTTGTTACTTATAAGAGCTTTTATGCGTAAGGAATGTAAGAAACAAATATAAGCATTCATATGTTCATACAACCAATCACATGGGAAACATAGCCATTTTGACACTCATGTTTCCATGTGGAAACCCAAAGGGAAAAAACCACCAATTTGTTGTTTGCTTACGATGTAATTTAGACACCTACTTAATTACATCAGATTGTTTGTGAACACCCACGCACAGGATGTAATGACCCCCCTTAGGTTAGCAAGCACCAACTTTCCAAGAGGCACCAACATCTTCTAAATGTAGGCACCAGCTTGCTCTTACCACTATTCTACTATTTTATACAATTTTCAAACTAAAAACAAAGGCATATACATTTACAAATAAAATACCAATATCGTTGGTCACAAACTCAACTTCTACTCTCAGTCCACTGTTGTTCCACAAAGTCCCTTTAATCTCATGCAACTGCTCTTTGCTCGCTGCTCACAACAACATATCCTCAACACTCTATGTAATGTTCCTAGTGGAAATTTTCAAATGATAACGAACACGTGCAAATACCATAACACAAAAATTTCATAAACCAATACACATGAACCAGAAATTTCTGCAAATCCAAAAACTGGCCAATATTTTATTAACAATATCAACTTGTGGTTCAAAGAGTTGGATAAAGTGCACCTCGGTTTGCACAAGGCAAGCTACAAGCATCTCCTGATGAGTACAAGAAAGCCCAACAATTGCAATATTTAGTTCTCTAGAAAACTGCGTTGCTGCTCTAAAACTTCATTGCTTCTTGGCTTCGCCCCCTTACATGCCCACTCTAGAGTGCCCATAAAATTCTAGGAATTTGGGATTGTGATCCTTGCCCAAAATCCAGAAAAGCCCAGAAAAGCCCAGAAATGGTTTCACTTGGTTCCAACCTTCAAAAAATTAATGCTTCACAGTTTAGCGCTCCTCCAAATATGAATTTTGTTGTTGTGTCTGATCTTGTCATTCTCTGCACTCCCAACCCCAAAAATCCTCCTCAAATGGCCCTCCAAATGATCTCCCAATGCTCCAACTCCAAAATTCTCGGGATAATGTTGCCCCAACAAATCTCACTCCAATGACTGCACAGTCCCTGTTCTACTGCTACTCTCGCTATTACTGGAATTCAACCTCCTTTTTGTTGTAACTCGGCCCTCATACTGCTACTTTAACTCTATTGTAACTTGGCCCTCCTCATCCTCCTTTCCCTGTGGTTGTAACTTGGCCTCCTTGTTGTTACTTCCCCTACTGTTGTAACACAACTTACTATTTTTGTAACTCGACTCAGTACTGTTGGCACGACTTGGAATGAAGAAGAAATACCTCATAGGGATGGCAGTCGAAGTCTACTAAAGCAAGGTTTGATATCTCCGCTCAGAGACACTCATGTGATAAACAACACAATATTGGCTCAGTTGATCAGCTAGGGAAAATTCGACTTTCCAATAGACAAAAGACCGTTATTGCTCCCTCATTCCTTACTTTTATAATTGTTTGCCATGCATCCCTTATGGGTCCATCCACCAATTCAATTTGCTTCAAGGAATCAAGATTCCTTCTTCCCCAAATGTGTACTTCATGCGGGCCCCATATTCCACAACCAATTTAATTTTCTTTTTCTATAATGTTGGTGGCCTCCATTTCTCCCAAAAATTAAGTGGGGACTCCCTCAACCCACTTTTCCTAAGTTTTCATGGTGGACATTACAATCCTCCCGACAAAAAATTGCTTCTCGTCAAGCAATGCCTGAACAAGCAACCTCTCGATCAGCTAACCCAGCCAATCATTGCACATAATACCAAGGTCCCAAATGTACCATCGGGTCACCCTGAATCTGTGCACCATCATCTCATAAATGAATCCCTCGATATCAGGGTCCCATGCTAATCTAAAAAAATGCCACCATGTCGACGTTGCACTACTCTGATTACGACTAACTACCCATAGTGTCCATGTCCTATCCCCTGAAGCCAAAGCCTACGCATCCAAAGATAACTATGAACTTGTGTAATAACATGGAATGCATGCCTCTCCACATAATGAAGGCCTCCCAAAACCCCCATGTGTTGATCGAAGAGTGAACTAGATCACTCTTCGTCATGACTCCGCTCATCACAAGACAGAGGGATCTATCAACCAATTGAACCCCTAGATACCATAGCCATACCTGCTGTAGCATAGCTTTAACAACTACTAGAATCCATTTTTGCCTCCTCTCTAGTCCTTGCATGCAATCAATATATAGGCTCCAAATATCATGAACTAATCTAATGTGTGCTAAATGACCTTGTGCATGCCACTGCGTAGTACTGATGACCGTTGGAATCCACATGCACCAAATAGCTACACCGTGATTACAACTAATAGACAAATGTCTGATACTCGTGACGATCTCAATGTATGCATATTTATTCTACTCCATCCAATCATCATGACCAAGTATGCCATATGCATCCCCGATAAAGTTCCAATCCAGTGTCAGAAGCTCTGATACCCACTAGAAAACTGCCTCAGTTATACACAGTATCCCCTACTCATGCATGGTCTTGACATGCCTTGAGAAAAGAGTGACACATGTCTCCCTTGTGACTAGTTCCCCAAATGTACGCTTGGTGATGAACGATATGACACCCCTGTACATGATCACCTCACCTCCCGACCTGTGGTTGTCAACTAACGCGCCAACCGAGTGCCACTGCTGAGAAGTCTCTTCCCTAGTGCACTTAGTATCTTCCAAATATTTTGGGTGAGCTTCTCATCCCTCGTTGTTCATTCCTAGAGTGCGAAATTCAATAGTAAAATCAATTGTGCCCATGAGCGATGTAGAAGAGGGTCAACTATGTGAGTCCCCGTGGATACTTATCATGTATCACTCATCTGTGTCCCCATCGATCATGGGTGAACTACACCCAAAGGTATGCCTAGTGTCTCTTTTGATGGGTCTCCCTAGAGGAAACACTCTAAGGCCGCGTTGTGAAACATCATACACCCCTGCATACGACCGATCACCCCAGTACTCCTGGACATGCTACTATACATCGTGGCCTACCCCTGTACATCACTGGATACCCTTGGCTACGACTATGCCATCTTGTACTGTCCTATGTCTCGCTTGTGTTAATACACCTGTCACTCCCCACATGTACTCAATGTGATGTGTGATGCTCCTCTTACCCCAGAGTTTAAGCTAGCAAGTTGTTGTATACCCCCATGCATATCCATGCTCCTCTGCAAGCCACTTCTCCTCACTGCATAGCCCTACACACCACTAGGTGTTATGGTCTAGAGTAGCGTTTGTATGCATGAGGTCACACCTCCTCATCCATCTTGGTAGATCTGAGCGCCCTAAACCCACTCTTGCTAGAGGGGATAACTCTACTATCTCGATCATCAGTGACCCCTGAGTCCTAAACCTCAAAGGGAGAACATCATCCCTATACAATACCTAGTCTGGTGTCCTACCCATGCCACCTCCTCCAACCATCCCCTGCTAGAGAGGGATAATCTTCCAGCGACACCATCCATAATAAACATGCAAAATCAACCCATGGAGTGATCCGGATTTAAGCAGGAACGCAATAGATTGCAGAGATAACCATAAATACAGAGATGCGATAACCATAAAAACAGAGATAAACATAAACATAGATATGCAGCGGGAATAATACTTTACTTCATTAATGTAGAATACTGAAATATGCTTACAAACAGTAATGGAAATAACCCAGCTAGGGTAATGGTAGCTTATCTCTGAGAAGCGATGTGGTGGCTACATGCCTCTCAACTGTCTTACAATGAGGCTTGAAGGCCTATTTATTGTTGAGAAACAGTGGAAAAACCCTTAACATTCCAAAACCTAACCCTAGAAGATGAAACGCCAAACTATGGGCCCCGTTTGGGGTAAGTTGGTACATCAACTTCCCGGGGTCGTAACTTTGGCATACGATCTCCGTTTGACGCATACAATAGCTCGTTAGAAATATCTATCCAAGCACTACCATTTTTGGAACAAGCAACATTGGTCCATTCCATGGACCCATGTTGCCTCGGGACTCCCCAAAAAACGTCGTTTAGGGCCTCAAAACGGCTCCGGAAGTTCAAGACCCGAAAAACTGCTAAAAATAGTAAGTTGTGCTACAATTAAGGAAACTGAAAATGTTGAGAAGAACAATGGTGGGGGTCCAGGTGGGCTTGGCAGGTGGCCACCAAGATCCACCTGGATCATTCCTCACCCCTTAGGAAGAAATGGTCCCCATTGCGTTGAGTTCCTCCATGAGATAAGGAAACTTTTGCTAAACTTGGTCCCTGGTGAACCACTTTCCATGGTGAAGGAATTGGCCTGCTTTGACAACTCGATATAGTTGGATATTCTGTTGGCGAGTGTTCTTGATCTATGTGTCCATGATCCGATCAGTTGCAGCCTGTTCCATGCAATCTGGGTTTAATTCTGTGGGTTGAGCTGCTCTGCAATGTCGGATGTGTCTAGCAATGGTGGAAAGTATGGCCGAAGGCAATCCACATTGAAAAATGGGTGTAGGCCAAGGAATGGGGGAATGCTGAGCTCAAATGAATTGTCCCCCATAGCCTTAGTAATGGTGTAAGGACCATATCGGAGTGGTCTCAGTTTCCGATAGGCTCCAGTAAGGCGTTCCTTTTGCAGATGCAACCAGACTTTGTCGCACACCTGAAACTTGTGTGGCACTCGGTGTTGATCATGTCGCTGCTTGTACTTGGCATTCAATTTCTCCAAAATTTCATGGACCTGCTGGCGAATATGTTGGATGTGATCAATGAAGCTGGTTTCCTTATCTGTTTCGGACTATACATGAGCTGAAGCTGTGTGAGTAGCTGCAAGTGGCAGGGCCACATCAATGGGGCATAGTGGTTGGAATCTCAAGCCCACCTGAAAAGGGTTGTGGCAAGTCAAGCTGTGAAGAGCTCGGTTGTAGCTGTGCTGAACATAGGGGAGGCTCTCATCCCATGTGCGTGGATGCTTTCAGTTGTACATTCGCAGAATGTGTACAATCATTCGATTGACAACCTCGGTCTGGCCATCAGTTTGGGAATGGAAGGCTGTGGACTTAGTGAGTTTGGTGTCCAGCATTGACCAGAGACTGGACCAAAATGTACTGAGGAACCGACTGTCCTGATCTGAGATGATAGACTGTGGGATCCCACACTCGTTCAAAGAAGAGTTTAGCAGTGGCTTCTGCTGTTATATTCTTCTTGCAGGCCGCCATAATGGCCATCTTCGAGAACCTATCGACGACAACAAAAACACAATCATTTCCATGCTTGGTGGAAGGAAGCCCTGACATGTAATCCATGGAGATGGATTCCCAAGGTCGACTAGGGGTAGGCAACGGGGTATAGAGGCCTTGCTTCTTGATGGTTGGTTTGGCAATGGCACAGGCAGTACATGATCTAATGTACTTCCCGACATCCTCTCGAAGATTTGGCGAATAGAAATACTTTTGTAGTACTGCCATTGTTTTCTCAACCCCGAAATGTCCAGCAACACGACTGTAGTGTGCTTCCCAAATCATCTTAGCACGCTCGCTTGAAGGAACACAAATATGACCCAAGTGGCATAATAATGCACCTTGGAGGTGAAAATCTGGAACATGCTGACCCCCCAAGAGTGTCTGGTATGTGTGGCCAAATTCTCGGTCACCTTTGTAGAGAAGTGGTCAATCAGAAGTTTCGTGCCCACAAGAGTTGAGCACAGTGGTTAACCCCATGATTGGTGGTCGACTGGCAATCTGCAACATGATTGGTGCTGCCCTTCTTGTACTTGATGTTCAGATGGAACTGTTGTAGATATGTAGACCACTTCTGATGGCGATCATTCTCCAATTTCCCTTGGGTCTGTATGAACTGCAGGGGTCGGTGGTCTGTGTGGATGACTGTTTCCTTCCCCAAAATGTAATGCTTCCATTGTCGGCAGGCCTGCACAATGGAGTACATCTCTTTATCATAGGTTGGATACTTTCGGACTGTGTCTGAAAGTGTTTCACTGTGATATGCCACTGGATGCCCGTGTTGAGTAAGGACTGCCCCAATGGCATAGTCAGAGGCATCCGTCTCGACCTCAAATGGTTGTTGTAAATCTGGTAACGTGAGCACTGGTGCCGTGCAAAGACGATCTTTCAATTCTATGAATGCCTTCTGTTGAGATTCAGACCAAAAGAATTTCGCTTTCGCTCCTCCCTTGGTGACTTGACTCAAGGGCCAAGCGATATGAGAAAACCCCAACACGAACCTGCGATAGAAGTTGGCAAGGCCTAGAAAGCTGCGGAGCTCTGTCAGAGTGGTCGGGGCTGGCCAATCCCGAATGACTTAGATCTTGGCCAGATCAACATGCACCCCCTGTTCATCAATAATGTATCGCAGATACTGAACCTGGGTCATGCCAAAAGTGAATTTCTCCAAATTGGCACACAGCTTGTGTTGTCGCAGTGTTTGAAGAACCTGTCGGATGTGGTGGAGGTGCTCTTCCCAACTATGGCTGAAGATTAGAATGTCATCCAAGTATACCACTACAAATGAGTTGATGAATGGCCACAAGATGTCATCCATTAGCCTCATGAAGGTTGCCAGAGCATTCGTCAATCCGAAAGGCATGACCAACCATTAGAAGAGGCCCTCCTTGGCTTTGAAGGCAGTCTTCCACACATCAGAGGGTTCAATCGGTACCTGGTGATATCCTGACTTCAGATCGATCTTGCTGAAGTACTTTGCCCCCTTTAGTTGGTCCAAGAGGTCATCAATCCGTGGGATCAGGTACCTATTACGAACAGTGATCTTGTTCAACGCCCGATAGTCAATACAGAGTCTCCAAGTCCCATCCATCTTCTGTACCAACACGATCGGGCTCCCACAAGGCGATGAGCTCGGACGGATGTGACCTTTCTGCAGCAACTCCTGAATCTGCCTCTTGATTTCATCGTTCTCTAGAACCGAACGCCGATAAATTGGTCCATTGGGTAGCAGCGCACCTGGGGTTAGATCGATGGAGTGCTTGACCTGACAGTGCAGAGGAACCCCTGCGGGGGAGGTGAAGATGTCCTCGTACTCCTTCACGACCTTATCCATCTGTAGTTGCCGTGCGGAGGGGTCATTTCTGGAGGTCGTGGCCACCAGCTTCTTCTTTCCTTGAGGGCATATCATCAGGAAAACAAACTTCCTAGTCTTGGAAATAAACTTACTACATTGTTTTGTAGTAATCAAGGAGATGGCAGTAGGCCGTGCTACCTCTGGTATCCTGTACAACTTATTCCCCAATGTAACAATAATAGCCCGGGGCCTTGGTTCATACACAGCATGTCGCTTCCACAAGTATGGTTGTCCTAATAATACATCACAAACTTCAAGGGGAGCGATGTCACACAATACCTCATCTATGAAGGGCTTGATGTTGTACGGAAGACGACATTGTTGGCTCACGCGAAGATCTTGTCCTTGGTGAAGCCACCCGATGGTGTATGGTTGTGGGTGTGCTGTGGTCGGTAAGCCCAACCGCTTCATGACCTCCACCGAAATGAGGTTCTTTTGGCTCCCGCTATCGACAATGAACTGTAGTGGGGAGCCCTTTACCCACATCTGGGAGTGGAAGAGATGCTCCTCCTCCTCTAGATCTTCGGGTTCACTTTTCTGGATCTTGGCGGTAGCAACAGTGGCATTGGGATCCGCGTCAATGATCTGCTTCCCTTTTTCATTCCCCTCGTCGAGTTTTGAATCAGAGTCGGAATAGGTATCTGATTCTGGACCCTTTAGCTCGGCCACTAGTGACTGCTTGGCCCGACACTCATTGGTGTTGTGCGTGGCGCTCTTATGGAACTCACACCATTTTCCCATGTCCTTTTTCGTCTTCGCGGTGCCGTTCTTTGTCTGCAGCTTTGGCAAGTTGTCTTGGGCTGCCCCGCCTTGGCTTTGCCCTTTGTTCTGCGTTTTAGAGGCACCTTTCCCTTGCTTCGGAGTCGCAGATCCAAATTCTCGCTTCTTTTGTTTAAACTTCTGCTCGAGTTTGACGGCATATCGGTATGCTGTGCCGAGCGAGGGGATGTTCAGGAATTGTATTTCTTCCTGAATGTACTTGTGCAGGCAGCCACGGTATTTGAGTATCAAATGCTGCTCCATATCCTTGATACCCAACTTTGTGCGAAGGTTATGGAAGAGATTGGTGAACTTCGGCACGTCTTGGTCCCTTCCCTGCCGCAGCGTGGTCCATTTTATGTATTCATCCTCATAGCTTCCGACAGGGTAGTACTGCTCCTTGATGGCATCGCGGAATGACTCCCAAGTGGGTGTGGCTAAAAATAGCGAGCTGGTAGCTTCATCCTTCTGCTCGTAGTAGGTTTCCCACTAGTCCTTGACGTGGGGGGTTGCTTTGAGAAGAGCGAAAACAATCTTTTCTCGACTTGAAAATTCATGAACATAAAAATACCCTTCTAGCAGATTTAACCATTTATCTACCGCATTTGCGTCTATTTTACCCTCGAAGATGGGGATTTCAAAGTTAACTTGTACCTTAAAGGGCGTGGCATTTCCAGAGTAGCTGCTAGAAGCTGAAGCGTCGCTTCTGGGTAGTCGCTGAAGGATCTGGGCGAAACTGTCCATCATCGCGTTCTGTTGTCGCTCGAGGGCTTCTTCGAGTAATATTTTGATAGGATCTCCTGCCCCCTCGTCTTTCTTCTCGTTTGCCATGGGAGGCCGTCGGGATTTGCAAGGCTGGTCTTGTAAAGGTTCGACCAGTTCAAGCCCTAACTCCTTATATCCCAACCTCGTTGGGGACATGCAAAGAAAAATAGAGATAACCATAAACATAGATATGCAGCGGGAATAATACTTTACTTCATTAATGTAGAATACTGAAATATGCTTACAAACAGTAATGAAAATAACGCAGCTAGGGCGATGGTAGCTTATCTCTGAGAAGAGATGTGGTGGCTACACGCCTCTGAACTGTCTTATAATGAGGCTCGAAGGCCTATTTATTTTTTATAAACAGTGGAAAAACCCTTAACATTCCAAAACCTAACCCTAGAAGATGAAACGCCAAACTATGGGCCCCGTTTGGGGTAAGTTGGTACATCAACTTCCCGAGGTCGTAACTTTGGCATACGATCTCCGTTTGACGCATACAATAACTCGTTAGAAAGATCTATCCGAGCACTACCATTGTTGGAATGGGCAACATCGGTCTGTTCCATGGACCCATGTTGGAATGGACCGATGTTGCCCCCGGACTCCCTAAAAAAAGTCGTTTAGGGCCTCAAAACGGCTCTGGAAGTTCAGGACCCGAAAAACTGCTAAAAATAGTAAGTTGTGCTACAATTAAGGAAACTGAAAATGCTGAGAAGAACAATGGTGGGGGTCCAGGTGGGCTTGGCAGGTGGCCACCAAGATCCACCTGGATCATGGAGTCTACTCAAAAATGATCTAGCCAATCATGCTAATTGGAACTCCACTAAGGAATGCATGCACTCTCACATTCGGTTGACTACAATTCCATAGCCATCCCATATGTTTGTTTTCGGATAGGAAGCCCCACCTGGATCGGGTCCCAATGCCAATATGGGCCTTGAGTACTCCGCACAAATTTCTTTCATGCCATCCAACTCCTTGTTCTACTACAAAGTGGCCTCTCTTATTGTCATGGCCTTCTTTCTCAACACTAGAAGGCTAGCCCAGAAATGATGAAACTTTGGAGGGAATCTATCCCTTGTAGATGGAGTCAACTCACTAGACATCTCTATCACTTTTGGTACCTCCTCAATGACAAGTATGCCTCGAGGAACCTCATTAACCAATTGTGGGTGACCATCATCTAGAAACTAGGTCATAGCATTGGGTACCTCATCAACTGTCGACATCTCATAAATGGATAGACCTCTAAGTGTATGCTCTACTACCTCAACCAAGGTGTCAACTGGATCTACCAAAGATCCCTCCAATGATGGTGACGCTTGCGCCACACCAGGTATATCGATGCGCCCCTCACTATCATGCATGTCCTCTTTCTTAACCTCATCCTTGAGCTTCTGACATCTAAAGCCCATCATCCACCAGCAGAAATGCCTCCTAGTCTCATCCTCTAATTGTCCTCGTCCTATCCACTACCTTTGAGGGGGTTTGGTGTCCATTTGGTCAAATCTCTCCACGAGCCTCTGTGTGAACTCTGTGTAGGATTTGATATGTACATGACCTAAAGGGATGACACCTCGGTACCACCACTCCATAGCATCTCCATCCAAGTGCAAAGTGGCATGCCTAATAGCATCTACCTCCCTCATGGGGTTTAGTCAAAAATATGTATCCAAATCTTGTACCCATTTTCTAACAAAACTCCTAGCTGAACCATCAAAGTGGGTGAGGTTCATTTTTCCCTCAATCATACTCGCTCTCCCTTGAGCCATGGGTTTGTCTATAGTTCACCCATCATAGTGCATCGATGCCCAAATCTTTATTATCTCGCTGTCTACTCCAAAACAGGCCAAGATCATGCTCTGATACCACTGTGCTTTTCCTAATGGAAATTTACAATGATAAAAAAGATGTCCAAATACCATAACACTAAAATTTCCAGAAACCAATACACATGAACTAGAAATTTCTCCAAATCCCAAAACTGGCCAAGATTTTATTAATAATATCAGCTTGTGGTACAAAGAGTTGGATAAAGTGCACCTGGGCTTGCACAAGGCAAGTTACAAGCACCAAGTGATGAGTACAAGAAAGCCCAACGACTGCAATAATCAGTTCCTCTAGAAAACAATGTTTCTACTCCAAAACTACAGTGTTGCCCAAATTCGCCCTTCATATGCCCACTCTAGAATGCCCAAAAATTCTAGGAATTCAAGATTGTGATCCTTTCCCAAAACCAAAAAAGAAACCCAGAAAGGGTTTCCCTTCGTTCCAACCTTCAAAAGCTGACCCTTCACAACTTGGCCCTCCTCCAAATATGAGTTTTGTTGTGTTGACTAATATTGTCAATCTCTACACTCCCAACTCCAGAGATCCTCCTCAAATGGCCCTCCAAATGATCTCCTAGCTCCCCAACTCCAAAATTCCCATGATAATGTTGCCCTAACAAATCTCACTCTAATGACTACGTAGTCCCTGTGCTACTTCTACTCTCCCTGTTGTTGGAACTCAGCCTCCTTGCCGTTATTCTTCTGCTACTGTAACTCAACCCTCATCATGCTACTTTCCTGCTACTGTAGCTCGACCCTCCTACTGTTCCTTTCCGTGTGGCTATAACTCGGCCTCCCTGTTGTTACTTTCCCTGCTATTGTAACTCAACTTCTTGTTGTTGTAACTCGACTCACTACTACTGGTATGACCTGGAATGTAGTAGAACTCCCTCTTAGGGCTAGCACTTGAAGTCCACCAAAGCAACGGTTGAGATCTTTGCTCGGAGACACTCATGTGCTAAACAACACAATATTGGCTTAGTTGATCAGCTAAGGAAAATTCGATTGTCAAATAGGAAAAAGACCCATGTTTCTCCCTCATTCCTTCCTTTTATAATTGTTGGCCATGGATCCCTTATCGCTCCCTCCATCAATTAAATTTTCTTCAAGGAATTCAGATTCCTTCTTCCCTAAGTGCTTACTTCATGTGGGCCCCATATTCCACTACAAATTTAATTTTCTTTTTCTCTAATGTTGGTGACCTCCACTTCTCCCAAAAATTAAGTGGGGCCTCCATCAACCCACCTTTTCTAATTTTCATGCCAAAACATTCTCAATGCCCAAATTACAAAAATGGGAATTCTTCTTAACAAAATTAATTTAAATGGGGACATTACACTCTGCCTTCTCTTGCACCTTCTCTATATTGCACACTCTTCATCTCCTCCCTCACTTTTCTTCTCGCAACACACACATTTCTCTCTGTACACCAATACTTTGTCTGCTCTCAGTGCATAGACCTATTTATCTACTCACACACATATTACACCTCTTTCTGCTCAACACTTTAACAATACAATCAAATACCCACATTGGTCAATGAAAATCATTGGTTTTTATCCTCCAATGCACACTGCCAAAAGTTTTCTCTACTACTTATGTCCATATTTCCCAAGTGTACTTTAGCATGGATTTTTCTCCTGCTATTGCATGTGCTGGTTGATCTCTGTCTTGGAATTAACACTAAAATGGACTTTCGTGTTCTCCACTGACTCCTTGCATAAATTTCCATACCGAGAATTTAATCTCAAGTGGTCTGCACACTCTCCGTGACTCCCATTCTTATTTACTACTTAACAGAGCTTGATAACACTGAGGAATGGAAACTCTGTTCCTCACTTAACTCTACTAGGCGTGTTCCTGAGGCAATTGATGGCTTTCACCATTCTTTCAATTCGTCTCTGTTAAATGTTTCCCCCATTGCCTTGTCTCAAAGCCTTCTACAGATCTAGCTAACTTCAACAACCAAGTACGTCATTCTTCAGTTTTCAACTCAACCATCCGTTAATCTCATTATATTTCTTTATCAGAACTACAACATATTGTAGCTTACACAAGAAAAATGCTATGATATTCCTTAGTCCTTGAGCATTTTATTTCTCATATGACTAGATCCGTGACTCTCAGCTTGGAGCTATATCATAGCCCCTTTGAATTGTAACTTCAACAAAGTTCTAATTGTGTCTTAGCTTTTAGCCCTTGGTCCCTATGAGCTCCATACGATCATGTGTCAGAGAATATCCTAGACCCCTTTATGATAACTTATCGACCATCATTTCCACAGGAGTTTCGATGTTCTCATCCTCTAATATTCTAACCTATGATATGGTGATGTCACTTCCACGTGGCGTCTCCTCAAAGGTGACACATGTCACTACGAATTGTCTCATTGGGCCACTAAATATACGATAACATGATGCCACATGTTCACCATATTGTCATGTCATCTTGATTTCACTAGCCACTTAAGTTTCTCGGGCATACTGACAGTCATTCATGTGTCCTACAAGAGGAGAAAGAAAGAGTCTCGATTAGTCTTGGTTCTTCATCGAATCCTTTGTTAATTTTGCTCGATATTTCTTGACGCTTTAGCAACATCGGCTGCACTTGATATTGTAATTTCTCAAAATGTTGTTGTTAAGAAGTTCTTCTATATAGATATCCCAGACCTCTAAAATTTCGATGACCTATGATATTCTGATATCCCAGTCTCTGATATCACCTGCTCTGACCTGGCCTCCTCTAATGCTTTGATATTCTAGTCTATGGACTTTTGATATCGGGTCCTTACGTGCTCTACTCTCTGATATAGCCTATTCTAATGTGCTGACCTCCGATGTAGCCTGCTCCAATGCGTTGACCTTTGATATTTCAACCTTATTAGGACTTCAAGTCCTTGAAATTCAGCATACCATAACTTTTGATTTAGCAGCCCATTTTTAGACTTCCATGCACCATTGGAAAGATCTTTCATATCTCTTTCCAATGGAGAGGCTCTGATGAAAGATTTGAGCCCATATGCTACCTCTAATATGAATATAAAATCTTTGTCATCCTTTTCTCGTCAAATCTTCTTCTTGTGCTTGGAATCCTTAAATCCCAACCACCATATTCATCATTTTATGCCTTCTCGAGTAAGCCTGCTACTATGATGATTCTCTACATAAAGCTTGCAACTACCATGGGATTCCTTATGGACTCCCAACAATCATGTTGATCCTGGGTGACATCAATGCAAAGACTAACACATCCACTAGCTATCCAAACACTCCTAATTGTCCAACAGATTACTTGGTGTAGTAAATAAAAATGACTTCATTTATTTATCAAAATGATAACATTGTTAATGCCTTCAAGGTGCCTCACCCCAATATTGCATTTCATCCTTCCTAGATTTAGAGGGTTCTTTGGGGCCTTTTTCATGGTCATTTTTATATATTCCTATGTAATGCAATTTTCTCATAACATTGGACGTAGATTTTCTTTATTTTTCACTATCTATATTTTTATTTTATAAAAAATATCTATGCATACATATTTCTCAACTAAATATTTTACACTTAAAAATATTTTGTATAACATTAAATACCAAAATATGTAAAACATAGAGTCAAGAATGATGAGGCAAAACTTAAGCACATGTTAATAACAATTCTCTAACACCCAAACAAATTTTATTTCAAGGGATAAATTTAGATTACATAGTAAGAAACATTGAAAACTACAAACCTAGAAAATTTCAAGGTAAAGAAACTCTTAAAAATACTACTTGTATACAAGATATACACACATAGTTATATATAACTTATGAACATGAAAAACATAACTTTCAACATTTAAATGACATCTATATCCGTTATCTCATACATCAAACATTATAATAACTCAAATATCAATCATTAATGTCACTCAAACATTCTTAACAACCACTAAATTTATATATAATTTTATTCTAGACTAAATAAAAATATAATATTACAAAAAATAAAAATAAAAACCATTAATATTATAATAAAAAACTTTATCTCAACTCTATTCTTCTATAACAATACACGCTCTCTATAATATTAATTTTGACCATTTTAAAAATCCCGAAAAAATAAATGAAATAAATATAAATACTTATGCACCTCTCATTACACACTAAAGTCTTAATTAAGTACCTTAAAATAAATAAATTTCTTAAATAATTAAACACCTAAAAATAGTGCTATTTTAAAAATTCCGAAAGAAAACGAAATCAACCTTTTTATAATTAAGGAAAATCAAAAATTTGAAATCATGTAGTAACAGGGCTACATATTTATAGATGTACCACGTATCAACTATAAATGAGTACATTTACTATAAACGAGTACATTTACGGATTATTTTATATCTTCATAGTTTTATTGTTGTGCTACTTGTCACTAACATGCACTAAATTACTGTGCATTTCTCTCTAACCCATAAGAACGAAATTATTATGCAAAAAAAATGGTTGTTAATAAACCTCTCACTATTAAACATGTTAGAGCAAAACATGTTACACCTATCGTTAAAGAAGAACATAACCATAAATAAAATTATGACTATATAAATGATTTTGTTACAATCTCTCAACGTGCCTGAAGTATGTAATACTATAAAATTTATTAATAATAAAAAATATTTTAACATTTAAATTAAATAAAATATTTTTATATTAATTTAAATTAAATAAAATATTTTTATATTAATTTTATATAAAGTAATAGAGTATAATAATATGTTTTTTAATTTCTCGTCTTTTTAACGGGAAGTTATAACTCATTCTCATTTTTTTAATAATCTCTACTAAAGATATAGTCGGAAAACTATATATCTATATATAATAGAAATGAGTATACTTATTTCAATAGCATGTATTGAAGAGATAAATTATATTTTTTCTCATTTTGTTTTCTGTTTGCTACACACTGAAGTTGTTGAGAGATAACATATTTTCATAAAATTCATTACAAACCATCGGGAACATATCCTACAATAAATATCTATCAAAAACGAAAATTTACAACAATGCATATGTCATTTGAAGTCTTCATCTTCCTTCTCGAATGGTTGATTCAGATCTATGTACTTGTTCACTTCCTTCCAACTTGTACTACTCGACTCCCTAAGTGTGGTATATAGAAGTTGAAGTTATTCTTGTATGTTTGCAATCTTCTTACAAAGTGCCTTTGACTTGTTTGCCGGTCTGGCTTACTTTTCTTTTAGAGCTTGGATCTCCTCCAACACAATAACAATTGTCACTATCTGGCCAATCTCTCTCATATTCATCACCATCATATCTAATTGGAGGGCATTTATTTTCTCCAATAATTCGATGACCAGTTCATTGCATTTGCAACATCTTAATTTGGCCAACCCAAAAGAAGTTACAACCATCCATAATATCAAACATTTTCCCTACCTCCAGAAACTAGGCCAGATTTCAACTTAAGATCGATACAATCACTTCTCCCTTTAATCTTGATCAATGCAATTATGTGCAACCCAGTTTAATATTTTGTTCTCATAGATGCTCAACCAAGATTCATATAACTCATTCTCCCCCCAAAGTCACCATTTATCGTCCCCAACAAAAGTAATATTTTAGTAACTTGACAACTCATTTCATACTCAAAACAAGCTATGAAAACAACGCATCAACAAAATTGCACTCTAACAAAGGAAAAAAAAATTCCCTTAAACTAGCTTGTAACCCAACTATCTTCGCACATAAGGAATCCAAACAATGCCAGTGTTGGGCCACAATTTGCTTCACAAAAACCCCACACTCTGGGACCCATGACAGTTCTACATTAAAACAACAAGTCGTTCCTTGAATAGAAGTCCATCCAAGGTGAGCTTTTAATAACAAAACCAATACAAAGGGTGCAAAAGCACATAATCAACTTACTAAAAAACCATAATCATGATACTTTTGTAGTCAATAACCCTAATCAGAGATTGGAATATATCCTCCCAACAACCATATAACATAAGCTCATCCCACTAGAATTTATCGAACCATCACAATCATACATGTAGATCGCACAAAACACGAGACTAAGAAAAAGGCCAACCAGTAAGCTAATGTTCTTAGTAGAGGAAGATGGCACAAAGTTAGACTTCTAGGATCCTTGTTAACCACGATCAATAGCAAGCGAAATGTTCTTATAGTACACCATGTGACCTACCAAATTTTTCTGCGATTTCCTTAGGTTTTCTTCCCCAAATTGTATAGTAAAAGGGGAACCCATGGCAATTTTTTATGTTGCATCAACCTCAATTCATACTCCATCAACTATATCCCACACGGATACAACATTATAGTGACATTATTGTTTATAAATGTGTTCCCTTTGACTACAATCATCACTCAACGTGGAAGCACTTTGGCGTATCTGCATAATGTCCTTTGTGTTTTGTATCTCCTATGTGGAAATTGTAATGTTTTGATGTCTTCATCCACAACACTAAATTGAAATCAAACCAAAATATTAAATTTATTATCATGTACCATGAAATAATATTTTGATAATGAAAATTCAATCATAATTATTTCATTAGAAATAATTATTGGCCCTTTAGGGTTAGGACATCATCCACCATATTTGATAATGAAAATTCAATCATAATTATTTCATTAGAAATAATTATTAGCCCTTTAGGGTTAGGACATCATCCACCATCCTAAATCACCATTTACTTCTTATCTCCCTACTTGGAGATGGTATACTTGATTCACACATTTATTGGCTTCTTCATTTTGATCTCTAAGGAAATGAAAGTATTATTTTTATGGAATGTCTTCAAGAATCCTCATTTGCTTCAGGTTCCTCAAATGTTTCTTGTACGGTGAGGTTCCCATGCATCAGTGTTGGGTCATAATAAGTGAGTCTCCCAAAATTTTAATGTTTGACACTTATAAAATTTTTGCCAATATCATACCTAGTAGTCATACATGCATTTCTACTTCATTATTTGTCATTTCTCCATAATGCAACAATTTCTACATTTTTTATTTATTTCCCTTAAGATTATACGAGAACCCTACACCGGATACCAACTCTTAAAAGGTAATAATTAATTTGTATTGAATTATGAAAAAATCATATATTTATACTTATATCTATTTAAATTTAAAAACAAACATATATATACATATATACATATAATTTTTAAAAACTATTTATAACACTAAGTATTTAATATTATAATATTAATTAATAATATATAGATAAATGATTTAGTATTTATTAGATTATTAGCATAATTTAATTTTATTAAAGAAAATTGGTCAAAGGTGTTTTAGCAAAAAAAAATTAGAAATAGTCATCACAATTATAATAACATTATCATAACTTTAATTTAATTATATTTTTATATAATACCTCACTGGCACTTTAATATTTTCCTTGTCGTGAAATTTACCGAGGAAATATTTCTTAATGAATAACAGTTGCAAGTCTCATTTGAATTTAAGAATTCTAGTATTATACTTAAAAAAGCATAACATTGTCGTAATTTTAATTATTTATATTTTATCAATATATTTCACTATAATTCAAGGACAACAAAGAAAAGTGACTTTGCGTTTGTATTAAACGATAATACAGAAAGGCGAGTTTCTATTTAGTTTATTAATTTAATTTCGTTATTAGTCCTTAGTTTTATTAGGCATTTTAGGTGTCACTTAATAAGTTCTTTAAGTTTTTCCATACTAAATTTTTTCTTAGTGTATCATCTATATATATTATAAAATATTTTTATAATTATTAAAAATTGATATTATGGTTTATATATATCTATATATATAATGATAAGTTCTAATATTTTAAATGACAAATTATTGTTACAAAATTTTATCAAAATATAAAAGAAAATCGTTGGAAATTGATACTCTATGGAACATTGTGATTTACTATTTTATTATTTACTATTTACCAGCTTGAAAGTAAGAGAGGGGGCAATAATTAAACAAAGATACTCATGGTGTTAGCATATAATAATTAAACAAAGATACTCATGGTGTTAGCATATAATTATCCATGGTCATTAGTTAGACTTATTTATTTAGATTACGAAAGCATTAAAGTGACAAGTAGCTTGAAAGTAAGAGAGGGGCAATAATTAAACGAAGATACTCATGGTGTTAGCATATAATTATCCATGGTTATTTAGTTAGACTTATTTATTTAGACTACGAAAGCATTCAAAGTGACCAAAAAAAATGAATGTACAAATTTCATAATGCGTGCTACATAGCCACGATAAATGAATTTAGGAAAATTAAAGTTATCAAAGAGATATGAGATTTGTTTTACAACCAGAGGTGTTGCTCAGTAGCAACTCCTTGTCATGATGCTGAGAGATTGTATGGACTTGTTTACGTAGTTAGAGTATTGTTATATTTGGAAATCGAAAGATTCTATATCTATTTTGTAAAAGGAGAATTTTATTTTTTTTTTGGGAAAATTGATTAGATTAGGTACCGAGGAACAACATATTGTTAAAAAATTTTAGCTAATATAGACCGTTGCAATATCACTTGGTGTATTGTAAATATTCCAACTCAAAAAACCACATTCACATCCACATTTATTCTGCGACCATAGCACTTGGTGTATTTTAAATATCTCAACTCAAAAAACCACATCCACATCCACATTTATTCCCACGGCCATAGTGCATTGTAAATATCTCAACTCAAAAAGCCACATCCACATCCACATCCACATCCACATCCACATCCACATTTATTCTAACAGCCGTAATAAGCGCTAACAGCCGTAATAAGCGCTAATTGGAAAAGAAAAAAATGAAATAAACATCTGAGCCCTCATTATTAATGAGGAAATAAGTGCTAATTGAAAAAAGGAAAAATGAAATAAACATTTGAGCCGGCATTATTAATGAAGAAATAATTGATAATTAAAAAAAGGAAATAAACATTTGAGCCCGTATATTGGCCTTTCATGCAACGCACATGCCCCCTCTTGAATGAACCAGAATTAGTGTGCCAAGTTACCTTGTTTGGTCCACCACCTGACCAACATGGCTTAAGTACCTGGCCAGCATGCTTTAAGCCATTTGAAGGCGTATAATCTATGGCATCCTTCAATTTTTTTAGCATATCAAGATTAAAAATCTTGAAATATCTGTTCGAGTGAATTGAGTTGAAGTGCCCCTTATAGTTCCAGTTCCTACGCAGAATCAATTTGGAATATGTGTTTGGAGTGGATCTACTTGAAGCCCGCCTTATAGTTGCCCTGTTATATACGCAGAACCAATTGCCCTAGTTGTGGGAGAAAAAATACCAGCAACAGAAACAAGGGTCATTAACAATTGTGAAACTTCCACTAAACGGCAGAACTTGTGATGTTATGCCATTGAAGCTACCTAGTTGAAGATGTGCTTATTTTGGCCCTCCATGTACTCTGCTTCTCCCTTCTTACCTAGGTTGCATTTCTTATGTCTTACGTGGGTTGCATTTGGATGAATCTTTTTTCTCTGCAAACAGAACAATACACAAATATGACACAGCTAGATGTTTACAGAAGGACACAAATATGACATAGGTAGATGGTTACAGAAAGAGAAGAAAATCTGACGGTTACAGAGAGAGAAGAAAATTTGTGGAATGACAGCAGATGTGTTAAGAAAATTTGTGGAATGACAGCAGATGTGTTAATGATGCTCTGGTCTTCAAAAATGCATATATCGGAAAAATAAATTTGCTGAAGATAACAATGTGTTGTGCAACCAGGTGTGTTATGGTTGCAGGTGGGTTTTCTGTTTATTTCTTTGCTAATTCATTACAGATCGTGTTAGTAAATTACTATATTTTCATTCTAAATATAAATAGAAACCATTATTTTGTTTTTTTTGCCAGAATTATAAACGGAAATAATTATTTTCTTTGTTGAATTAGTAAAAATTCAAATACATATTAATATTAGTTGGTTGGTATTTTTCTAGTATTAGGATTCACCGCTTGAATTAGTAAGAATGAACGAATTTATTAGAAATTTGCACGCATTTTTAACTTCAGTAAGTTTGTCAAAACAATATAAATCACTATATTTTCACTGTAAATATAAACTATAGCAATTATTTTCAGTAGCAATTATTTTATTTTCAATGGCAATTATTTTCAATTATTTTCTTGGCTTGAATGAGTGGAAACAAATGAATTTCTATGAAATTTACATACTTGAATTAGTAGAAATGAACAAATTTATAAGAAATTTACAAGCATTAGAAATGGATGAATTTATAAGAAATTTACAAGCATTTTTAAGTTGAGTAAGAATTCGGATTCAACCCAAAGCAATGTAAATCACTATATTTTCACTTTTCACATTAAATATAAACTATAATAATTATTTTCTTGTTGAGACTTGAATTAGTATAAATAAATGAATTTATATGAAATTTAAATGCATATTTAAACTCTGGGTTGGTATATTTGAAGAATTAGAATTATAACCATCTAAAATTAATAGAAATAAAAGTAATAAAAACAAATATAACTAAGAATGTTTCTCTACAATATAACAATTTCTTTAGAAATTAAATTTAACAAACTTATATCTATTAAAACAATGATATTGTACTTACCAGAGTCTAATAAGAGTCTAATAAGAATGGAAAGAAACATAGCTGGAATGAAATGGGTACAATATAAGAATTGAAAGAAACATAGCTAAAAACATAACTTGAATGATATGGATACAATAGATATGTGAAAACTATGATGTTTCTGTAGTTATGATATAGCAAGTCTTGCCACCATGCTGCTTTGGGCTCAACTTATTCTGGGTGTGGAAATAGCTCGTAAAACACATTGAACTCACAAGAAATAGTTTTGGCCTGATGGAGCTAGTTTCAAAGCAATAGTTTCAACCGGATGGAGTTCGTTGCAAAGCTAGTAGCATCCGGAATTGTTGCAAAGCTAGTAGCAGCCGGACCAACAACCACTACTAGAAAGTAATCCAGCTACCTTGATGCATCAAGTTGCACAGAAACCTACCTTAATGCATCAAGTTGCACAGAAACCACTGCATAATGGTAGTCTTCATCTGTATTTGGATTCTAAACTATAACTGTAGGGGGAACTCAGTCAAACGCTTTCTTGTGCCTATGTTATAGTAGGTTGTTCTCGATAAACCCAACGGACACTTAATCGATACTGTGTGGCTTCCCTCCACTTGCATACTCTCATCACTCACCATCCCTCCACTTGCATACTGTCATCACTTTCCATCAAGCTTTTACTTGCCACTTGCATACTCTCATCTCAAGCTTTTACTTGCCACTTTCATACTCTCATCTCATTACTGGCCACTTGCAAGTTCCTATTTGTTATTTGTTTATTTCCAATTTTTTTACTTACAGATTGAGATATAGATATATTACACAATGATATATATTTAAACATTAAATGCTTGAAAATTAATGTTTGCATTAGTTTACCAGCAGTGGGTGTCGAAATGCTAAGCTAATTTATAAATATAACTTATGGTTAGTAGTTATGTTTGCATTAGTTTACCAGTAATGTTTACGGGTGTCGAAATGCTAAGCTAATGTATAAATATAACCTATGATTAGTTTATGGGTGTCGAAATGCTAAGCTAATGTATAAATATAACCTATGATTAGTAGTTTATCAGTGTTGAAATGCTACGCTAATTTTCAAATATAACCTATGTTTTTGCCGTTTATGGGTGTCGAAATGCTAAGCTAATGTATAAATATAACCTATGATTAGTAGTTTATCAGTGTTGAAATGCTACGCTAATTTTCAAATCTAACCTATGTTTTTGCCGTTTGAAGCCAAGATGACGAAATAAATTGGATCTAAAAACTTTATTTATTAGTGACGGTTCATGATATTAAGCACCTTTATTTATTAGTAATGGTTCGTGTTATTACACACCTGAATTAGTATTAAGTCCAGCCATTTCGATTATTATAGTCCCAGTCGTGTGGCCAAGACTAATAAGATCCACACGACTAATAAGATGAATCTTAGTAATTCAAAATTGTGTTATTTCTTGATACAATGGGTGGAGAAGGAATCTGAGACAAGTGGAGTTGGGAAAAATGTGTGAGATTTGTCTCACAATGAATTAGGCCTTACTACTGCAAAATCAATTTGTGACTTTCTATCATAAAATCCATGGAAATAAATTTTCAAGGCACATGACAAGCTTCATTGCACAAGACATGGCATTGCACAAGACATGGAATTTAAGGTCGAGTAACAAAACAGTGGAGATGTGCACTAATTTATTAACTATTTCTTTAATTATTATTATTGTTTATATGAGACCTAAGGAAAAGGAAAATGTAAATGTCTTTAATTCTTTGGGAATGGGATTTATATGTCCATTTGTTGAGAATGGGATTTTTATATGTCCATTGTTTTATGTGTCAAAGAAAAGTGTAGCTAATAATGGAAAATATGGATAACAACATGCTTTATATAAGAATGGTGAAAAACAATGATATACAGAAAAATGGTATGAAAAAATTTGTTCAATCTAAATTTTTTTATTTATTGAAAATAGAATTTATATATTTATTATTTTACTTAAATGAAATATTAAAATTAAAAGAACTTTTTGGTTTTCTTTATTATCAATTATTTTTTTACAATAAGTTAAGTGAAAATGAAATTTACTATAAAGAATAGACCAATCCTTAAAGTGATAATGGCAATGTTTTAGGTTTACTTTTGGAATCAAGATCCCAAGTTTATTTTGTAACAAATAAGTGGAGTCATCCATGACCTTCATCAATTTTCGTTGGGTTTGATCCAAGATGGTTCTCATACAAAATATCTTCTTAATGGAAACAAGACCCATGTGGATTCATTTGTTGAATAACAAGAAGAATTTAGAGGATTTTACATTCATCTAGGTTTATACCAACTCTATATAAGCTCTCTTCTAAGCTTTAGGAATCTACACGAGTTTTTCCATGTTCCATTCCATTGTAACACCTACCACCACTTATGTCATCCGCTCTTGGCCATAAACTTACTCTGAATATTGGTTTTGCTTTTCGACCTCAAAAATAAAAAGGGAAAAAGGGATATAAGTTGATAGCCGGAGATCCTACGGTGAAACATTTGAAAGTAAAAAAATGATTGATCAGGAATGAGCTTTCAGTTTTACTTACAAAATTGAATGTGGAAAGAATTTTTAGATCGATATTTCTACTTGAATTCTACCCCCTTCCAGTCCTAAACATAGATCCTTTTTGGGGCTGAATGCACTAGTTTTTCCAAGAGGTAGGAGAAGTCAATCTAGCACAATCTTTTTTCCCTTGGCTTTAAGGGGAGGAAAAAAAATAAAAAAAGGAAAGAATAAGAGCATCTGGAAAAAACGATTGATTTCTATCAATAGGCCGGCTAAAAAATTGGCGCATAAAATAGCTAACACAGGCGTTGTGGAAAGATAGGTCTTTAGATCTTGCATTGTAAATACTCCTTAGATCATAATGTGTAAGTGATTCAACTGTCTCAATAGTTATGAATCCTAGAGAAAACTCAGAACTGATGAACATATATAATGTGATCCGGGCAATTTTTACCTGTTTTCTCTGATGTCCTTGGTATATTATGAAGATAGGGTTACGACAAACTCAATTTTTTTTTTTGTGTGCATAACACAAACGAGCTTGGATGTGTCAATATATGGCGGAAAAATAAAAGTTTTGCATGTAAAGCATTCTAGAGCCTGACTCAACCTTTAATCTTAGCTCCAGTAACTCAGCACGATATGACCGAACGTATATATAGTATATACTTATTTAAGGCACTTCATATGCATGTGAATATATACATGTGTAGTTTTCATAAATGATGGGTACCCAAATAGGCACATTCTCCCATACATAACCTTTTTCATGTTATTTTTCTACTTTTCATTCCTTCCTTGTGCATTTTCTATTCATTGTTTCCGTAATTTTTCCCAAGGTATGTATAGTCTATTTTATGCCACTTTAATACTTCTCCTTATACATTATGTTGTAAAATTTTCACTCTCTATATTAACACTATTAGATAAGAGAATAGGTTAATGACTGCAACCCCTCTATGTCACAACAACCCCGTGGTAGAAGTTGAAACTCCAAAATAGGGTTTGTGATTCCCTATCAAAATCCAAGTGGAAGGGCAACAATCAGACTCAAGTGTAAGGGGCAGCAGTCAAACTGCAAGTCAAGGGCCAAGCCAAAATGAAGCACATGGTCAGAGGTATGATAAATTTCAAGTTCAATGTCATTACCGTAAGAAGTATGGCCATTATGCAAATGAATGTAGAAAGAAGCAATATGACATAAGTAACAAACCAAGTGCAAATTTCACAAAGTAAAATTAGAACCAAGATAACATGTTTTTAGCTTATAATTTAGCATAAGAAAAACAAAGTGATGTATGGTTTCTAGATTAAGAGTGCAACAAGCACATGACAGGGAACATAGAAATGTTTTCCAATTTAGATGAAATGTGAAATCTGAAGTGACATTAGGGAATGATAGAAAAGTATATTTGATGGGAAAAGGAGTTAATATTCTAACAAAGAAGAGGGAGAAGAAGAACAATTCAGATGTTTATTTTGTCCCTGTTTTGAAGCATAACCTCATAAGCATTGGACAACTCATGCAAAAGGGCTACAATGTCTTTTACAAAAATGAAGAGTGCACAAATTTGGATAAGTCTCCAGGCAAACAAATGATTTCAAAAGTTCAGATGATAAACAATATAATGTTTCCTCTGAAGATAACATTAGATTTCAAGAAAGAAGGTGCACAAGCACAACTGTCAATGAATTCAAAAGAGGATGGAAGAAAAGTTGCAGTTGTCACATAATTGAAATTTCAAGCATAATTCAAAGATGAAAATTTATTATGGCATTTGGGATTTAGTCATCTCAACTTTGGAGTTTTAAATTTGTTGCATAGGAAAGGCACGGTGAAGGGATTTCCACTCATAGAATTACTAGAAAACCTATGTGAAGGATGCATCTTGAGAAAATAACATAGAGAAACATTTCCAGCAGGAATGTCAATGAGGGAATAGACACCTTTGGAGATTTTCCATTAAGGTTTATGTGGACCAATGCAGACACCATCAATTCGTGGCAGTTATTATGTTTTGACCTTCATATATGACTACACAAGGAAGACATGGGTCTACTTCCTAAAATAGAAAAGTGAAGTGTTTGAACAATTTCACCAATACAAAGTTCTTGTTTAGAAGTAAATTGGAAACTACATCAAAGTCTTGATGACTGATAGAGGTGATGAATACATCTGAAATGATTCAATTTAATTTTGCAGAAAAGGAAGAATAAGACTATTATGGAAATGGAAAGGAGTATGTTCAAGGTAGAGCATTCGAAAAATGATTATTGGATTAAAGTTGCCAGTTGTGCATCATATTTCATTAATAGGTGTCCTACCAAAAGTGTCAAGATTGTGGTTGCTGAAGGGACATGAAGTGGAAGAAAGCATGGTGTCACTCACATGAGAGTGTTTTGACGTGTGGCATATGCACATGTCCCAGATGAGTGAGGAAGAAGTTGGACAACAATGGGGGAGAAATGTATATTTGTTGGATATAGTGATGAATCCAAGGCATACAAGCTCTAAAATCCATCAACCAAGAAGTTCATAATCAACAAAGATGTGAAGTTCATAGAAAAAGCATGGGATGGATGTTTAGAGAAAAAAATCAATGTGAAAACATGTATACCAAATGAGGAAAAAGAGGAATTCATCGCAACAAGTAATTCCTCAAAAATGACTCATTCTACTCCTATTCAATCTCAACAAAGAAGTCACCAAGCAACACCATCAACAAATAATGGGACAATGTCACACAATCAAGCAAGTGTTTCTACAAGAACACTGCAAAGATCCACAATGTCATCTACTCCAAGCACAACATCAAGTGGACATGTCAAGCCCATCTTCCAGAAGCACAAGAAGACCAAAATCTGAAAAATTTAAATGAAATTTATGATTAAGATGAATTTGATAGTAATGCAGGTGTGAATTCTTTATTTTCATTGCTTTCTCATGT